>CAMRHE010000003.1:600000-1120000 GCA_947044405.1 Leptodactylus fallax
TTTAAGCGCTGTTATATAATAGCAGTACAATACCATTTAAACTTTAGCAGGTTCACACCATGATGATATAAAGAGCACACAGTATCTATCTCAATGCAGTTATTTCCTATGAACTTCAGAATAAGGTATTAATAAGCTGCTATATCCTGACAAAGATGAATCTGCCAACAAAAGGAACAGTGGAAATATTTCAGCATAAAAAGAAAGGTGAAATTGAAATAAGAGATAATTTTAACATAGCAAGAAGTCAAGATATAGAAACTGGCACACAACAATCAGATAGGAGATAAAACCTCCAGTATGTAGAAATATTCTGACAAGCAAGATAGCAGGTGAGGCAGTACATTTATTATCTGAACAGCTAAAGGCACGACTGTAAGAAAGAACCTTAACCATATCGTAATTGGTCCAAAGTATCTGACCACTTCATATTGCAGTACTGTATTTTATAAACTTTTCCACCTACATATACGTTTGGAGAAAAATCTGATCAATAATGATCTGCTTTCCTCTTTCTTAGAAAAATGCTGATCCAACATGAACAGAACAGAAAAAAGAACAAAACCTATCCAATCAGAAAAGACATGCATGACAACCTTGTTGCTAGGCATACATAGCCTAGCAACCACCATCTTTTCAGTAGGATTGTTGAGCAGCATTTCTTTAGTATGAGGTTTGTCTCAGATCACTCACAATACTTCTTCAGCTCAGGACTTCCACTAAAGAATCAAAGGCATCTGGCAAGGCTTAAACCGAATCTCTCTGTCTATTACAGCTATGATAACCATATTATTGCAAAAACGTATTTAAAAATGCACTGTGTGACTATATTCTATCCTATCCACATTATATTGACCAAGGTTTTGCAGCACGCCTTTCAGTCATTCCCATTAGTGATCCCCATTGCCACAGGTGTATAAAATCCAGCAGCTAGCCATGTAGTCTGCATTTACAAGTATTTGTGAAGAATTGGTCATCCTAAAGAGCTTGCTGATTTCCAGCAAGGTACTGCAATAGGATACCACTTTGGTGACAATTCAATTTGTTAAAATGTCTTCCCTCTTAGATATTCCAGAATCAGTTGTGAGTGGTGTTATTGACAAATGGAAGTTTTAGGAACCACAAAAACTCAGTGTTGAAAAAGCAGCCATTTGGCCAGTTTGATTTTTTTTCCCTGCTACAGTGTTCTCCGTATGGCATAAATATTTTTAGATTTTAATATTTGTGATATTTTTGAGTGTGGGTATACCCCTAGGGACCTTGAACAATGCACATATGTATATATGGCTGCCTATGGCAGTGTGTAACAGAACTATAGTAAAGACAGGCCTGGGAGTCTTCAATAGGCTCCCAGTTGTCATGGCAACCGATTATTAAAAATGATGGCGTCCATTGCGCCTGCACAGTTTCGCAGTCGCACTTTGCCGCTGCATGTAAAAGATGAATAGCCTTTAAAAAGGGCTCAGCTCCCAAGCAGGAACCTGCACTTTTAGACTAAGGCCCCATGTAGCAGGCCGCAGGCAAAAGCGCTGCGGGAAAAATGACAGCGGAAACATGTAATGGTTTTTCCTGCAGCACTTTTCACAGAAAGTCTACAGAGTTTTCCTCTGCTGACTTTCTGCTTCAATTATACCTATAGGGATACCACCAGCGTTTCCGTAGGTATAATTGACATGCTGTGACTTACAAAGGCGCAACAGTTTTTGAAATCACAGCATGTCTGCTGTGGATATTTTTCTGCAATGTGTGGATGGGTTCGGTCAAAATAATATCCACTTTGCAGGTACTGTAAACGCTGAGGTTTTGCTGCGGCGTTTACGCTACATGGGCCCTGGCCTTAGGCTGTAAGAGTGGTCAGCAAAGCTGGTTTGATGCAAGCATAATATAGTAGCATTTTTGCAAGTTTATTATGACAACCAGTCCAACTGCAGAAACTAACAACATAGCAATTTTTTTTGATCATGTGAGAATCATTGTGAGTGTCACTTTAATAGGAACTGAATGTATAACTTTCCTATCATATCAATTGATCTTATTTCCCTTAAGAGATCCAGGTTGGCTACATTTTATATTAGGATTTATTGCAAATTAAAAAAATTATAAATGTGCATTTATTTCAAATATATTGTACAAATCTTATAACAACATATGTTTTTCCCTCTGGTAAGACGGCCATTTCTATGATCATCAGAAAAATTGTTTGTGCTGTTCATTTACAGATATACAGGCTAGTAGATGAAATTTTTAGAGTAAAAATCATTTCTGTGATTTGAAATAGAAATATAGCTATTTCCATTGCATATAGTGGTGCACTTACATTAGTGCTTTTTCCGCTCAGCAGAAATTTTCCATTGATTACTATTAAAAGCTAGTCTGCAGCTGATCTGCTGGATTTAAGATGTTCATTGTAAAACGTGCCCATGTACTGCACATCTATCTGTTTGCTGAACCAGCAGCAATGCCTTCACGTTGACTACTATTTAGAAATAAAAACCCACATATAAAATGTCCGGCGCATAGAACTGGCTAGAATTGAACAAACAAACACCATTTATCCATTTCTTAGCTATGAAAGCTGTGCTGTTATCTGGTATTATAATTTACTATTGTGTAATGTTCATTTTAATGTAATAAATGCAAAGAAGGTTACTATTTAAATAATGCAATTTTACTATGTTGATAGGAAGAAAAATGTTTGAAAAACAAGGTCATAAAATATCTTATGTTGACAGTTGCTTTTGTTTTATTGGATTATTTATTGCATGCATCACATAAAAAGCTTTTTAATATACACAGTGCATAGCTAGGGAAAGTGACAAGTACAGAGGACATGATGTAGAATTGCATGCTCCTTACACATAATATGAAATGTTGGTAATAGCAATGTACCTAGGTCTTTTACAAGTATGAGAAATATTGTAAATGTTTCTTTCACACTGACAAAAATGCAAGGACACTAAGATATAATGACCTATGACCCTTTTAGCAGTAAATAGAAGCTGTATCCATAATGGAATCATGGAAATACAGCTACATGCACTTTAATATTTGGCAAAAAGAGAATGCATTATGTCACACCTTTGAATGCTCAGATCGATTGTTGTTTGATTTTTACTGGCCAATGATGTCATTTATTGGGTTAACTGCATGTATACTGTAGAAGGTGGTAAGATCAACCAACAGTAAACTTATTTGTTTTAAAACTAATCATACTATAGAGGACATGCAGTTTTAGACCCTAGTCAGTTTTGATGGCAAGAAAAGCATTGAATACTATAGTATTATCTTCTCCAAAAGTAAAAAAAAACCAATGGAATCTCCTAATGGCAGTTTAGGTGCATAATTATATAGTTACATAGCTAATAAGGTTGAAAAGAGACACAAGTCTATTAAGTTCAATCTATAGCCTTACCGTGTTGATCCAGAGGAAGGCAAAACCCCCTATGGGCCAGACACCAATTACCTTATAATAGGGGAAAAATTTCTTTCCAGCTCCAAACATAATATTTATCTGATTACAAATTATACTGAGGGTTGTACTTAATCTAATTACAAATGAGCAAAACTAGCAAATAATGAAGGGGCAGAGGCAAAACCTAAGAGTGGGGTCTAAAGGATTCCCTGATATTCAACCCTTGTACAAAGATCTAGAATTTACGAAAAATAATATCAAGGTCACAACCACAGGAGTGTTCTGCATTAGCAACAGCTGACGTGACTTTAGGTGGTGACACCAGATTTCAGTAAATTTATGACTAAAACTACTTCAACTTCTAACCCTAGATTCACACAACTAAGTTTCACTCGTAAAAGTGTGTTTGCCGGATTTACCAGCCTGAACATCATGCCAGGAGATGGACTTGTAGCAGTATATTTATCTATGCTGCTAGGAGTCCCTGCTTCCCAGTGACTGATTATAGTACAGGACAGTATGTTGCTGAGAGGCAGGGACTCCAAACAGCAGGTTGTGTGAATCTAGGGTTACACATATAGTCTGGGTCTTTCTGGTGTCTCTAAACATTTTAGAGACACACATGGAGGTAACTGCAGTGACATGTGGGTATATATTAATGAGAGAGTCCCTAAACCCAAGCATGCCAGGGATTGGATGAAGGCTTTATTGTTTTGTGAGTCATTTTGGATACTCACTTTGGACACTAGATTCCCCAAAGAATTGAATCACAGGCAGGACCTGATGTAGTGTATTGTTTACATAGTAGATGAGGTTCGATGAAGACATCAGTCTGTCAAGTCCAACCCAAAACCCTACAGTCCCCTACAGTGTTGATCCAGAGGAAGGCAAAAAAACCCATGAGGCTTATGCCAATTGCCCCATTTCATGGGAAAAAATTCCTTCCTGACTCCAATCTGGCAATCAGTATAAAACCCTGGATCAACGTGCCCTTAAAATCTAAAACCCATAACACGTAATGTTGTTCTGTTTGAGAAAGGCATCCAGGCCATCTTTGAACTTGTTCAATGAATCCACCATCATCACTTCCTGGGGCAGAGAGTTCCATAGCATCACTGTTCTTACTGTAAATAATTTTATTCTATTCTATTTAGGAATTGTTAATGTTTATTTGTAATTTTCCTTTTCTCTTCTTTTCTTTTGTTTTCATTTTATTCCTTTAATCATGTGAGTAAGTTGGAGTGTCTTAACCTCCAAACCTATGTAAATGTGCATGTATGAATCTGGGATATATCCTGTTTCTCTTATCTATGACTAAAGACTAACATTTTCTAAGTCTGAAGCTCTGTCCTATCTTGGTGTGCACATGGATATTTTTAATGTGATTCTTTAATAAATGACATGTTTATACTTATCTGGTTGCTGGAACACTCTCTTCTAATTTACTCAATGATTCACCTGGTCCGACCCAGTGTTCTGGTTCTCTGCATCGATATTGGATTTATCACATCTGATCAGTTCAAGATGTGGTGAGCTGATAACCATTTGTTTGTTCTTACCAGTCAGGGTTGGTGGCATATGTGCTCAGCAGTAGACAGCCCAAAGCTGGCAGCATTCTGACAGAAGGTCAGGGCTGTAGCTGAAAAATGAAACAGAGAGCAAGCTGGTTCAAAACCAAGGAAATAGAGCAGGCATAGATACAACATGGACCTTATTCCTCAGATACAGAAAGGTTAGAAAAAGATCTTTATGATGTTTGTGCCAATAGAACATTGACTGGTGGAACAGGTGCACTGGCCCTTTAAGAACTCAGTCTTTGCATGTGGCTCACAGCAGAAGGTACAGGAGAGCTGCATTGGGGAGGAGACAGCTGAGCTTGGAGGCACTGAGCAAGAGAATTGGGGGGAAGACCAACATTTGAAATTGCAACACCTAGAAGGACAAGCTGTAAGGTTATGCAAATTGAGGAAGTAACAGATGTCACTATGATTATACAAATGATCACATTTTCAAGCACCTAGTTCCAATATGGGGCATGTGGGATGGGCATAAAAGCCATATCGAAAGCAAGGTTTTTTTAGACACATAAAGCCTCAAAAATCAAATTACTGTAAGTGGTGTTAGAGGATTGTGCAATGCTTCCTGATCATTGATATGACAGTTATCGCAACTTGTCCCAAACTGATAGGGATCCTTGAACTTAGAGACCTTGGTTTATAAGCCCAGCGGGTTGCTATGCTGAAAAGTCAGAACTGTTCAATGCTGTTTGATCTGGACATTGGGAGAACAATGAACTGGAATAACAGCAAGAGGTGTCTAGGTAAACCTCTGCACAGACGAATTGTCTGATTGGAGGAATGGTGCACAGTGATCCATTCTGTACTACAAGTAAAATTGTATGTCACATCCCAAGCCTAGGTGCCAAACAGTGTCAATACAAACCATCAGAAACCATCACAAGCGTTTGCATGACATTGGGCAGGTGTTTCATTGACCTCATGGCACCACTCTCAAAGTCATGGAGGTCTATCATCTTCAACGATAAGTCCGCTTTAGTCTTGGATGAAATGATAGACAGAGTTTGGTCTAGAGACTTTATGTTGTAGGGTGGCATAATGGAACCAGTGCTACAGCCATATCTACAAAAGTGTTCTTTTTCAACAGGACAATGCCAGGTCATATTTTGCTCATGCTACAGTGAGCAGTCTGTGTGGCCTAAATGTGTTACCATGGCCTGCAACTAATCCAGACTTGTCTCCCATCAAGTACATCTCTGACTTCATTGGTCAGCAATTGCAAAGGGAGCTGCCAGGAGCCAATCTGAGCATAGCCAAGATCCATCAACATGAGAGCAGTTCAAGAATCAAATATACTAGTAACGAAGGTTCAAGACAGGAAGGTAGTCAGGAATTGCTAGCTAAGTACAGTAGCTCGAAACAGATTTGACTAGAAAAAGTCTTGACTTGGAAGAGAGTTGAGACAAGGTAGCTTGTAGCAAGATTCCTTCTAGGAAACACACTGTGAACTTTATGCTCCAACTCATAAATGAGGGAACTTACTGTGTATATACTGTATAGTAGATCTAGATGAACCCATTAAAAACAACCATATGGCTGTTATACAAGATCTATGATAGGGCCACACTATACAGTATATAATACCATGGTCTTTTGTGGGAGAGGGGTATCTGGGGCCCTCTTAAGACAACAGTACCTGCTACCTCATTAACCCCTTTTACCATGCTCCTATTTATTATGCTACCTTTTTGGCAATGAGATAAATTCAATGAAACTCATTTGCCTTTATGATGTTATATAAGATAAGATTAGATCACTTTAAATTTTACCAGAGTTAAAAGGAGTCTGTCAGCAGTAAATGTGTTATAATCCTAATCCCAGTACCTTGCAGAGATGATTCTACATTTTCCAAATATGCTTCAGCTATTCAGCTTTGGAGCCCCATTTTCATATAAACATATGTAAATGAGGGGAAAAATGCTGTGGGTTGTGTCTTACCTTGCCTGGGCTTCAGTCTCAGCTCTAGATTCCAAGGCCGAGCTCTTCCCCCTCATATGAATAAGAAGTGATTTACATGAAAATGGGACTGCAAAGCTGAATAACTGAGGCATATTTGGTAACTGTAGAATCACCTCTACAAGGTTCGGGATTAGGTTTATAACCAATTTCCTGATGACAGACTCCCTTTTATGATACACAATTTATCACACTTTGAACAAATCTTTATCATAACATATTTGGTGGATTAGTTGGTCGAATCACCCTCCCCAAGTTTTTTTTAGAAACTGAAGGGATACCATTACAGAAATCAGGATCGTGCTGTTGAGAAGCTCTAGGATCCAGACTTAGAATAAAGTGACATATTTTACTGTACGTGCATAGCACCTTTTGTTCTCATGGACTCATCATCAGACTAATGTCTACCTAATGATGTATGTTGATTTCCTAATCACCCAGTTATTCTTGATAAGCTCTCACTGCCACCATTCTCTTCATATACTTGGTATTGAAC
The DNA here is from genome assembly GCA_947044405.1 of Leptodactylus fallax. Classification (NCBI taxonomy): domain Eukaryota; kingdom Metazoa; phylum Chordata; class Amphibia; order Anura; family Leptodactylidae; genus Leptodactylus; species Leptodactylus fallax. Next base: position 607,442 of record CAMRHE010000003.1, read on the forward strand.
ATCAGTATTGAACATGTTACAACATAACGTCAAAGTAGAGTAAAACAATTCATCACAGAGTAGGTCACATCTGCATGTCTTGTGTAATCATACACTTCAACTCCAACAATAAAGAAGTCAAGATGTTTTTTTCCCTAAATACATTAGAACCCTACAAATCATTATCTCATGATAATAACATTCTTCAGTTCCCTTACAGCTTAAGTGTTACTCTAAATTTTAATTACAATAAAACAGAGCTCATCTCACAGCTTGTACAACATCTTGTGTGCTCATTACCAGATGGAAATAATGTGTCACTGTTACAATAATGACTCTCTTTGTGCTCTGATGCAATAAATTCATTTAATGTATTTTACTTGCTACCAATCAATTTGTAGATGAAAAATCAAATGTCCCATTATTGCCAAGGTGAGACATATCGTACATGAATTCATTCAGTTTGTTAATATCTTCAATAGGTTGTGTAGTTTTGAGAGTTTTCTTAAGAAAAGTGTTGTAAAACAACTAAGAATGCATAGTATACACTGGTACATTTCAATCTCCAGGTTCTTATCTTGAGGGCTATCAATGCAGTTTATTTATGTCACTTATCCATATAAGTAGCTGTTCATGGACTGGATTGTGAAATTGATCACAGTCATGGTAAAACATTTGTTTGGAGCCACTTTTATAAACAGATATGCATACAGCGTATATAGGAAAGTTCAAAGAAAACCTCAGCTCTTCTGACATGTATGCTTCAAAGACATGGGACATTTTAAGACGCAGGAGAAAAGAAAAGAATGGGAGTATAAATTTATGCAAAAATTTCAAACTCTGCAATTTGGACTTAATATTCATGCCAGCTTCATGTCACACTATGCATGAACCATGAACTGAACTCAATATTCATTCCAGCTTCAAATCACACTATGTATGACCTGTGAGGGACACAAATCACCTCCTGATAGCAAACAGATAACAGCAAGAATTACTGATCCCTCCGTCACGCACCACAAGTTTCCAGACTGTTTTTTTGACCTGTTGTAAATAACTTCTCTACTTAGATTGCATTTTTTTTTAAAGAATCTAAAATGCTTTGAAAACCATGTGTATAAAAATCTGTGAATTTTCAGTTCTTGTATCACACCATGTCTGATGAAGGGAGCTAGCTAGTACTCCTGAAAGCTTACTTATAAATATACTCAGTTAGCCTCTAAAAGGTATCGCCTGATTTCTTCACTCTTCAAAGACATACTAACAGAGAATTTTGACTGTGAGCCCTACTTGGGATAGTGAGAAATGACAATGTCTGTAAAGCTCTGCTGAATATGTTGGCACTATATAAGCAAGAGTAATAAATAAATCACCAAAAAATAATATATGTGTTTGTCAGGAATTGGGGTCTCACACACATCTGCTCATGGTATACGAATTCTGTGGGATATCCGTATACCTAACTCACCACACACACAGTCATGCGATCATCAAAAGTGGTTCTCTGCTTCCACTCTCCCTTCCAGCTCACCTGTCACACAAAAGGGTAACATAGCTAAGAAATATTTACTCTCTTGGAATTGTGGGGATGTTAGCGCCAAAGGACAATCTTATTAAATTTTATATTTAATATACACAAAAAGGGCACAGTGCCTTCCAATAAAAAGATGTAATAAGAAATGTAAATGTAATATAAATAGGACTAACAAAGAACAGACCTGTTTAGGCCTGGCCATTGGAGCTCGGCGTAAGAAATAGTCAGATCACCCTAAGCATGTCCACAAAAAAATCTGACCAAGAGATCATGCATCCCCTCACATTTATGGACCCTCAGGTCTCCTCACTTCCTGTAACCTCCCACCTGTGATGTCATAATGTTTTATTTAAAATTTGCTTTGATCAGCAAGATTCCAGATGATCTGGTGTTGCAATGTCTGCTATGATCAGCACACCTGACTTACTAATTAGAGTGACCTTTTGTATTGAATGCACTTCCAGGATTTAAATTGATTGGATTGAAATTTCCATAAAAATTTGAGATACCAATACAAGAAACTCTAGCACAGACAAGTACACAAAAGCCCAATCTCCTAATTATATAACTATAACTATAAGGAAATTTCTAAATAGACACATAACTCATAACACTCACAGTATGTATATATATATATATATATATAGTGGGGAAAAAAAAGTATTTAGTCAGCCACCAATTGTGCAAGTTCTCCCACTTAAAAAGATGAGAGAGGCCTATAATTGACATCATAGGTAGACCTCAACTATGAGAGACAAAATGAGAAAACAAATCCAGAAAATCACATTGTCTGATTTTTTAAGAATTTATTTGCAAATTATGGTGAAAAATAAGTATTTGGTCAATAATAAAAGTTCATCTCAATACTTTGTTATATATCCTTTGTTGGCAATGACAGAAGTCAAACGTTTTCTGTAAGTCTTCACAAGGTTGGCACACACTGTTGCTGGCATGTTGGCCCATTCCTCCATACAGATCTCCTCTAAAGCAGTGATGTTTTGGGGCTGTCGCTGGGCAACACGGACTTTCAACTCCCTCCAAAGGTTTTCTATGGGGTTGAGATCTAGAGACTTGCTAGGCCACTCCAGGACCTTGAAAAGCTTCTTACGATTGTGCAAGTCAGAATTTTTATGCTTGTGGTATAATGAGAGTGGATCCATTGGCCCCATCAAATTTATCATCCATTACACTGGTTTTCTGGTGAAATGATGCCAGAAGTCTAGTACAGCAAATATTTGGTGTAGATTTCTAATTAGCTGCTTGTATTCCAGCGGAAGAACCTAATTTATGATGAGGCATGCAGTCCATCATAGATTAAGTGGAAACTCTGGTGCGGGCAGCGATTATCAAGACTGGCCTAGAAAGCGCTGGCCTTCATAAATCAGCACCATAAGGGCACATTTACTAACCCCCTATGTCAGAAAAGTGGCATAAAAAAGTTGCTAATTTTGGTTTTGCAAGTTTTTAAATGACAAAAATTGTAAAAAGTACTGCTTTTTACACCTCCCCAATACTTTCCAAAAAAAGGGGGTGTCAATCCTGTTCCAGATTTATCATCATTTATCATCATTTATGCCAGTTTTCTGGTATAAATGATGCCTGAAATCTGTGCCAGCTGTGAACTGGAATAGATTTCAGTTTTGCGCATGGCCTGTTGGTTGCCTGCACCTCTTCATAAATCAGGCTAATCCTCCAATACTCCAGTCTTGATGAATTCTCCCCAAGAATTGTACTTAGAACTTAACATTAACTATTATATTGTGATTTTATTTAATTGGTAATTATTCATACAAATATATGTTCTGCAATAATATTATTCTAGTTTTCAGGCTAAAGCCTAAAGAAGATGAACATGGCTTTTTTGCCCCATAATTATCTGGTATTTTATGTCTGGTATTGTAGATAGCTCCACTGAAGTGAATGTGACTGAGCTGCGATACTACATACAACCTGTGAACACTGTGGCACAATTTAAAGTGCAATCTAAAATTAACCATTTAAGCATGTGCTATTGGTTCTACATTACAATTGGGAGTAGGGAAACACTCACTCATAAACTACGAATGAAATAACCCTGTTCATGAGAACCCACTTTGATGGGGTGTTACTTTCTGGGGTGTTGAATTGTAGAGGAACACAATACCTCCATTCTTCTGATAGGTGCCAGAAGTGAAACTCTCACCTAGCAGACATTTATGGTATAAACTGTTGATACACTATAACTGTTTGAGGAGGGAATTAAAATTTATTGTGGCCTGTGGGTAAGGTGCAATCTGACAATGTTCACTGCAGTTGAAGAAAGTCATGCCCCCCTGCAATAAAGGGAAAGAATTACCCATATAAGTATACATTTTGGGTTATGTTCTTATCATTCTGTTTATCTGAGGAAGCTATTGTACAAAAGCATCTAAATGAAGTGGATGTTTTCAGCCCTTCCAGGCAAGACAGAATAAAGTCTGGCTAACAAAATAATAAATTACCATCATACATCTGTGTGGCCACGCGTCAACATAAAGCAGCAGCTTGAAGAAGTGAAGAATTATTCTTTGCTTCTGTGCGCTGTCAGATGCACAAACTATTTGTGCATGAAAAAATAAAAGTCTAGATATGTATTTAGAGCTGCATGATAGTTGGCTGCACTATGGGAACACTCACAATCTCTCTGTCACATTATGCTATCACTAAGGAAGTGGCACCTGCAATAGTAAACTACTTCTTTTGTAGTGCACTTCAACGAGGCTGTTGGAAGAAGAAATGTTACTTTTTGAGACATATTTTATGCTTGTAAAAGAAAGAAAACATCTTTTAGATTTTTTTTTCAGTGAACACTACAACAGCATTTGCTGCTACACTTGTTACATGATTGAGAGCTTTTTCTGCTTCTTTTTTCTAATGACAGCTACTGTACAATCTGGAAAACTAAAGTTTATGGCTAAAGCAAGTCTGTTCAATCCAATGTGTTTAGTTATGTTCCTCTATAATAATACTAATATTACCTATTGTTATTATAATTATTATTAATAATAACCTCTAACATATTTACAATCAAGGGAGTAAACAAACATACAAAAACTATATATATTACCGCAGAGATAAATAATTATCAACAAACTAGACTAAAGGAGAGAAGACCTAGCCCATAAGATCTTCCAATCTAAGTCTGGCCATACACTTTAGCCAAATGCTTGTTCAGCAAACAGCTATCCTTCCTGACTTCCTCATATACATATACACTTAAAGGGTATATGAGTTTTCATAAAATATATGCAGGGTCTTACTGGGCAGTCTGTTCTATGACTGCATAAGCCTTCATACCAGGTGTCCTATCAGTTTCTCTGCTGCTAATAATCACATTATGACTGTAGCACATTTTACATTTGTCTCTGAGGCAAGTGGTGTGTACAACAAGGAGAAGTCTGCCCCCCTTCCCTATCCATTACTACTACTACTACTACTAATACTGGTTTTACAAGTAATTTTGCCAGAAGTAACTGTGTAATATGAAACAAATAGTTGAGAAAAGGAAACATACTATAGAAGATCCAAGGACACTGGACTGCAAATACAGGCAGTGGTGAACCTAGCCTCTTTGCTGCCTGAGGCAGACTATAGAAAAACGCCCCCCCCAAAAAAAAAAAAAAATCAGTTTACATGCTACTAGCTTCACAAGCTGTTCTCGTTGCACAATATACACGATACACAAAGTTATAAAACAGTTTTTAAGAATTCTTACTGCATTACTTCAGTATCAGATCAACAACACGGCATTAACAATGAAAGTAACTTCACACATCTTCTGCTTGGTTGATGGACGAGCCCACATGTCCCCCCATTCTCTATAATAGGAGCCCCGCTGATAGCTGAGTGCTGTACTTCAGCTATCTTTGTCACTCCCATTGAAGTGAATGAGAGCCACGCAGGTTCGTCCATCCACCAAGCTACACGCCTATATTCAGCTGCAGCCAGGCTGGATTCCCACCCAGTGGGGGGGGGAACTATTCTCACAGCAGACAGACCCCCATCAATCAGGTATTTATCCTCTATCATTTAGGTGAATACAGAGCAGTAACATTTTGTGACTTACAGGTGACAGGTGACATCTCTGACTAATCCTTCACATTTCCCTTCTCTTCCCTCTGGACCGCCATGACCACTTCTTCCAGCTGTGACTTGTCTCTGTAAAGTTTGCAACACAGACATCTTTGGCTCCTCACTTTTCCAGGCATCCAACCCACATTGTCTTCACCTGCACACCCATACTGCTGCTACCCCAATTATACAATATATGATATAACCCCCCCCCATAATGAATAATACCCCCAAGTGCATCTTTATATTAATAATGTCAGTGTGTACCTTGTATAAATAGTGCCCCTTATTAATAATGCCCCAGGTGTTAACCAATTAAAAGGTTTTCCAGGTCATTAATAAACTAATCAGGGGGGCTCAAAAACCCAGGACCCCTACTGATCAGCTGTTTGAATGGTATCTGTGTAAGCGCCGTGACCACTTCTCTGTTTACATAATGTCATTCATCTCATAGCGGGCATGTAATGTAACTACAGCCTCGTCCTATACATGTCTATGTGACAAGACTGTAATTACATCACACGGTCTTTATAAACAGACAGTGTATGATATAAACAGGAGTCATAGCCCCTGTTTATATCGCCGCATTTACACAAAGTATTACACAGTATTATGGCCCGCAGTGGCCCCTGCACACAGTATTATGGCCCGCAGCGGCCCCTGCACACGTTATTATGGCCTGCAATGGCACCTGCACACGGTATTATGGCCTGTGGGGGAAGGGAGACAACTAGTGGCAGGAACGTTAGACAAGTTTTTCAGGCAGAAAACATCAACATTTTTAAATAAAGTGCATTACATTTTGGTCCAGAATCACATGCTCTATTAAATGAGACTGTTGTCTGAAAAGTTAGGGACCAGTTAGCTCAAACAAGTTTGCAAATGTTCTGAATGTGGAGAAAGGCAATGTAGACTCCTCTGTTGGCTTATCTCCAATGGAAACAAAAATATCAGGAATGTTAAAATCCAATAGCCCGATCTTTCTTTCCTCCAACATCTGACATTATCTTACATTAATCTAATGTTTATGGTGCCAGCTTAAGGGCCCTTGCACATGGCTTTATTATGAATCTGTGATGTATTGAACAGTCATTTGGTACTCCATAACCTGCTGTGCCACCTTACCAGTTTGGTGTTGGGCCACTCCTAAGGATGTTTTTGAAGTAGTTCGCCTGATCCTCACACTTTAACCCCCGTAAGGGAATGTGGACTTCACCATGGTGAGAATTCAAGGGTGCTGCATCTTCGAGTGGTCCGGTATAAATGGCTGCTGACCAGGGATCAAACTTACTCTGGTGCAAAGCAGCAGGGGGTCAGGCAAAGGATAGACAAATACAAACAAGTAAGGTCAGTGGCAGGCAGCAGATAAGCAAGGTCATAGACATGCCAAAGGCTCAGGTTCACAAATCGAGAAAAGGTGGAGATCATACGCTGATAGGCAGCAGAACAGGATCAGAAACCATAGAAAAGTCAATAAACTGGCCAAGATCAAAAACAAGAAACGAATGCCAGTGATATGGAACCCTCACAGAATCTGTAGCACAATATTCAATATTATTTGGGCACTGAGTAGAGAACAGTGCAGAATGCAATAGGCTGGATAGGCAGCCAGGGATTGGCTGAGGAGAGCTCACAGATGTATTGTATGTATGTATATGTATGTAAGCCTTCAGGTAGCAGGGAGGAATGACGCACCTGCTCTATGAGCAGAACCAGGTGTAGCAGCAGCAGCAGCAGTAGTGCAATGTGTACAAACACAATGTATTGGAGGAGCAGGGGAGGTAGCAAAGGTAGTTTGCTGGTGATTCCTGCTGTACACTGGCATCAATATAATATATATATAATATATAATGCCATTTGTGCATCTGATTGTATATTGCATTGCATAGCTTCAAAACAGTTGGTTTGTTTCAATGAATGTTTTTTCATGGAGATGTTTTCCACCAATATCTACAGGTCTGTAATCTTAAAGTGTAAAGACATACCCATAGCTTTGTTCTATTTATGAGTCCTAGAAGATAATAAGTAGAGTGTTTATATGCCATATATCATTATGTGGAACATCAATATAATATAGGAAAATGATGAAGATCGTTGATAAGTGATTGTTTATTGATGATCTTTTCTCCATTGATGATAGCTAGTTATGGTTATGATTAACCAGAGATGAGTTGACAGTAATATATACTAGCCCAGTGCAAACAAGCCCACAGCCATCTTTACGAATGGGAATCTAAGTTTGACATGCAGATGTAAAATTCATCCTTTATACATTCTTGGAAACATCTTATGATGCAGCGAGCAAGGCTTTAGTATAATACTAGTGATGAATCTGTGTTTGATGTTGACCCCTAGTCTTTTTCTGTCTCAGAGGTTAGTCACACTGTTATTTTATGAATATTTCTAGCTATTCTGTAGTCACTGAACATTTGTGCTTCTCCATAGAAGCTTCTAGCTGCATTTTATTTGATTGTGAAAGTTTCTTTTGATCTATTTCTGCAATACACTAAGGCTTTGTTTTCTTAAAGGGATATAATGGATCAATGCAAATGATGTGCAGTAAACTAACCGCAGGATGAGTTCCCACTTACAATATAGCAAGGGTGATTTTGTTATTTAACTGTTTCTATTGTGTTAACTGGCTGTGTTAGCCTAGGTTCACACTATGTTTGTTTAGAATACATGATCGTATGCATTTGAAATAAATGTATATCCTTATGTCTCCAGAAATGTTTGATATATCTCTTTGATGGATCTTTTTCTCATTTTCTTCCTTACATACCCTAGGCAGAGTTATGTAAATGTATACCAATATTTTAGGATACAGCCACTTACTTCCATTATAAAAAAACATACTATATGTATTATGTGTACTTTTTTGTGGAGTCCTGGACATGATTTTGAAAGTGCTGTAGCTGTTATCTAGTCCTAAATCTGACAGACATACAGGATGCTAAAATGAGACACCTTTGTGATGTCTGGCAGGTTGAAGTATACTTTACAGTATACACTTGGATCAATTTTTGCTTTCTCCTGGCATGGACTGCCAGCTGTATGTAAGCACATAGGCCTAGATTTACTATTAATTAGACAGTATAAACCAGGGGCGGATGCTTCATCATAGCAGCTGTAGTGGCTGCAATGGGGCCCATCCCCCTGTTGCTTTTTTTTTGTAATGTATTCACTTACCCCCCATTCCCGTTCCTGCCATCTTCAGCCTCCACCGGCCCGCTGCACAATACATTCCGACGCTAAAGAGTGTCTAGGTGACGTGTCCTCAGTGTTGTGATGGGGTCAGTAAATGGGGCATTATACCATGTGTGGGGTCAATAAAGGGAGCATTATACCATGTGAAGGCCAGTACAGGGAGTGTTATACTGTGTGGAGGCCAGGAAGGACAGAATTATACTGTATGGAGACCGGGGGTAGACCCAGTCAAAATCTTGCTATGGGGCTTTTCCATTACTAGTTATGCCCGTGGTGTAAATTTAGATAGCCTGAAAATACACAAGATTTATCACAGTGGCTGATTCTGGATGTTAAATGTATTTATTTATTTTGCTGACTTATATAGCGCCATCATATTCCACAGCGCTTTATAGATATACCGTGTTTCTTCAAAAATAAGACCTACCCCGAAAATAAGCCAAAGCTACATTTTCCAGGTTTTTTTGGAGTAGATTTGAAATATAAGCCCTTCTCCAAAAATAAGCCCTAGCTAATTTAACCCCTTCCTGACATCAGCCATGCGATTACAGTGGATGCCGGGTCCTTAAAGATGGCAGCCGCTCTGCTGCAGAGCGGTTACCATAGCTGCCGTATCGGGTCTCCACGGAGACCTGGAGTTAATGCCCGCGATCAGTGTCTAACCTGATCACGGGCATTGTTGAGCGTGACCCCCCCCCTCTTTCCCACCAAAGTAACAGAATGGACCTCCACGCTTCCCCCCCCCGCAGTCCGTACGGCCAGTCCTCCCCCCCTATAGCTGCTATACCAGGTCTCCTTGAACAGCAGAGACCCACAGTTAATGCCCGCGATCAGAGTCCACTGATCGCGGGCATTGATGAGTGTGCCAGTCCGTGAACCCCCCTTCCTCCCAAATCCACCCCCCTTCCCAAAGCAGAGCAACTATCCCCAGTCAGCTCTCACGTGGCGAGATCGCAGGAGCCGATATGTTCCTTTGACAGCTGGGAGCCTTATGAAGGCTCCCAGGCCTGTCATAGGAATATTACTATTGAGGCTATGACCAGCCTCACTAGTAATATAGATAATCTCCCATAGACTGCAATACGTTGTATTGCAGTATATGGGATGATTGCAGGTTCAAGCCCCCTAGGAGGGGTTAATAGTAAAAAAAAAAAAAAAAAAAAGTTAAAAAATATAAAAAAAAACCAAACTAAAAGTTCACGCCCCCTCCCACTTTCACTAGAATACATATAAAAATAAAATATTATTTTATTTTATTAGGTATCTCTGTGTCCGAAAATGCCTGCTCTACAAACTTCTAAAAATATTTTACCTCTATGGTGAATGCCGTAGCGAAAAAAAAAAAAAAAATCTAAAGTGCTGTACTTCTGTTTTTTCGCTTATTTCACCTAGAAATAAAAAGCGATCAAATGTGTTGTTCGTGGAAAAAAATAAAGACCTACCCGAAAATAAGACCTAGTCCTTTTTTCAGAGAAAAAAATAATATAAGACCCTGTCTTATTTTCGGAGAAACATGGCAGTCAACATTGTCCCAAGTAGGGATCACAATTTAAATTCCTTTTCAGTATGTCTTTAGAGTTTTGGAGCAAACCCCATTTATATCAGATGGGATTAAATCTGGTTTAGTCTACATTTATATCACCTTTTAGTTGGCTTTCTTTGAAACAGAATTTTTCTATACTATTCTATATGGCACACCCACATGTCTAGCAAGTTGAACAATTTTAGTTTCAATAATTTTTATTCAAGTTTTTAGAATATAAAAATAAAGAACAGTCTCGATATACAATGTGATATACATTGACATGCACTGTGGTACAAGTTGAACAATTTTAACCCAAACTAGAAGTGCCAAGATACTCCAAAGATGCGCCACTTTGTGCCCAAGATGTGCCAGGTTTACGCAAGTTTTTAGTGGTAGCTACAATAGTAAATCTGAGGTAGAGAGTACATAGAGTCTTCATTTAGTAACTTAGTAGATTTTACCTGCATCACTTGAAAAATGAAGATAACAACAGTGACATAAAGGTACATTGAGGCACATGACCATATGAACTCCACTACAAGTTATCTTGAAGAAATGTGTATATCTTGAGTTTCAGTTACAGGTATTAATCTTAGTATTTACATGGGCTCATATGATCAATGTATACACAAACACCTGGTAAAATAACACTAGTTGCAGTTCCTGAGATTAATCTTTCTGCCGGAGATCTTTCTCTCGGCTGTCTTAGGCTGTTTGGAGACTCCATCGCAGAGTGCGTTCAAAATTGACTTTCTCATCCAGTGGTTTCAATTTAAAATAATGGACAACTGGTGGATCCCTTTATAGTTAATGGGGTTCGTCAGCCTTTGTAGCGGTCCATCTGTTGTAACGGGCTATCTAGCCATTTTTCTACTTCCGACAGACTAGAGCAACAAATAGGTTGACGCTAGTGTGAATCTAGCATAAGGCTATGCAGCTAACAAAAATCTGTGCCATCTCTTCCTGTCCAGAAGCTTCATCCTGGTTCTGTTCACTGTCATCACAAAAATGACATAGACCAGTTACTTCTTTAAAGAACCCTCTTACCATTGTACAACACCTGTTTTAAGGGTATTTCCTTTTGTATGTCTTGCTATCTTTGTTACTGGATTTTTGGTACATGAGCCATACCTGCACACCAACACTAATTCACATGGAACATTAAGGAAACTTGTGGGTCCCCCATCTTCCAATTGTTGGGGGTCCCAGTGTTCACACCCCCAGCAATCAGACGTTATTTTTCCCTGTCCTGCAGATAAATGTTATTAATGGAACAAGAAATGAATTTACATTGTCTTGGAAAACCTCTTGAAGTCAGAGAGGGCAGTGACTGCAAAGATTTTCAGATATAGCAGGGCTTAATTTGTGAAGTGACACAGCTTATTGTGAAGTGATAATAGTAATGGACCTGTGTACCTACCTTTGTGAAATAGATACCATATATATTTATCTTCTGTATAAATTAATATATTGTATGTGTGTCTATAAGTATAGGTAAAGAGTGTGAGAGAGAGAGAGATGTGTAAATATACAATTTGGACTAATGGCATTTTAGACATTCTGAGGCATCTTTCCTTCTATTTCTCTTACTTTGACTTCATACAATTGCAGTAAAACAAATAATGCATACAAGCAAATTATGTTAAGTAGTAAAACAAATAGCAGTGTTATTTTTACAATGTAGTTGTTTTTTTATCCATCCATAAAAACTAGCTTTCATACAGAAACCCACTTACATGTCTTACTTCAGTGAAGGTTATTTGTTGACTGAAGGTCTTTCCTTGTCAAGATATGATGAATACCATGTGTGAAGACAGAAGAGAATCAGGACCTGTATTAGCCAGAAAACCCACTGATCTGTGAATAACCTAAAAAAAGAAAACCTGAAGATTAGCAGCATTGCTTTTAAGAATGATCCATCAAATTCAACAAGCAGATTTACAGAGATGAATCATCCTTTTTTATTCCTACCATGCAGTAAAGGTTATTTTCTTTTCTTCTAAACAGCCGCTCCAAAACAAAGAAATATAAACTCACGCATGTTATTTATATGTCAAGTGAAAGGCTTCCTGGGCTCCTGGGCTCACATCTCCCCCCAAAGCCATTTTATTAACAATGATTATAAATGAGTTTGGGAGAGGTCCTTGTGATGCTGTCATGATGCTGTCTTCTTAGTAAATTAGGGTTGTCTATTTATGCTGTAAAATCTAAATCCCCTGGTCAAGCATGCGTTTCATTTAAAATTAGAGGGATAAATCAAAGTGATTTTAAGTAAAACTTCCCTGCAACTCCGCAGCATAATACATATTTGTCTATAATGTAGTCAATAATTCAAAAAGGTTGACTCAAAGGTTAAAGTGTTGATATCCGCAAGGTACGCCTAAGCATCCTTTTATCAATTATTACATTGTTGTTTTGTAACGATGAAAGGAATGGCTTATTTCTGATTAGGTTCCAGCATGTACACACACACACATACAGTCATATGAAAAAGTTTGGGCACCCCTATTAATCTTAATCATTTTTAGTTCTAAATATTTGGGTATTTGCAACAGCCATTTCAATTTGATATATCTAATAACTGATGGACACAGTAATATTTCAGGATTGAAATGAGGTTTATTGTACTAACAGAAAATGTGCAATATGCATTAAACCAAAATTTGACCGGTGCAAAAGTATGGGCACCTCAACAGAAAAGTGACATTAATATTTAGTAGATCCTCCTTTTGCAAAAATAACAGCCTCTAGTCGCTTCCTGTAGCTTTTAATCAGTTCCTGGATCCTGGATGAAGGTATTTTTGACCATTCCTCTTTACAAAACAATTCCATTTCAAGTAAGTTTGATGGTCGCCGAGCATGGACAGCCCGCTTCAAATTATCCCACAGATGTTCAATGATATTCAGGTCTGGGGACTGGGATGGCCATTCCAAAACATTGTAATTGTTCCTCTGCATGAATGCCTGAGTAGATTTGGAGCTGTGTTTTGGATCATTGTCTTGCTGAAATATCCATCCCCGGCGTAACTTCAAAATCGTCACTGATTCTTGTACATTATTCTCAAGAATCTGCTGATACTGAGTTGAATCCATGCGACCCTCAACTTTAACAAGATTCCCGGTGCCGGCATTGGCCACACAGCCCCAAAGCATGATGGAACCTCCACCAAATTTTGCAGTGGGTAGCACGTGTTTTTCTTGGAATACTGTGTTTTTTTGACGCCATGCATAACTCCTTTTTGTATGACCAAACAACTCAATCTTTGTTTCATCAGTCCACAGGACCTTCTTCCAAAATGAAGCTGGCTTGTCCAAATGTGCTTTTGCATACCTCAGGCGACTCTGTTTGTGGCGTGCTTTCAGAAACGGCTTCTTTCGCATCACTCTCCCATACAGCTTCTCCTTGTGCAAAGTGTGCTGTATTGTTGACCGATGCACAGTGACACCATCTGCAGCAAGATGATGCTGCAGCTCTTTGGAGGTGGTCTGTGGATTGTCCTTGACTGTTCTCACCATTCTTCTTCTCTGCCTTTCTGATATTTTTCTTGGCCTGCCACTTCTGGGCTTAACAAGAACTGTCCCTGTGGTCTTCCATTTCCTTACTATGTTCCTCACAGTGGAAACTGACAGGTTAAATCTCTGAGACAACTTTTTGTATCCTTCCCCTGAACAACTATGTTGAACAATCTTTGTTTTCAGATCATTTGAGAGTTGTTTTGAGGAGCCCATGATGCCACTCTTCAGAGGAGATTCAAATAGGAGAACAACTTACAATTGGCCACCTTAAATACCTTTTCTCATGATTGGATACACCTGGCTATGAAGTTCAAAGCTCAGTGAGGTTACAAAACCAATTTTGTGCTTCAGTAAGTCAGTAAAAAGTAGTTAGGAGTATTCAAATCAATAAAATGATAAGGGTACCCAAATTTTTGCACCGGTCAAATTTTGGTTTAATGCATATTGCACATTTTCTGTTAGTACAATAAACCTCATTTCAATCCTGAAATATTACTGTGTCCATCAGTTATTAGATATATCAAATTGAAATGGCTGTTGCAAACACCCAAATATTTAGAACTAAAAATGATTAAGATTAATAGGGGTGCCCAAACTTTTTCATATGACTGTATATATATATATATATATATATATACAGTGCTGGCCAAAAGTATTGGCACCCCTGCAATTCTGTCAGATAATACTCAATTTCTTCCAGAAAATGATTGCAATCACAAATGCTTTGGTAATAATATCTTCATTTATTTTGCTTGCAATGAAAAAACACAAAAGAGAATGAAAAAAAAAGTCAAATCATTGATCATTTTACACAAAACTCCAAAAATGGGCCAGACAAAAGTATTGGCACCCTCAGCCTAATACTTGGTAGCACAACCTTTAAACAAAATAACTGCGAACAACCGCTTCCGGTAACCATCAATGAGTTTCTTACAATGCTCTGCTGGAATTTTAGACCATTCTTCTTTGGCAAATTTCTCCAGGTCCCTGAGATTTGAAGGGTGCCTTCTCCAAACTGCCATTTTGAGATCTCTCCACAGGTGTTCTATGGGATTCAGGTCTGGACTCATTGCTGGCCACTTTAGAAGTCTCCAGTGCTTTCTCTCAAACCATTTTCTAGTGCTTTTTGAAGTGTGTTTTGGGTCATTGTCCTGCTGGAAGACCCATGACCTCTGAGGGAGACCCAGCTTTCTCACACTGGGCCCTACATTATGCTGCTAAATTTGTTGGTAGTCTTCAGACTTCATAATGCCATGCACACGGTCAAGCAGTCCAGTGCCAGAGGAAGCAAAGCAACCCCAAAACATCAGGGAACCTCCGCCATGTTTGACTGTAGGGACCGTGTTCTTTTCTTTGAAGGCCTCTTTTTTTTTCCTGTAAACTCTATGTTGATGCCTTTTCCCAAAAAGCTCTACTTTTGTCTCATCTGACCAGAGAATATTCTTCCAAAAAGTTTTTGGCTTTCTCAGGTAAGTTTTGGCAAACTCCAGCCTGGCTTTTTTATGTCTCTGGGTCAGAAGTGGGGTCTTCCTGGGTATCCTACCATAGAGTCCCTTTTCATTCAGACGCAGACGGATAGGACGGGTTGACACTGTTGTACCCTTGGACTGCAGGGCAGCTAGAACTTGTTTGGATGTTAGTCGAGGTTCTTTAGCCACCATCTGCACAATCTTTCGTTGAGATCTCTCGTCAATTTTTCTTTTCCGTCCACATCTAGGGAGGTTAGCCACAGTGCCATGGGCTTTAAACTTCTTGATGACACTGCGCACGGTAGACACAGGAACATTCAGGTCTTTGGAGATGGACTTGTAGCCTTGAGATTGCTCATGCTTCATCACAATTTTGCTTCTCAAGTCCTCAGACAGTTCTTTGGTCTTCTTTCTTTTCTCCATGTTCAATGTGGTACACACAAGGACACAGGACAGAGGTTGAGACAACTTTAATCCATTTCAACTGGCTGCAAGTGTGATTTAGTTATTGCCACCACCTGTTATGTGCCACAGGTAAGTAACAGGTGCTGTTAATTACACAAATTAGAGAAGCATCACATGATTTTTCAAAGGGTGCCAATACTTTTGTCCACCCCCTTTTTTATTGTTTGGTGTGGAATTATATCCAATTTGGCTTTTGGACAATTCTTTTTGTGGTTTTCCATTGAAGACAAATTAAATGAAGATATTATTACCAAAGCATTTGTGATTGCAATCATTTTCTGGAAGAAATTGAGTATTATCTGACAGAATTGCAGGGGTGCCAATACTTTTGGCCAGCACTGTATATATATATATATATATATATATATATATATATATGCGTGTGTGTGTGTGGGCGTTATACTGTGTGGGGGCCCAAGTCAAAAGTGGCCCAGTCTTTGCTAGTTATGCCCCTGTATATATATATATACAGGGGCATAACTAGCAAAGACTGGGCCCCATAGCAAACTTTTGACTTGGGCCCCCACACAGTATAACGCCCCATTTACACACACTATAATGTCCCAAAGTGGCCTCCAGACAGTATAATATGCCAAAGCAGCCCCTTCTCACAGTATAATGTCCCAAAGTGTCCCCTCCACACAGTATAATGTCCCATAGCGACCCCTGCACACAGTATAATGTCCCATAGCGACCCCTGCACACAGTATAATGTCTCATAGCGACCCCTGCACACAGTATAATGTCCCATAGTGGCCCCTGCACACAGTAGAATGTCACACAGTGGCCCCTGCATACAGTATAATGTTCCATAGCGGCCTCCTTACAGTATAATGTCCTGGTCCCTGCACACAGTATTATGTCTCATACTGGCCCCTCCAAACAGTATTAAGTCCCATCGTGGCCACAATGATGTTCGTTGCAAATATTGCCAAAATTTCGGGTTGGGCAGAACCTGAAATTTTTTGGATACACCACCCACAAAATATTATTATACTCCAGGGTCTGAAAAGACCCTAGAGTATAATGATCGGAGGGCCAGACCCCAGAGTATAATAAGAGCAGTATTTGTTGGAGTTCACCCAACAAATACTCTTGCTGCAGGTGTGCAGCTTTACTTACCGATCTCCACTCCTGCTCACGGCTGCCTCCGCTTCCCCTTCTGTCCTCCAAGGGGCCCCGTGTATTCCATATCAAATTGCTGGGGCCTGGAGGGCAGAAAGGGAAGTGGAGAAAAAAAAGAAGCAGGGGGCAATCAGTACAGCTGCTACAAAGGTACTTACACCACTATATATATAATTTTTAAACATGGATTCTTCAGAGTAGGATGGTTACCATGTAAGGCAGGCACATAGAGGCGTAGGTACCAGTTCACACTTGCAGTTTTATTGGCAAAAGTTCATACAGTTCAACTTAAACAGCTTGCTTCAGCATGAAGGTACAAAACAGGTACATAAATCGTCCTTACTTCAGGATACAAACACAAATTCAAAAGGGCTTCCTCACCAATGCAGTTGGTTGTTTTGTAGGTTTCAGTCCTACACACACATTGCAGTGTGTATTGCAGCCTAGCAGGTTCTCATACACGAGACAGCCACACCCACTTTCCTTGGACAGCCTCAGCTCTTCATGGCTGAACACCTGGGGGACCCAGCAAGACCATGACTGGAGTATAGGCTTGGGTCTGCAATAACTCCCAAATCCCGGACCCATACTCCAGCCACTCACCTTGCAGATACCAGCCATCTGCCATCTACAACTTTGCCCTCTGCCGGTCTACAATATATATATATATATATATATATATATATATATATATATATATGGTTGTAGCCAGAAGTTTACATGCAATATATAAAAAGACACATATGCATATTTTTCTCACTATCTGACATGAAATCGGAATAAACCTTTCCCGTTTTAGGTCAATTAGGATTACCAAAATTATTTATATTTGCCAAATGCCAGAATAATGAGAGAGAGAGAATTTTTTAAAGAAATTTTTATTACTTTCTGGAAAGTCAAAAGTTTACATACATTTCATTAGTATTTGGTACCATTGCCCTTAAATTGTATGACTTGGATCAAATGTTTTGGATATCCTTCAACAAGCTTCTCACAATAGTTGGTAGGAATTTGGGCCCATTCTTCCTCACAGAACTGGTGTAACTGAGCCATGTTTGTAGGCCGCCTTGCTCGCACCTGCCTTTTCAGCTTTGCCCATAAATTTTCAATAGGATTGAGATCAGGGCTTTGTGATGGCCACTCCAAAACATTGACTTTGTTATCCTTAAGCTACTTTGAAACCAGTTTGGCAGTATGCGTCGGGTCATTGTCCATTTGGAAGACCCATTTGCTCCATTCTATTGCTGCCTATTGCCATGGGATTGCTGGAAATCCTATCACTAAATGCTGCTAACAGAGCAGCAGAGAAGCTCAGACAAGATGGCAGTCTCCATAATCATGTGCAGAATAAAATCATCTGTCCATAGGACCTTCTCCCAGAAGCTTTGTGGCGTGCCAACATGTAGTTTGGCAAATTAATTTTGTCAGATTCAAGTTATTTCTGTGACCATTGTGGGTTTTTCTTTCATTAAACGAGGGGTACCAACAATTTTGTCCACGTGTGTATATCTGATTGCAATAAATAAAAAATGGTGAAACATTTCTCTAGACTTATTAGTCTTTGCATGTGAATAAAGTACTTAAAAATTTTGCTGCGTATTTTTTTTTTTTAGCCAAAGTCAATAGTAGCTTGAAAAGGAATGGGAAATAAAAAAGAAGCATTTATACTTTATCCTTCTGTTACATCCAGTCCTGAACCTGACTCAAAAAAAGGAAAAGGCAGCAAAACCTGCAACAAAAAAGCCCAGGGCTGCAGGAAGCAGATTGCCAAGTCCCTGAGGGGGCGGCACTGACAATATTTGTTGGGTGAACTTTTCCAGTGGTTCGTTCTGACTGAACATGTCTGAAACTAAACTGAGTCCAAAGGAGGTGAGTAACATTGTTTGTTGTGTTTGATCACCTCCCCTGAGTCTACACTAATTATACTATGGGGTCTCTTCAGATCATAGCTCATGAGTGGCAAACACCCAAAATTTTTGGAAAATTGATAGGGGCCACTATGGGATACAATACTGTGTGAAGGGATCAATATGGGACATTTTAATATGTGAAGGGGCCACTGTGCATCATTATACTGTGTGAAGGGACCACTATGGGACATTATATTGTATGTAGGTTATGGGACATTATACCATGTGGAGGGGCCTCTATTGGACATTATACTATGTGACGAGGCCACTGCGGACATTATAATGTTTGGAGGCCACTATGGGACATTATATTCGGTGCTTTATGGGACCTTATTCTTAAAGAGGTTTTACACGAATTAGATAAACTCTGAGCTGGGGCAAGAGAAACATTAAAAATAAAAACACACTCACCTGTTACTGGCACTCTGATGTCTGCCATCTTGTCTCATTCCCCAGAAGCCCTGCACCTCACATGCTAGAGATGGGCTCACATATGTCACCGGTCCCTCTCCAGCGACTGCTGAGGCCACTGATTGGCCTCAGTGGTAAAGGGGAGTTCAGGGCTTCCAGGCACCAAGGCATGGTGACCAAACGGGCTTTGGTGGCAGATACTGGAGTGCTGGGGGCAGGTGAGAATGTTTTTTTTTTTTTTTTTTACTCCTGCCCAGGGCCCCCCCCCATTCCCCCAGAGTTTGTCGACTCCCTGGAAAACCACTGAGGCTGTATGCCTTGTTTCAATGACTGTGCATGCGCAGAGGGCTCAGTGATGTATCTTGTTCAGGCGGCTTTAGTGGTGCTCATACACAGTGGTAGTCTAGCCTAATTTTCTAACTTGAGGGTGTCGGCATATCAATTTTTGCCTCAGACTGCAGAAAAGTCATAATCAACCTTGGTGGGGCCTTAGCCTTAAGATCAAGGATTTTCTTACTCCTAACTGATTGTACATTTAATAGATGTGCCATCAACTTCTGACTCCTCCACTTATCCTGAATTGAAAGGTTTGTCTTTTCCATATGGTGCCACTCCTGATCAATTGCTTTGTCTTCAAATGCAACACAAAGAATGGGTCTGCACTGACATTCCAGTGTTCCTCATGTTTGGGTTATTACACTTTCCTACCTTACCACATTTACCTGTATTTTTGTCTTGTTTTCTGTATAACAACTTGCCTGAATTGCTGAATGTGCGTATTTTTTATGAGAGATACGTTTTCCTTTCTTTTATAGCATATTTACTACAGCTTATTTATCCCGTAGCTCAATGATTTTATCACTTAGATTCCTGTTCACTTTCTTCTAAGTTTCTACTCTAAATTAACTTCCAATAAATGTTTTTTTCCATTGTCTGCTTACTGGATCTCACATTAATATTGTAGTCAGACGCTTTACAGTACCGTATAGTCAGAAATGACCTATTATGTAAATCATATTTAATCTTAAACATATATTTTTTAAATAGATTTGGTGTTTTTCTAATTATTCAAGTAAATGTCTATATAAACCCCTTCCTGATGTAGCCATTTTCTATTATTGCGTTTTTCAAAAACCACAACTTTTTTTCATACTTCTATTCACAGAACTATATGAAGGTTTGTTTTGTGCTGGAAAATTAATATTCTTTACAATGTACTGGGAACCTGGTAAAAAATGTTTTGTTTTTATGCTTTGCTGTAAAGTTGACCTTTATCCTGTGGGTCAGTATGATCATGGCAATACCAAACTGATACAGTTTTTGTTTTGTTTTAATTCCTTTAAAAACTTGAAAACAAAATTTCTTTGCAATGCCATATTTTGACACCTGTAATGCATTTTTTTACACATGTGCCTATGAAGCTACGTGAGGGCTCTTTTCTGTGGGCACTAGTTTTCTCATAAGTTTTCTCATTTTTGAGTGGATTGAGCAGAAAGGAGTATAAGTACTTCCTATATACAGTGGGGAAAAAAAAGTATTTAGTCAGCCACCAATTGTGCAACTTCTCCCACTTAAAAAGATGAGAGGCCTGTAATTGTCATCATAGGTAGACCTCAACTACCAGAGACAAAATCAGAAAATATATCTAGAAAATCACATTGTCTGATTTTTTAAGAATTTATTTGCAAATTATGGTGGAAAATAAGTATTTGGTCACCTACAAAGAAGCAAGATTTCTGACTCTCACAGACCTGTAACTTCTTCTTTAAGAGGCTCCTCTGTCCTCCACTCATTACCTGTAGTAATGGCACCTGCTTGACATTGTTATCAGTATAAAAGACACCTGTCCACAACCTCAAACAGTCACACTCCAAACTCTACTATGGTGAAGACCAAAGAGCTGTGGAAGGACACCAGAAACAAAATTGTAGACCTGCACCAGGCTGGGAAGACTGAATCTGCAATAGGCAAGCAGGCTACCGTCAGTAACACACTATGCCGCCAGGGACTCAGATCCTGCAGTGCCAGATGTGTCGCCCCTGCTTAAGCCAGTACATATCCGGGCCCGTCTGAATTTTGCTAGAAAGCATTTTGACGTTCCAGAAGAGTATTGGGAGAATGTCATATGATCAGATGAAACCAAAGTAGAACTGTTTGGTAGAAACACAACTTGTGTTTGGAGGAGAGTGAATGCTGAGTTGCATCTAAAGAACAACATACCTACTGTGAAGCATGGGTGTGGCAACATCATGCTTTGGGGCTGTTTCTCTGCAAAGGGACCAGGACAACTCATCCGTGTACATGAAAGAATGAATAGGGCCATGTATCATGAGATTTTGAGTGCAAACCTCCTTCCATCAGCAAGGGCATTGAAGATGAAACGTGGCTGGGTCTTTCAGCATGACAATGATCTCAAACACACCGCCAGGGCAACGAAGGAGTGGCTTCGTAAGAAGCATTTCAAGGTCCTGGAGTGGCCTAGCCAGTCTCCAGATCTCAACCCCATAGAAAACCTTTGGAGGGAGTTGAAAGTCCGTGTTGCCCAGCGACAGCTCCAAAACATCACTGCTCTAGAGGAGATCTGCATGGAGGAATGGGCCAACATACCAGCAACAGTGTGTGCCAACCTTGTGAAGACTTACAGAAAACGTTTGACCTCTGTCATTGCCAACAAAGGATATATAACAAAGTATTGAGATGAACTTTTGTTATTGACCAAATACTTATTTTCCACCATAACTTGCAAATAAATTCTTAAAAAAAATCAATGTGATTTTCTAGATATGTTTTCTCATTTTGTCTCTCATATAGTTGAGTTCTACCTATGATGTCAATTACAGGCCGGCCTCATCCTTTTAAGTTGGAGAACTTGCACAATTGGTGGCTGACTAAATACATTTTTTTCCCCACTGTATTTCCCATTCCTATTATAGCCACGGCTGCTTTTCCACAATGTGAGGCCTTAGCTTAAGATGGCTTCCAGCTGCCATAATGACAGAAAGGCTCCCTTAGGCTGAGGTCCCACGTTGCAGAAACGCAGCTTTTTTTGTTGCAGATTTTTCTGCATTTTTTTGAGCAAAAGCAAGGCATGTATTGAGCAGAAGGTAGAAGTATAAGAAGCTTCCTATATATTTCCCATTCCTTTGTAGCCACTCCTGGCTTTGGTTCAAGAAACACAGCAAAATCTGCAACAAAAAAGCTGCGTTTCCGCGACGTGAGGCCCTGGCCTTAATCTCACAATGAGGAGAATGTTCTGATACCTGAAAGAGCACCCACCAGCAAAATAACCTCACAGATGCCATAGTCGCATTTGACAACAGCATCTGAGAGGTTAAGTGCTTGCGATTAAAGGTGCATTCACTTATGATGGTGGATTTTGCTATGATTGGAAGAAATTTTTCTAGTTTTTATATATCATTTTAGGCACCACTGTTTAAGGCCCCATATTAAGCAAACACATTGTTTTTGGCTGCAGTGGAAATGCAGCAAAAAACAGTGTGTTTTACAGTACCAGCAAAGTGAATGAGATTTAATTTCATCTCATCCACATATTGCAGAAAAATATAGATACGGAAACGCTGTGTTTTGAAAAAGAAATGTGTCTTTGAAAATTGCAGCGTGTGAATTTTAGATACGGAATCACAAAGGTTTTCCCTATAGATTTATTATGGGAAGGAAAAACGCAGAGAACAACACAATTTTTCTCTGTTGAAGTCAATAGGAGACAAACTACACGACTGCAATAAAATAATGAAGGAAAAGATATACTGCAAAAACAGAAAGCCTAATGCCATAATTTCTTCTGCGCAGAAATCATGCCTCAGCCTTACTACCTTGATCAGAATTTTGCTGCATTTTTACTGTACAGTATTTAGCTGAAGATCCTGGCCCAGATATACTGATTATGAGACTCCACACCCACATGTCTAGCAAGTCAAAAAATTTTAGCCAAAATCAGATGCACCAAAAGAGGCCACATTGCACCAAACTTGCACCATGTTTATGCCAGTGTGTAGTGAAAGGCACAATAGTAAATCTGTGTAACTCTTTCAGTGGGCACACTGCATTACACAGCACCAATTTCCCTTTGTTTTAGGGATTGTGGGAATTCCAGGGTTCCAGCTGTTGCATCTCCTCCAATCTATGCCAAGGCATTTCCTAGTGATATTCCATTTTGATTTAATTTGTGGGAAAACACCTAAAGTGCATTTTTCACTCAGAATTTCCCTATTATCATGTTTAAAATGGTTTAAGGATTTTTTTCAAAAATCTGGTAAATATATTCTCTGTTACTTGTTGTAGCTCCTTTATTTTTACTGCCAAGAGAAGTGTTGAAGAGAAATCCCAAGTTTCTCAGTGCACATTCCTGGCTAAAATGTGGCTGAGCTTGTCAACCAATCATACTAATCTGAATATTGTTATTTATAGCAATTACAATTTACAAAAATGTATTATGTTTAGTTTTTATCACAATGTTACATGAACTAGTACATTTTGGATGTCCTGATATGTCTAGGCACCCCCAAAGATGTAGCTAGAGGGAATACAGGGGTTGGATTAGCCACTAGCCACCAAGACTGTCAACCTCTTTGTTTTTCTCTGGACACATTGGCCAGAACCAAGCATGGCAGTATATGAAGGGATGGAAATGTTGTCTAGAGGAATAGCTGTTGATGAAAAAGTAGACCCATTCTGAAAAAATGTGTCTATTCCTTCCCTGCACAGTAGTCTAGATGTTTACCCTTATAATGTTGGCTGTGAGTTCTTATGCAACCATGTGTCAGTAACATAACCATGGAAGTTTGGGGATGTGTAGCTAAGAGATTTGTATATTATATACTTGCACTGCCAGTACTGCCACTTTTTATGAACATAGTTGATGGTTGAACATTGTGTTCTCTTTAATTTCATAAAATCTTTCTTATGTGACTTCTTTTTTTCCAAACCAAATGAATACATTATTGGTAAAGAGGAAGCTTTATAAGTTAACTGACGCTTGTAGAATCAGGCTTTCAATAGCACTCAGTCCCCTTCCTTACGCATGGTTAGCTAAATATAATACTTTTATTGGTTAACTGAGGCTTTTAGATGTGAGCTTTCAGGACTACTCTGCTCCATTTATCATGCTTAATAAACGGACTTCAGTGATCCTAAAAGCATGCATCTAAAAACAACATTTAGCTAATAACAGGATCATATTTATTCAAGCATTTGTGGGTTTACCCATACATGCTTTAGTCCCTGCTGCTTTATCTTGCATCACCCTTTTATCTGGTTTCTAATGCAAAATAACAAGCGGTGCTCATAACTGAATTTCTGCTGTTATTACCAGACCTGCTGACCAGTAAATTCATGCTTAGCTTTCAAATGCAAAATATGTTTGAGTTTTCACTTAGCTAACATAGATATTAAGTCATCCTAAGCAAATTCTACTTTGACCTTTTTGTCTCTAGGGTGGCATAGACTTATCTAATAATATAGAATGGAAAATTGCTGTGCCTGTTATTATTGTTATTGTTACTATTATTACTATATGCTGTGAATGGCAATATGATTAGGCAAGGTTTTGTTGCCCAATAAAATAAAATGTAGACAAGGACCACAAAGTGAACTTCTGCTCTTAGGTAGTTTTCCAATATAGTTTTATAAAACAGTGAACAAATATGAAAACTTGGTGTTGCTATTGAATGCCTATGAACAGTGACGTGGCAGTCTTCCCAGTCAGGTTCACCTGTGTTCTACTGTACACCACTCTTGGCTTCAGTTTTTTAGACAGGTAATACAGTAGTTGCCAATTACAAGACACGTTATCTCTCATGTGGATAACTATCTATCTGTGTCTTAACCCATGTAATGGGTTGTGTTGAAGTAAACCATGTGGAGGCTAGAGAGATGTAAAATAAAAAAATTAAAAAATCATACTCACCTGTCCCAGTGTATTATCTGTCGCTAGTGTCTGATTGGTCTCATGCCAGTGCATCAATGCTAGGAACCAATCAGAACTTCTGTCATCGATGCATCGGCACAAGACCAGATGGAAACCAGTGGCCGATAATGAAGTGCTGGGGACTGATGAGTATGCTTTAATTTTTTTTATTTTACACCTCCTCCAGCCACCACATGGGTTGCCCTAATTCCTGGACAACCACTTTGTTAGAAATCCTCCAACTCCATCCCTTTTTAATGTGATCTGAGATGCTAGATTAAATTGAAAACACCTGATCTGAATATCTAGGAAAATCCATATTTATTATCAGGGACTTGTCAAAGAATTTTGACCACCATACTCCCATATTTGCTTGTAGCCTAAAGCTGCCCATACACATAATATTTTGATTGGATACAGTGGCCAATTAGTTTTCTATAGGTGATGTGTACAAACTATGCCATCAGCAGCAAAACAGAGCAAACTGACCGACTTGAGAGATAGTTTTAAAAAAAAAAAAAAAAAAAAAAAAACACCTTGTACATTGTGACAAATCATGTACCATAAATAGTCAATTATGTCATAGGTTTGTATATTCATCTGACCATGGCTAAAACTTTCCAACCTGATGGATAAAATGTTAGCCAATGTGAACTTTGTTATTTAATTTCCAATGATGGTCAACCATATTGGCCAACATTGCCCATATATCTAATGTATATGGGCATATTAAATAGCTCTATTAGCTCCATTGATCATGGTGCGGGCAGCAGAGATTCTCATGAGCTATCAGCAGTATGTACTGCACGTTTCCCTCCTTGTCATGTACATATCTATGTTAGTAGCTAACAGGGACAGAGAGGCTACTATAAAACTGGTCA
Organism: Leptodactylus fallax; assembly: GCA_947044405.1. Lineage (NCBI taxonomy): Eukaryota > Metazoa > Chordata > Amphibia > Anura > Leptodactylidae > Leptodactylus > Leptodactylus fallax. Next base: position 633,479 of record CAMRHE010000003.1, read on the forward strand.
TAGTTGATCCAGCATTCCCAAAAAGTGACCCTTCTGTAAATAGCTACTGACAGAGTGATTTGTGAAAAGTTATCTTTAATTGATAGCATGCAAATTAAATTTTGATATATGACAGTAGAAGCAAGTCATATTTCTCTGCTGCAGAATATTGCTTAATATAATAAGCAACATTTTGACCTTGGGTCAATTAGCTAAGAAGAACCTAAATGTACACCATCTCAATACTAATTCAAAGACTATTAGACTAAATTTAGCAGTCCCTGAACTGGTGTTTTAACATGGATAGGATTATAGGCTGTACATTTTTTAAAATTCTGTATAAACTAACAACCATAGTATATGTGGCACTAATCTGTTTAATATTTAAAGAAATAAATGAACTTAGAGATGAGAAACTAATATAGAAAGGGTTTATCTTACATAGAAAACTTTAAAGACTAAATATCTCTGGGAAATTACTATAAAATTTTAAAATTAAAAATATTGGGGGGAATTTATCATGTGTGGTATTTTTAAAGGTAATTTTCATGATATCTGTCAAATTTATCAAAATGGTACGCAATGTTGATAAATTTGATGCATGTTTATTACTACACCCTACATGCAATGACTTTATTGAAAAATCCAGTAAATATATTTAAAAGCAGATGATCCAAATAGTATAGGACAACATAATTTCAGCACAACTCGGCAATGTCTATAAAATGAGTGCCCATATAAAAAAGAAAAAAAAAAAACTAAAATAAATATATTGGTGTCACCTTGCAACGGTCGATGTAATATACAAAGGCAATACCTTCGGTATACCAGTGGATGGGATATACAAAGTTAATACTCCATAGGCAACAATACAGGTTTCAATGAGTTTCATAATATGCCTAAAGGAGTTCAAAAAATATAGTACAAGGGCATTACAAGGTCATACCCATTGTACATAGACGCATAAAAAACATGTTGAATGGAGACAATGGGAAGCTCAGCCTCCAGTATCTTAAAGTATGTTTACAGATGTTTCTTTCATTTTCACATGACCTGCTTACTGGAACAGGATTTTGCAAAACTTTGACTTTTCAGTTACTTTTCATAAATGTGTCTAAATCCTGATCAAGCAGCAAGCCATGGCAAAATTTAAATCCACTTTTACAAATTGACATGTATGGCACAAATGGCTCTATATTCTGGGGCAAATGGTAAATAAATGTGCCACACAACAGACACAATTTTGGAGTAAAATGAACAAGAAAAAGGTACAAATAAATTGATAAATGTCGGCCATTGTAACTTCTTTAATAGTTTTTTTTAGCATTAGAGTCTTGTTATCTTAGTTTCTTAAAAGGTTTCTATCATTGGGGAAATATGTTTTTAACTGAAGCCACGTCGTAATAGCCTTTATAAAGGCTATTAGTCTCCTACCTTTGTTGTTTCACTCCTCACTGCTGTTTAGAAGAAATCTTGATTTTTATTTTTATGCAAATGCGTCTTCAGAATGCCCAGGAGGCGTTCCCCCAGTGCTGAAACTGCACATTTGCATCCCCTGTGCTCTCCTCAGACGCATTTTGAACTTACCACACCGCCTCTCTTCTTCTTTAGCAGACGCCTCATCTTGACGTCATCTTTGTACGAGTCTTTGTTCGGCCATTTTCCTGTGGCCTATTACATATAGCGCATGCAGTACGCTCGTGTAATAGGACACAGGAAAATGACCGAAAGGTAATGCGCAGTCGGCGCATGTATCCTGGAGGAAGGATGACGTCAAGAAGAGGCGTCTGCTAAAGAAGAAGAGAGGCGTGGGGTGCCCTGGAGGGCAGAAGGGGAAGTGGAGATGGCTGTGAGCAGGAACGGGTATAGGTAAGTAAATTGGGCCCGTGACCTGCTGGGATTACTGCAATGGGGATACTTACTCCACTGGCTGTTTAGTAGCTGATCCATGAGACTCACTGTCTGGTGGTATGTTTTTCAGACTTGCTCTCTCCTCTCCTGAACAATCTTTTAAGCTGATTAATGAACAGATCAAAGTTTAATTTTGATCATTTAAGAGAGGAGAGATAGATGCTGGAGAAGAGCTATCAGACAGCCAGTCTGACGGTTAAGCCACTAAATGAAATTCTGCAGCTTATATGGTGCCACATATAAATGCAATCTGCAGGTGCCAAACGAGGCAAATGTTTAATTACACCTATGTAATTATAAAATTGTTTTACCACAAAATATAAATAATTCAATATTCTAATTAAAAAATTATGCAAAATTATACATAGTCTACAAGGTTAGTGTCAGCAAGAAAAAAAAAACACAACCCCCCCCAAGAAAAACAAGAAAAAACAACAACAACAACAACAACAAAAATAGCTGCTCAAAGACTCTAATATATATTATATTACCTCTACTCAAATTTAGTGTTAGGCTGAATTCTCCCCTGCGCTCATTGCCCATTTCGGGCATTCTGTCCATCAATCATGCAAGCAGGACTTTTCTCTCTGCATTTTTTGGGCGGAAACCTGACAAACCCCATTATAGTCTTTGGGGTCTGCGGGTAACTGCTTTAAGCGGATTGGGTTTCCATTTTTTGGGTCCCCAAGCGGACCTGAAGGACGGAAACCCGAACGCAGGTGTGAACCTAGCGTAAATCTGGTGGTTGGTAATGGACCTGTTAGTATTATGGCCAGCAAATTCACCCACTTGAGACCCTCCTCTATTAGAGTACTTTCACGTGAAGTATTGGCAGATTTGTTTAAGGGGATGTTCACACTACCACTGTGAACTTCAGTTGCTCTCATCCGTCACTCTCATGTTAAAAAACATGATGGAAGCTTTCTTCCATCATGTTTGTTTACTTTTGTGAAAGAAGAAAAAGTCCTGCATGCACAGAAGTAAACAAACATGATGGAAGAAAGCTTCTGTCATGCTTTTTAATATGCAAATGAATGTAGACAGATACCAAACGTTGGGTGTTCATCTGCATTCAATAATTAATGCCTATTATTCTCATCCTATGATGGATGAGAGCAACAGACATTAATAATGGTAGTGTGAACCTACCGTTACAGATCCAATAAATAAACGGAGAGAATCGGGAGCCAAGGGATGGACTTCCATTTACACAGGGTTTATTGCTACATTAAGTAATCCATTGCTGTCCGGACACAAAAACATAGTGTACCACAGTTTTGTGACCAATATAACAAAAACAGACATCAACAGATACATTTTTAAAAAAAAATTCATATGAGCTTGCTTTCCCTTACAAATATCTCACTGATTTCAAACAGCACTATCCAATGCTATACTTTGCTGCAAAAATAATGTAGGCTCAATGGCTGCATTAAATGGTCATAACAAATAGTCACTTGGGGTCTCTGGGGGGAGGGGTAAATAGGTTGTTCAAAGTTAAAGGATTTTTCATTTATCATGTATCAGCAGTGGGAATAACAAACTAGAGGAGTTGTAATGTTGCTCCATTTGACTTTTATGGGAGATACTAAAAACAAGAGCGCCTGCTCACTTGCTGGTTTTGTAAGGTCCACAGACAATTGTGGTGGTAGTAGCTGTAGTGGTAGTGCACCCAGTACCTGTAGGTGTTGTTGCCACTGGTTATGTTATGAAGGACCCAGAAAATTATTGCATTAAACACAGTTTGTTTTACTGCTAAATGTCAGCAAAAGGCACATCAGTTTTAATATTGCAGGAAATCATTTATACAGTTCACATATATGCATCACAACAATTCAGTTCACTTCCCGTTGGCTACTTCTCAATCTCAAGCCTCTGGAAAACACATTTACAAAGGCACATGTGTTCTTTAAATAACACTTACATTTTGCATTTTTAATTAAAGATAATGACAATATTTAGAGATGAGCAAAGTATTCAAAAATTTGATTCGGCAACTTCGACGAATTTCGCAATAAGATTCTATTCGATCCGAATTAAATTGCGGTGAATTGCATAACAAAAACAGCTATTTATTGGCTGCAGAAAGCCAGGGTGGGCGGGTGGGTGGCAAAATGGTGGAACCCCTTGGAAGCCGTGGTCATGTTTGACCACAGCATACAAGTTGTTAAAACCCCCCGATCGGTTATGGAGCAAGGTGTTAGCTGTCAGTTACAGCTAACACCCTGCTCCATAACCGATCGGGGGATTTAACACCTTGGATGCAGCGATCAAACAGGCCGTGCGTGCTCGTGAAGGGGTTAAAGGGATATGACATCACAGGGATGGCTGATGATTGGCTGCCCGCATGGCATTGTGGGTGATCCCATGTTCCCAGTGTTCCTTGTCCCATGTAGAGCAGCCATTTTGAACTAAATGCAAATCGTTACTACGAAGAGTGAGGAAATTAGGATTTGAATTCTACTTCTGCAGCTTCGATTCACTCATCACTAACTATATTGCTTAAAAAATGCAAAATTCAAATGCATATTTGTGAAAAACAAGAATGTATTTCATAAAGAAAGAAACGAATGCAACACGTACAGTAGGAACCCAGCCTAATATCTATCATGGAGAAAACGGAGTTCATAATCTTCACCCCACCACGCACGACCACCTTACCTGACCCATCTATCAAAATTATTGGAACCACTCTGACCTATCCTTCAAGCCGCATATTCAAACCCTCAACACCTCCTGCCACCTCCAACTCAAGAACATCCATCAAATCCGCTCCTTCTTCACCCCTAAAACTACAAAGATTCTAGTTCATGCCCTCATAATCTCCCCGCTTAGACTACTGTAACACTCTTCTCCATGGCCTCCCAGCAAACACTCTCGCCCCCCTCCAATCCACCTTAAACTGTGGTGCTCGCTTAATACACCTCTCCCCCCGTTCTTCATCAGCCACTCCCCTCTGCCAATCTCTTCAATGGATACCCATCGCCCAGCAAATAGAGTTCAAACTACTAACGCTGACATACAAAGCCATCCACAATCTGTCCCCTCCATATATCTCTGACCTAATCTGCCGCTACCTGCCCGCACATAACCTCCGATCCTCCAAAGACCTCCTACTCCGCTCTGCTCTTATCCGCTCTTCACACAAACGTCTCCAAGACTTCTCCCGTGCATCCCCCATACTCTGGAACTCATTACTAAGACACATAAGACTGACCCCCACTGTCACAAGCTTCAAGAAGGCCCTGAAGACTCACCTCTTCAGGAAGGCCTACAACCTCCAATAACGCTACTGTCACTACACCACCATCTGTACAGCCTCTACCCCCACCTTCTGTCTCTCTCCCTCTTCCCTCATAGACTGTAAGCCCTTGTGGGCAGTGCCCTGTATCCCACTATGTCAGTTGGTCACTGTTAGTATTATCTGTTTTGTATATCTTGTGTACCGTATGTAAATCCACAAATGTAAAACACCATGGAATTAATGTTGCTATATAAATAAATAAATAATAATAATAATAATCTCATGTACAATTGATTCATGTTATGGGTTGGAAAAACCCCTTTCAATAAACTAATTAAACTTGTTTTTCAAGAAAACACTTTTTTTTACATAGCAAACAAAAATTGGATATGGTCTAGTATGTACTATAAGAACTCTGACTCAGTGTCAGACATCAGATAGATCAGTGATTTGTTTAGCAAAACCAGTTGTTGTGATGACCTGAAGAGTCCTACGGCTTTTAGAGTAGCGCCTTTTTCTACAGCCGTAGAAGAGTCTTCACTTGTGAACATGGGTAACTCTCAATGAGATAAACACACATTTTTGTTGCAAATTAGAAATGAATAGATATCATTTTCTGAATGCTTATAACTCCATATATGTTATTATTTTATTTAAAGGATAGTAATTAAATAAAAGATGATCAGGCAACATCTAGTTACCATTTTGCTATAATTTTGCACTATGAAGTGTCATGTTTTTAACATAACATTCATAAAAATATTTTTTTTCCTTTTGGAAACATGTTGTTTTTCATAAAGTAGCCAGCAGGTGGTATCACATTAATATAAATCAAGGCCAGAATGTTGTCAGACTCCAGCTTAGATGATGACGATCAGCAAGTGCCATGGCACAAAAAAACAAAACAAAAAAAAAGATAATATAGTATAACATAATAAAATATATGGATTTTCATGAAATACATTTGTATGTGTATGTTTATAGATATAAGTGATAAAATGTGAGGTATGTACAAGTACAAGAGATATATACACATAAAGTTTGGTGTGCACGTGCATTGGTTAAATTCCATTTATTTTATTTACAAAATGAACCAGGCAAAAAGATGAAAAATTATCATTTTAGTATCTAATTCCCATCTGTCTTCTATTCTCTACTTATCAGTATTACTAGCATTCTGTCTTACACTTACTTTCTTTGGCTAGGTTCACATATGTGTTCTCATTTCTGTGTTTCTGTTCCCTCTTAGGGGTAGAACACCAACCGACTAACAGCATTCACTTATAATTATTATGACGTCTGTCATTTTACACTGCTCCTGTGTTATTTTTCTGGTAACTATGACAGAACCATTGAAACATTCTGACAAGAAAACCACAAATGCAAATATCAATTCAGCCTTACACTGTTTTTTCTATGTGATTTAACATAATTCAAAACTGCCACAGATGCTTTACTTAGCATGGAGATAAATTCCCTTCTTTTCCTTAGCACATTTATTGGCTGGACTTGTTCAGATACACACGTGGACAAAATTGTTGGTACCCCTCGTTTAATGAAAGAAAAACCCACAATGGTCACAGAAATAACTTGAATCTGACAAAAGTAATAATATATAAAAATTCTATGAAAATGAACAAATGAAAGTCAGACATTGCTTTTCAACCATGCTTCAACAGAATTTTAAAAAAAAGAAAACTCATGAAACAGGCCTGGACAGAAATGATGGTACCCTTAACTTAATATTTTGTTGCACAACCTTTTGAGGCAATCACTGCAATCAAACAATTCCTATAACTGTCAATGAGACTTCTGCACCTCTCAGCAGGTATTTTGGCCCACTCCTCATGAGCAAACTACTCCAATTGTCTCAGGTTTAAAGGGTGCCTTTTCCAGACGCCATGTTTCAGCTCCTTCCAAAGATGCTCAATAGGATTTAAGTCAGGGCTCATAGTAGGCCACTTCAGAATAGTCCAATGTTTTCCTCTTAGCCATTCTTGGGTGTTTTTAGCTGTGTGTTTTGGGTCATTATCCTGTTGCAAGACCCATGACCTGCGACTGAGACCAAGCTTTCTGACACTGGGCAGCACATTTCTCTCTAGAATCCCTTGATAAGTTTGAGATTTCATTGTACCCTGCACAGAATCAAGACACCCTGTGCCAGATGCAGCAAAGCAGCCCCAGAACATAACAGAGCCTACTTCATGTTTCACAGTAGGGACAGTGTTCTTTTCAAGATATGCTTCATTTTTCCATCTGTGAACATAGAGCTGATGTGCCTTGCCAAAAATTTCGATTTTTGTCTCATCTGTCCATAAGACATTCTCCCAGAAGCTTTGTGGCTTGTCAACATGTAGTTTGGCAAAGTGCTTTTGTCAGATTCAAATTATTTCTGTGACCATTGTGGGTTTTTCTTTCATTAAATGAGGGGTACCAACAATTTTGTCCACATGTGTATGTCTGTCCTGAGATGACCAGCTTTTCAAGACAGTATTATTTTGTGATATTGTGTTACAAAGTAATATGCTATATGTGTTACCCAGTGGTTGTGTTTTGAATTGCAGTCTGTTTTGCTAGCAATTTACAGTATTGCGTTGAATTGCTTTCATTATACATTTTAGCCCTTATTTAAATGTGAGCTATGGTGAGGATGGTTAATATCGCTACCAGTATCTGAAGCTACATGTAGTGACATTTTGGTGACACAGAAAGAAGAAAAGAAGTGTTTGAAGTGGGTGCAAGCTGAATTCAGCTTTGCTTATAATGATGATCTAGATCCACACATTTTCCTTATAAGAAAAAAACACACGGTGGGAGCATAATAAGTAAGTGATGCCATGGGGACACAATAATAAATGAACTGATGGCTTCAGGCCTGTGACTTCAAGCACTAATCCAACATAAAGAATTTTATTCTCAAAATATTTTTCATGCATATCTTCTGACTCAATACAAGTTAAATTGTTTTCTATGTACACTAAAAGAGCATTTTTTTAAAAAAATATTGCTTCTGTTTCTTCTCCTCTGTCACACATTAGCATTTATACTATTAGTACATTTCCTGTTGATATCGCATACAACATTTCAGACATTACAATAACTACTGGATTTATACAACATACCTACAAAACCATTGTATACCACAGTGTCAGCAGAAAACATCCATATGCATATCAGTGACCTCAAATATCACTGTCCTATTGTTCTGTGACCACAAAAAGCTGTGTTACTTTTATAGTTTTTTTATGTATCTAACAAGTGATTGGGAAATACATTCTTTGAATGTATGCGATGTGACATCTCTGGCTGGAAAAGTGAAAACAAGTGTTTGATCGCCTTCTGTATTTGGAGTCAATTTGAGATTGAAGTTTTAACTAGTTTGCCACAATATCTACTAAATGAATAGCAAATGTATTGATAGGAACTTTTACCAGTCTGCATAGGACTATCAACAGACTAAACCAAAATTTCAACCATGTAATAGTATTAGTCTTTGATCGATTGTTTGCTCAACATTTTTATACCCTAGAAAATATTTAGAAAAATTCAATAAATGTGGTTACCTTCATATACATACATGGAAGATATAGAAACATCTAAGACCACGTAAAGGTTGGGGCAGCAAACTCGGTGTAAATAAAAAATCCTGCATTTTAAGTGCTATAATTGAGAGCTACCATGGTCAATCAAATTGCTAGAAGTTCTGGTCAGTTATTTATAAACAGGTGTAGTCTCAATTTTTTTTTAGGATTTCTAGTAAAGATTTCCATAGGAATGATAGTAATAGTGCTCCTTTCATTTCATTAGTTAATTTGATGTTGTTACCAATTTCTGACACTGTGTATAGGAAGCGAAAACTACTAATATTATATACAATGTTGTAGAGTTGATAAAAAAAATAGATCATTTGATGCAAAATGAGGTTGCAGTCCTCATACCAGTACAAGCAATTTATTATGTGTTCACCAGTATCTTTTGAGCTTATTTCATTTTGAATTACAGGCCTCCCTGATCTGTCTGTTAAACCACCAGCTTCATACATGCTTGGCCAATATGTCTCCTTGTAGCACTAACAGAATTTATAATGAAATACATACAAAGTATACCAATAAATTTATATAGTAACCATACCAAAGAAATGAAAACTCATTCTTCTTGGTAACCATAAAATTACCTTCTGTTAGCTCTCAGCAAGTGAATTATGGTTTCATCACTTAGAGAAGCTAGAAAAAACAAAATTGCACAATTCCCATTCCTTGTTCACTGTTGCAATATTGTCCTCCCTGACTTACTGCACGGCTTGTATACTTAAAAAATATCTATGTACTTGTCTCCCAGTTCCAGTCTTTGTGGATAAGGTTTAGTTATGAGCCTGAACTTCTTTTAATCTTACAAAGGGCATCAATCTTTAGAAATTTTTTTCCTACATAAATAAGGTTGATGCGGACAAAGTTTTAACATATAAACAATTTGTATTAAATCTATATCTTTCCCAGGAGAAGATTTATAGTCATATAAATTACAACTCTTTCTGCATTGAGTAATTCAAGATATTCAGCGCAGAGATGTCATTTGGAAAAATATAAAAATATCCCTAGAATACTGATGTCCTGCGAAGTACAGAACAGACTTGATTGGCTTAAAAGGGAAATGAAGATTGAGTAAAAAAAGTTGCCTGAAGAAATTCCCAATTTTTGATTCTTTTGTACTTCTGGCTTTCTGTAGCGTATCGATGAGTAGGAATGATCCACAAAAATACCAGTAACAGTATAAACCATTATAAATGTTGCTTATTAAGAACTATCTACTTCTCATGTCTGTGGTCTGCATTCATTAATGCGCTGAACCAAATTGGCGCACATCAGATATGGCGCAGTTTCTGACTGGCACGACATATTTCTCTACTGACTTTTCACAACTGTCATTGCAGAACACAATAATTTTTGTTTTGTAAAGTTCTCCATTTGGTGCATTTTGTCATGGTTATTTGGCACATTTCACGATACAAACCTACTTTTATGACAATTCAAGCACATTTTGCTTTGTAAATTTCCTGTAATATTTTCATTGTTTATGGGATTAGGAATACAATACAGCAAGATTAAATATAACATCAATTCATTAAAACACACACATTTGTAGGGATATGTACATGTGTCTTTCTATTTAATGAACCACCTGTGATGCACTTTTCTTTCTTGCACCACCTCATGACTGACCTGCATGTACATCAATATTTTGCACAAAACTAAGCAAGTCAATAATATATTTTGTGCAACATTCCAGTGTTAATACTTCTTTAAATTAAAACAAAAAATGTGTCATACATGTTCCAGCTCAAGTGCTAAACTACTCTTATAATTACAGTCTAAGTACATTTTGACGCATGTTATGCTATAGGGATATTTTGGGGGGCCTGACATTAGTTGAATATATACTTTAGTGAAAATGATGTCTGCAGAATAATATGCTTAACACAACTAGATAATGATGTTAGGCACCTCCTGATACCTTCGCATGGTTGGGGTATGCATTCATTAATACACTGCACCCAATTGGCGCACATCAGATATGATGCAGTTTCTGACTAGCGTCACTTATTTCTCTACTGACTTTTCACAACTGTCTTAACAGAACACAGTAATCTTTACAATCACCTTGTTCTTCTGTTGGTCAATTTGTCATGGTTAATTGCCACATTTCTTAATGGGAATCTACTTTTTTTGACATTTTGTTTGTAAATTTCCTGTTATTAAGAACAGTGTTATTATTGACGCAGTGTACTCTATATTCACACTAATTTTCTAATTTACACAGGTACAAAGTTCCCTATTCTGGATATATTGGAATACCACATACATAGTTGGTCCCTAATATAGTTTTAGTTATAATGGAGTTGTATTCTCCATTTAGCAATGAGCACAGTCAGACAGTGCACCAAGTTGTAGACACTTTCAGAATTGTGGTTTCCCTGCAGAAACAAGCTATTTTATAGCATCCTTTAGATTGATTTCACTTATAATGCCAGGACCTCTGCAAACAGGGGGTATAACTTTAGAACCACTGAATAAACAATGTGGCAAGAGTATTGGTATAAGAGGCATTTTGGATCTGACAGACGCCCTTTAAGGTGCCCATAAACATTATGAATGGCAATGACTTATTACCTTCTACCTATTATGAACACAGGTTTACTATGAGCGTGCAAATGTCCAGGGGCAGGCACAATAGATCCTATACGAACAACCATTCATTGATGACTGACTACATGGCCAACTTTTGTCTCCTGTTCACTCTAAATAGCACATTTATTCAACTGTAATTGACATGGCTAGTCACAATAATTTTATTGGTAATTGTAAAAGTAAGTACATCAATATAATTTTCTTATCATCTTGTTATTTCCTTGGTTTTGTTCAGATTATCATAATACTCACCATGATTGTATATTGTTTAGATAATAACTACCAATAGCTTTACCGAGAAGTGCACTGAAAGGCTGCCATCGCTCCAGCATTATTTTATCACTAATCACTGTAAATGCTTTTAATTTAGGAGTATTAAAATACTTGCATAGCGGCACAAACAACTGCTCTCCTATGTGTTCATTCTAATATACTGTCATGGTATAATAAGGGCATTGTTGTAAGTACCAGCGGCCTCTGTTTATATATCATTAGTGTGGGGTAGTAAACTTGTTATGGCACTTTTCTATTTCAACACACAAATGAATTGTTCAAGGCTTGACCTTTAAAATTATATATACTGTATAATGAATAAAACCTTTAACAAAGTCACTGTTGCTTGGTTCCTTTACAGAAACAGAAGAGCTTTGCAACAGAAGTAAAAATACAGGAATGTATTTGTAGAAAAACAAGATAAAGATAAAAGTGAAAAAAAAAAGAAAAATGTATGCATGCCATCGTCTGACTCATTGTGGCATTGTATTTGGTTTTTTTTTAAAGCAGTGACCCAAACATTAAGAATCTTAGAGATGCCATTATTAAATCAATGACTTTCTAATCTTAAAGGGACTATTTGATTTTTTTTTTTCTTCCAATGAATGTGTTTCATTTCATACAGTCATGGCCAAAAGTTTTGAGAATCATACAAATATTAATTTTTACAAAGTCTACTGCTTCAGTTTTTCTAATGGCAATTTGCATATACTCCAGAATGTTATAAAGAGTGATCAGCTTAACAGCAATTACTTGCAAAGTCAATATTTGCCTAGAAAATTAACTTTATCCCCCAAAACACATTTCAACATCATTGCAGCCCTGCCTTAAAAGGACCACCTAACATCGTTTCAGTGATTGCTCCATTAACACAGGTGTGGGTGTTGATGAGGACAGGGCTGGAGATCAATCTGTCATGATTAAGTAAGAATGACACCACTGGACACTTTAAAAGGAGGCTGGTGCTTGCCATCATTGTTTCTCTTCTGTTAACCATGGTTATCTCTAAAGAAACACATGCAGTCATCATTGCACTGCACAAAAATGGCCTAACTGGGAAGAGTATTGCAGCTAGAAAGATTGCACCTCAGTCAACAATCTATCGCATCATCAAGAACTTCAAGGAGAGAGGTTCCATTGGTGCCAAAAAGGCTCCAGGGCGCCCAAGAAAGACCAGCAAGCAGCAGGACTGTCTCTTAAAAGTGTTTCAGCTGCGGGATCGGGCTACCAGCAGTGCAGAGCTTGCTGAGGAATGGCAGCAGGCAGGTGTGAGTGCATCTGCACGCACTGTGAGGCGGAGACTCTTGGAGCAAGGCCTGGTCTCAAGGAGGGCAGCAAAGAAGCCACTTCTCTCCAGAAAAAACATCAGGGACAGACTGATATTCTGCAAAAGGTACAGGGAGTGGACTGCTGAGGACTGGGGTAAAGTCATTTTCTCTGATGAATCCCCTTTTCGATTGTTTGGAACATCTGGAAAACAGCTTATTCGGAGAAGAAGAGGTGAGCGCTACCACCAGTCTTGTCTCATGCCAACTGTAAAGCATCCTGAAACCATTCATGTGTGGGGTTGCTTCTCAGCCAAGGGAATCGGCTCTCTCACAGTCTTGCCTAAAAACACAGCCATGAATAAAGAATGGTACCAGAATGTCCTCCAAGAGCAACTTCTCCCAACCGTCCAAGAGCAGTTTGGCGCTCAACAATGCCTTTTCCAGCATGATGGAGCACCTTGCCATAAAGCAAAGGTGATAACTAAATGGCTCAGGGAACAAAACATAGAGATTTTGGGTCCATGGCCTGGAAACTCCCCAGATCTTAATCCCATTGAGAACTTGTGGTCAATCATCAAGAGACGGGTGGACAAACAAAAACCAACAAATTCAGACAAAATTAAAGCATTGATTCTGCAAGAATGGACTGCTATCAGTCAGGATTTAGTCCAGAAGTTGATTGAGAGCATGCCAGGGAGAATTGCAGAGGTCCTGAAGAAGAAGGGTCAACACTGCAAATATTGACTTGCTGCATTAACTCATTCTAACTGTCAATATAAGCTTCTGTTGCTCATAATATGAATGCAATTATATTTCTGTATGTGATAAAAACATCTGACAAACACACATAAAAACCAGAGGGCAGCAGATCATGTGAAAATATAATATTTGTGTCATTCTCAAAACTTTTGGCCATGACTGTACATGAATGTACTGTTTTTTGTAATGCAGACAAGGACTTGTATGATATTGTAAGTGGCAATGTGAGTGTTTTAGTTCATTCAAAGAACAATACCATAAACAGCATAGCTTTAGATACCGCATCAAAAAGATGTAATAAAAATGTAAAACAGAGTTAAATATAGTACTTACAGTGGGTACGGAAAGTATTCAGACCCCTTTAAATTTTTCACTCTTTGTTTCATTGCAGCCATTTGCTAAAAGCAAAAAAGTTCATTTTATTTCTCATTAATGTACACTCACCACCCCATCTTGACAGAAAAAAACAGAAATGTAGATATTTTTGCAAATTTATTAAAAAAGAAAAACTGAAATATCACATGGTCATAAGTATTCAGACTCTTTGCTCAGTATTGAGTAGAAGCACCCTTTTGAGCTAGTACAGCAATGATGCAACAAGTTTTTCAACATCTGGATTTGGGGATCCTCTGCCATTCTTCCTTGCAGATCCTCTCCAGTTCCGTCAGGTTGGATGGTGAACGTTGGTGGACAGCCATTTTCAGGTCTCTCCAGAGATGCTCAATTGGGTTGAGGTCAGGGCTCTGGCTGGGACAGTCAAGAATGGTCACAGAGTTGTTCCGAAGCCACTCCTTTGTTATTTTAGCTGTGTGCTTAGGGTCATTGTCTTGTTGGAAGGTGAACCTTCGGCCCAGTCTGAGGTCCAGAGCACTCTGGAAAAGGTTTTCTTCCAGGATATCTCTGTACTAGGACACATTCATCTTTCCTTCAATTGCAACCAGTCGTCATGTCCCTGCAGCTGAAAAACACCCCCATAGCATGATGCTGCCACCACCATGATTCACTGTTGGGATTGTATTGGGCAGGTGATGAGCAGTGCCTGGTTTTCTCCACACATACCACTTAGAATTAACGCCAAAAAGTTCAATCTTCGTCTCATCAGACCAGAGAATCTTATTTCTCATAGTCTGGGAGTCCTTCATGTGTTTTTTGGCAAACTCTATGTGGGCTTTCATGTCTTGCACTGAGGAGAGGCTTCCTTCAGGCCACTCTGCCATAAAGCCCCGACTGGTGGAGGGCTGCAGTGATAGTTGACTTTGTGGAACTTTCTCCCATCTCCCTACTGCATCTCTGGAGCTCAGCCACAGTGATCTTTGGATTCTTCTTTACCTCTCTCACCAAGGCTCTTTGTAAGGGTCTTGCCAAACGTAGCAACCCTGACACTACTGCAGCGGTCTGGGAGGAAGGATAGAGACAAGTGAGCCCTAATCTCACCCCAGCCACTGTCCCTTCCTACTTGTCTCACTGTCCTAATGACAGGAACAACTTGGAGCCGGTCCCTACTCTGAATAAGTGACAACACAGAACGAAGACAGGACGCACAAACAACAAAAGAGAGGTCAGGAAGCCAAGGGGTCAGTAACAAACGAGCAAAGCAGTACAAAGTCAAAATCCAAGAGAATAGTCAGGGGCAAGTCAAAGGGTCAGAGAATCAAGTAGCAAAGTATAAAGGAATAGTAAGAGAGCAGGCAAAACACAAGTGAAATAACCGGCAACCTGCTGAGAAATGACATCCTGTATATAGAAAGTCTGGGCCCAGCCACAGATCTGATAGGAACACAGGCTGTCAATCACACAGGCCAGGAAGAGATTAACTCTATGCAGTCCAGAGAGAAATGTTCCTAATCACACGGGTGTGGCTTTACACAGCAAGGGAACTAGGACCATGTTCAGACTGAGCATCAAGAAACTTAAACAAAGAACCAAACTGAAGACGCCTCCTTCACCACAGCGTGCGAGCGGAGGGCGGCGCCGAGACCCGAAACGGCAGAGACGTTACAGTACCCCCCCCCCTTTATGAGGGGCCACCGGACCCTCACCAGATAAACCAGTTTTAGTAGGACCCAGTATTTTCTCTGCCTTCAATTCAGGGTCTTTTTGCACAACCAGAGACACTGGTGGGCCAGGCAAACATTTTTTATTCACCTGGCATTTCCCACCTTTTGCAGCCGTCTCCTCAGTAACACAATTTAAGGTGTGCAAAACAATACAGTGGGATGAGCACTGATCTCCCCATTTTACCAACTCCCTTTTACCCCAATCAAAAATAGGGTTATGGAGGTTCAACCAGGGGAGCCCCAAAATAATATCGGAAGACAGATGCTCCATAACAAAAAAGCTCATGAGCTCTGAATGAGCAGAACCAACTTGCAACGTTATTAAGGGGGTCTTGAATCGGACCTTACCCCTGGCCAGTGGGGCAAAATCCGCTCCAGTAACCGCCAGAGGAGTGTCAAGTGGCAAAAGCTCAATGCCTAAAGCTGAGACCAACGAGAATGTGACAAAGTTTGCCGCAGACCCAGAGTCAACTAAGGCCTGGCCAGAAACAGATCTGTCCCCAGAGGACAGAGACACAGATAACAACATCTTATTGTTACTACTGGCAAATACCTGGTTGCCTGAGTGGTTCTTCTGATTACCACTCAGGCACTGAAGTTTTTCTGATGGTCTGCGGGGTCTGATCGAGCAGTCACTGATAAAATGACTGGAAGCACCACAGTACAGGCAGAGGTTGTTCCTGAGACGATGCTCTCGTCGCTTCTTGGCATCCACAATTCCCAGTTGCATAGGTTCCTCACCAAGAGTCATGGGAGAAATAACAAGTTTCTCAGGAGAGAGTGAGGGAGAGACAGAAAACTTGGAAGAAGCAGACCCTATTCTCTCTTTAACATTTTCCCGGATCCTGCGGTCAATACGGACAGCCAAAGTCATGGCCTGCTCAAGAGTGGGAGGATCTGGGTGACCAACACAGAGCTCCTTAACACGGTCACACAGGCCTTGTTTGAAGTGGGCTTTAGAGCTGACTCACACCAACCTGCAGTCACGCTGCACTTACGGAATTCTGCGCAATATTCCTCAGCAGAGCGTTTGCCCTGCCGCATGGTGAGGAGTTGCGATTCCGCAAGCCCAATGTGGTCTGGCTCAGCATAGATAGACCCCAAAGACAAAAAAAAATTTTTCAAAGTCAGTCCACTCCTCAGCCCCTGGAGGGAGTTTAAGGGCCCAAGCTTGTGGATCCCCCTGTAGGAGGGATATAACTACTCCCACCATTTGGGCCTGGGATGCATGTGGATTAATCCGGAAATACAAGCGACAAGACTCCCGGAAAGTCTCAAACCTTTCACGATCCCCTGAAAAATGGTCGGGGAGTAGCATCTTAACTCTAAAAGGGGCAGAAACAACTGGAGATGCTGCAGCGGCATCAGTAAGGGTCTGCACCTGTTTAGCAAGCTCATTTACCAGGACTGCCAAACCTTCCAACTTGGCTGCAAGGCCGTGAATAGGATCCATGATGACCCTATGGGAAGCAATGGCAGAATGTATGGGCCGGTTATTCTGTAAGGGTCTTGCCAAACGTAGCAACCCTGACACTACTGCAGCGGTCTGGGAGGAAGGATAGAGACAAGTGAGCCCTAATCTCACCCCAGCCACTGTCCCTTCCTACTTGTCTCACTGTCCTAATGACAGGAACAACTTGGAGCCGGTCCCTACTCTGAATAAGTGACAACACAGAACGAAGACAGGACGCACAAACAACAAAAGAGAGGTCAGGAAGCCAAGGGGTCAGTAACAAACGAGCAAAGCAGTACAAAGTCAAAATCCAAGAGAATAGTCAGGGGCAAGCCAAAGGGTCAGAGAATCAAGTAGCAAAGTATAAAGGAATAGTAAGAGAGCAGGCAAAACACAAGTGAAATAACTGGCAACCTGCTGAGAAATGACATCCTGTATATAGAAAGTCTGGGCCCAGCCACAGATCTGATAGGAACACAGGCTGTCAATCACACAGGCCAGGAAGAGATTAACTCTATGCAGTCCAGAGAGAAATGTTCCTAATCACACGGGTGTGGCTTTACACAGCAAGGGAACTAGGACCATGTTCAGACTGAGCATCAAGAAACTTAAACAAAGAACCAAACTGAAGACGCCTCCCTCGCCACAGCGTGCGAGGGCGGCGCCGAGACCCGAAACGGCAGAGACGTTACACTCTTCTCCCACGATTGCTCAGTTTGGCTGGATGGCCAGGTATAGGAAGAGTTCTGGTCATCCCAAACTTCTTCCATTTAAGGATTATGGAGGCCACAGTGCTTTTAGGAACCTTGAGTGCTGCAGAATTTCTTGTGTAACCTTGGCCAGATCTGTGCCTTGTCACAAATCTATCTCTGAGCTCGTTGGGCAGTTCCTTTGACCTCATGATTCTCATTTGCTCTGACATGCACTGTGACCTGTGAGGTCTTATATAGACAGGTGTGTGCCTTACCTAATCAAGTCCAACCAGTTTAATTAAACACAGCTGGACTCCAGTGAAGGAGCCGAACCATCTCAAGGATAGTATTTCAGTTTTTCTTTTTTAATAAATTTGCAAAAATATCTACATTTCTGGTTTGTCTGAGTGTACATTAATGAGAAATAAAATGAACTTTTTTGCTTTTAGCAAATGGCTGCAATGAAACAAAGAGTGAAAAATTTAAAGGGGTCTGAATACTTTCTGTACCCACTGTATATGAAACATGATCTCATTCATCATAGGTAAATAGAAAAATTGAAGCATTTAGATTTTACTGTAAATGTGATATTTACAGAGGACCTTTCATGTCCTCATGTATATGCGGTTTTACATACTGCTATAAAGCTGACAGTGCGCTGAATTCAGCGCACTGTCGGCTTTCCCGTTATGTGCCCCGGGGCTGGAGCTATAGGTGGTCTTAGTTTCACCGTCCACCGTCAGAAGGGCGTTCCTGACAGTCTAGCCGGGCTGTAAGGAACACCCCCTCTGACAGTACAGGGCTATGGACGAGTACAGTCAGGGAGGGCTTTCCTTACAGCCCAGTGATGACGCTGAGCTGTGAGGAACGGCCCCCAGTAAGGGGCTATGGACGAGTACTGTTAGGGAGGGCGTTCCTGACAGTCCAGCTAGACTGTCAGGAATGCCCTTCTGACAGTGGGCTGAGATTGGTAATGGCACCGATATCTCCAGCCCCGGGGCACATAACGGGAAAGCTGAAAGTGTGCTGAATTCATCGCACTGTTGGCTTTCTAGCGGTATATAAAACCGCATGTTCCTGAGGACATGAAAGGTCCTCTTTAAGACAAACATTCTAATGAAAACATCCCTAGAGAATGCAATCTTGGCTGGAAATACACTGTGTTCCAAATTATTATGCAAAAAGTGTTTAGGAGTGATAAGGTAAGAATTTTTTTGTTTGTCAGTTAAACTCATTGATGGTGATGTGTGTCAGGGCTCTTTATATCACTGAAAGCAATTGCAGACACCTGTGCTAATTAGTTTGGCAGGTGTGTCCAATTAAAGGCAAGACTACTTAAGAAGGCTGTCCCACATTATTAATCAGCCTACATTTTCAGAAAAATTGGGAAAGAAAAAGGATGTGTTGGCTGCTGAGAAGCAACAAATTGTGGAGTGTTTAGGTCAAGGCATGACTACAATCAACATTGCCAAGACACTTCATCGTGATCATTGCACAATCAAGAAGTATGTAGCTGATTCACAGCACACACGTGTACGTGCTGATAAGGGAAAATTGAGGACTCTTTCCAACAGGCAATTACGTCAGGTTAAAAGAGCAGCTTCAAAAATGCCTTGTCATAGCAGCAGACAAGTTTTTGAAGCTGCTGGTGCCTCCAACGTCCCCCGAACAACAAGATGCAGGGTCCTTCAGAGGTTTGCAGTTGTGCGTAAGCCATCCTGTCGACCTCCTCTATCCACTGCACACAAGCAGAAACGGCTCCAGTGGGCCAAACAATACATGAAGACTGACTTCAAAACTGTTTCGTTCACCTATGAGTGCCATGCAACGCTCGATGGTCCAGATGGATGGAGTGGAGGATGGCTTGTTGATGGACACCCCATGCAAACACGGCTACGGCGCCAACAAGGAGGAGGTGGAGTAATGTTTTGGGCTGGAATCATGGGGAGAGAGATTGTCGGCCCTTTTAGGATCCCTGAAGGGGTAAAGATGAACTCCATAATGTATGTGGAGTTTCTCAAACAGCACTTCCTGCCATGGTTCAAGAAGAAGAACCATGCATTCCGCAGAAAGATCATTTTCATGCATGATAATGCACCGTCTCATGCTGCAAATAACACATCTGCATCTCTGGCTGCTATGGGCATAAAAGGGGACAAACTTATGGTGTGGCCCCCATGCTCCCCTGACCTCAACCCCATTGAGAACCTCTGGAGCATCATCAAAAGGAGTGTCTATGATGGCGGGAGGCAGTTCACATCTAAGCAACAGCTCTGGGAGGGTATTCTGTCCTCATGCAAAACAACTGAAGCAGAAACCATCCAAAAACTGACAAATTCAATGGACGAGAGAGTTCAGAAGCTTCTTTCGAACAAGGGGTCCTATGTGCAAATGAAACATCACCTCGAATAAAGTTTTGGCTTGAAAACTGTTTGATTTCAGTTTGTAATAACCTGCTAATGCTTATAATTTCACAATGACCATTTTTTAGTTCTTAATAAAAATGAAAAGGTTGCAAATTCTGCTGTGCATAATAATTTAAAACATGCATTTTGAGTGTTTTTTTTTTTTTTTTAAATATGCTGTTATCATAGGCAGTTTGTTCAAAAACCTTTCAATTATACTCGAATAGTTGATGACTGGAAAATTACAATGACTGCAATTCATATAGGTAATTTTGGAAAATATGAGAAAATATTATTTGCATAAAAATTTGGAACACAGTGTATATAGCCTCAGTTGATCTACACGTAAAAGGTTCCTTTTCAGATGAGCTATTCATACATGCGCTCACGTATTCATGCCTTATAACACTTCTCAAATACAAAGTCAAACCAATTAAAGCACAATGTAAGTTTTAATAATCTTTAACTTTTTAACTTTTAAATGTATGAATTAAATAATTATTATTCTAGGCTTCATGAGAACTTTTGCACTTGTCCTAATGTGTATTTTATCTGAATTAATCTTGACATTAATCAGAAGTCTTGGTCTCTTAACATTAACATTACGGAACTGAAAATCGTCTGTTCAGGATTCAAAACTTTGATGATAATGCATTTACAAGGAAATAACCAGGAAGGTCAAACTGGCAGTGTCTTGTATGCAAAGAGGATCTAGAACACTCTTCAGCATACAACTAAAAGTAATGTTAACCGAAGACTACAAAGCAGTCAGAATATATTTGCATTTGATTAAAGCAAACAAATTTCACTTGATAGAGTTCGACTTCTGCTACTTATTCTTATTCCTGTCTATGATATGATATCAGTTTTACATTTCAGAAACTCCCAGATCCTTTCTTCGCATTCAGATACCAATGCAACAAACATCACATCTGCTTCACATTTTTTTACATTTACTGCATTATATGTACCAGTCAGTACAATGTTTACAAGCTCTATGTGATAACAAATGTATAGATATCTAAATAGAATATACAACAATAAAGTCTTCTAAAGATTGCTTTATCATTTATTGAAAAACAAAAAACTATTAAAGCATTTCAGAGTGAAACATACAGATACTAGACATGTCATATATATGTTTCACAAGACAAGCAACTTTTCAAAACTGCATAATTTTACCCTGTCACAAGATGGCTATCCTATATCTGTCTGTTTGCGGCCATCCAATGACTGTGTTGTAAATTGCAGTATGTCAAAGGTTTTTCTAGCCTGTTACCATATTGTATTCAATTGGTTTAATGAGACATTGTTCTTAATCAAGATTGGGCTCAGGTAAGAGTGGACATATCTATAATTCATTGTAATGAAAGAACTTGCCACTGTTCCATACAGCCCATGGTTAACACTTTCCCGACATCCACCATAGCATTATGTCGGATTTGGGATATTTAAATATGTCAGGAGCTGAACGGCCATCATAACTACTAGGTGTTCACTGTATTGTATAGCGTAGATCCGGTGCTATTGCCCACGATCAGTGTCCGCATACTGTAATAGAAGAGTTGGTATTTCTCAATACATTGCAATCTATTACTGAATTAGTGATCAGAACGCCTTGGGTTTAAGACCCCTAGGGGGGTCTACAAATAAAAGTAAAGAAAAAACATTTTTTGCAAAGTTTTGGATTTTTTTAAGGGGTTAAAATGTAAAAAAAAACATATAAATTTGGTATCACCGTAATAATGCTGACCCACAGAATACAGGTAACAAATCATTTTGGTTGAACAGTAAACACCGTAAAAAGGATGCCCTTAAGAATGTTGCACAAATGCAGTTTATTTCAAATTTTTTTCCAATACATCACACAGCATATTACATGGTGCCATTTCAAAGTACAATTTGTCCTGCAAAAATGAAGCCCTCATATGGCTCTGTGATAATAAAAAGTTATGGTTTTTGAAAGCCAGGGAGTAAAAAATGAAAATTGAAAAAATGTCTGTAGTGAGTAGGGGTTAAGACAGCATGAAACTGATGGCAAGTTCCATGAACCTAACTATATTATCCTGTGAAGGATAGGAAGGGATCTGATACACATGTGGACAAAATTGTTGGTACCCCTCGTTTAATGAAAGAAAAACCCACAATGGTCACAGAAATAACTGCCTATCTGTATGCAGTACAATGAATGTATATCATGTCATGCAATGGATGGGGGACTTAGGGTCTCAATGTTACATTGGGGTACACTCTGGCCTGGAACCCACTTAGGGATTCACATGCTTCCCTGCGGCAAGGTCTAAGCCAGAGACATATTATAAATATGGCAACTGCACCCAACTTGTATATTGCAGTAATATGAGCCCTTGTATAGAACATATTGGATAGATCTAACCTGAAAAAAAATATTTTGGTCTTACAGTATTGTAGCAAGATTTCCATTGACCCAAAATACACCATTATTTACAAAGAAGTCTGATAAGGCTTGTTTCCAGGCTATGACCTGTTTTGTGGCTAAAAATTTTGACGAATTGATGAATGTTTTATTTTTTATTGCAAACTTTCCCATGAGATCTTGGCATGTGCAGTGTGATAAATAGAGATAATAGAAAATAAGAGAACACTTAAACCTCTGCCATATTTTACATCATGGAAAGCAAGGTAGCTTAAACTTTGTAAGATTTCATTTTTATATACACAATTAAAACACATTTTCAGCTAAAACTTTAATCCTGTTTAAAAAAAGCTCTTAAAGGTTAATATCTACATTGTGCTCACACTTCGTGAAAGAGATTCGGTCTATTATTTTTATCAACACCTCTCTGTGTGTTTTTAGTGTCTTATGATGGTTTTCTTAGCAGCAGCTAAGTCTCAGACTAAATATTTGACAAGCTCATAGTGGTATTTTGTAACTTAAATAGGCTTTATAGCCGTGTGGTTTATGAGTGGGAAATAAAATTGATATTTCATTCTTTCCCAATGTACATTAGATGCTCAGCATTAAAAGGTTGCAAGACTTAAAGAACTTAAGTGAAACAGATTATTTGGGTCTGTAACTTACCCCCTCACCTGCTAAAAACCACATGTGTACAAATCATCCCATACATCAGAATATTCACAATCATAGTATGGATTATGTCATATAGTGCTATTATAAGTGTTAGTGAATGATTCTCAAGTCAAAATGCATAGGGGGAATTTATTAAAGGGGTGTTCAAGAGAAATGATTAAATAATGCTTTAGCCTGAACTGCAATCATAAGCCTGTCCTAGTTACAACCAGGACATTACTGCAAACCTGGGATAACCATGAGAGTTGTTGTAGCCAGTGCATGTAAGAGACTGAAAATGTGCTGAGGTACCAGTACAAGAGTCACATGTGCCAACTGAGTGTCAGCATGTTTCTGCTGTTCAATTATCCTGTTGTCTGATCTCAGAATATGGTAACCATAAGCTCTTTGCCTAATCTGAAAACATTGTAACCACCAAGCTTGTTGTCTCCTTGGGAATAAAGTTCTGCAACTGGCATCTGTGTTCTCCTGTATCCTTCTGCCTTCACTGAGTGGACAACTGCTCAACCACCAAGGGGCCACTAGATTCTATTAAGTGGCATAGATTCAACTTCTGACACATGGCTGGCTTAGATATGTATCAAATTCATTAAGATGTGTGTGCCTCTTAATAAATTCAGTACATCTAACTACAGCAGGACATTTCACAAAGATGGCACATGAAATGCCATTCTTAATATATCATCACCATAAGGTTACAAAATAATAATAGGCAATTGTCACTGATGTAACAAGTTATATTTAATGAAACTATGTGCCATATAACAAATCAATTAACCAATATCAAAATTTATGTGGGAGCTGTAACATGTAATATATTTGAATGCGAAGGCAAAGAACTTTCAAAGAAAGAAAATAAAATTCTGTACACAAGCAATGTTTTAGTATTGTATAATAGGAATGTGTTTTCCAATTTCTTTTTTTCACTTTTCCATCTCTAAGACTTTGCAGTGGCACTATTATTTATTAGCATTGCAGATAAAGAATGAATAGCCCCACTGTGCTGGAATGCAAGCAAGGAAACTATATATCCCATGATTCCCCACTTCTTAATCCCTTCTTTCAAGGCATGGTGAAAGTCAAAGATCATGACATATTTCATGGTGCTTTCTACAGTAGTCACAGCTGGGAATTGCCACGTGACCTGTGATGGATCCTTTGATGGACAGGGATATTTTGTATGTTGTGGACTCACATAGAGGAATAGAGGAGACAGACATGAGCCCGAAATACAATATATGTCACATATGTCAATATGTAAGCAGTGGCAGGGTGACCGCTGGACCTCAATGCAGCTTTACTGAGCGACTTTGCAATTAAAATAGCTGCTGCATTTTAAAACAACTGAAATATTTTCTTTATAAATTTGTTAATCCATTTCATGTTCATTGCTGGTGTAAGAATATGTGCTATGGAGATAGCAGCTTCTAATAAATGCTCCTACCATGTATAACTCATACTGTAACAGGGATTCAAAAACATGAACATGATAAAATATTATGTGATACATACATATCTCCCTGTGTAATGTGCTAACCTCGTAAAAAAGCAAAGATGACATGGCACTTTAAGGGGGGACACTCAATTTTATTAAATGGCTACATTGAAAGCAAGATAGGGTCTTGAGTTCATAAACATCATATTAAGAGTTATCTGAGAAGTGAAGATAGTCAGTTTATTAGCCATAGAATGCACATAGACTTTCACCAGCAATAGAACTATAGTTTTTAAGTGGCTCTTTTAGTCCTCTTATACTTCCATTTCTGAGGACAGCATAGGATAGAGGAAATAGAGAATATGTAGTTTACTATTATTTGATTCAGTATCTTCATGTGCAAAGATTTAAATGCAGCTATGGTGAAAGACTGAAAGACCCCCCTCCCTCATTAAATGATTGGCAGTTCGTCATGTATACAAACAACGGCAGGGGAAGCTGCCAATCTGTGGCGGGGGGGGGGTACACTGGGTGGGGGACTCACATTTCCATAAGCATACAGAACTCAATGGTAGAAAAGTATATATGCTCAATTTATTCCCCTCTGTAATGTGATGAAGAGGCATGGCAAATCTACTTTAAGGATAAATAGTCAACTGTAACCATCCTATGAACCATCATATTAATGTATGATTGAACTTTAAGGGTTCCTCCAATATTTTAATTTACATACACTTTGCCTTTCAGTCTTTCATCTTTAAATTGTCTCTTAGCATTTGTACTTAGCTTTTAAAGATGGGGCATTTTGAACAGACTATATACAAGACTATTTGGTGTTTGATAGGATAAACAGGTAGCTGTATATTCAATTAAATAGGAAATCATAAAATACTATATAATAAAATCACCATATAATACAGAGTAAGATATAAAAATCCTTTAAATATAATTCAGTTCTGCTATTCCAGCAAAGGTACTTACTGGTAGACATATGAGCAATATATTCCTGATACCATAAATCTGTATTTGTACAACTGCAGAGACAATAAAAGAAATCATATTTTAACTGAGATGAAAGTGTTAATGGTCCAGCAAACCACTGTGTGTATAGAAATGAACTGGTTTATGATCCTGATCGTTTTTGTTCTAGTGAAAAGGTTTATGCGACAACTTCTATTATGTAATTTTAAACTGCTTTACAACATTCATTTTCAGTAAATTGAATGTACTGCAAAAAAATGAACAATTTACAATAATGGTTGAAGGGTATCTAATTTACTTCAGATTATACAGTATGAATTCAGCTTGTACCAACACACATAAACTAGATTTTAGCTCAATAATCAAAGCTCAATACAGTAACAATATGGATGTTCAGGCGAAAAAAAAAACTATCAAAGCAGATGGTAAAGACACCAGTGCATCATTGGTTA
Source organism: Leptodactylus fallax (assembly GCA_947044405.1). NCBI lineage: Eukaryota > Metazoa > Chordata > Amphibia > Anura > Leptodactylidae > Leptodactylus > Leptodactylus fallax. The sequence goes on from CAMRHE010000003.1 coordinate 659,643, forward strand.
ACAAAGCCAATAATAACTTACATTATCATGTTTTTAAAGCCTACATTTACATTTGCTTGTATTGTGTACTTTATCTATAACCACTGTTTCTTTGCTTCATTATAAAATAAATATTCTAAAATCCAAACATGCTCACCACCTGTAGACCACCCATACACTAATATAAGAATTATATAAAACAAAGTGTAGTCAATACTTTACATATATTAAGGGACACATGGGAATTGATGTGAATTCTGAATCAATCCACAATTCAATTTGACTCTGGCCACTAAACCTAATAATAACCTGACTTTCTATAGTCAACTCATTGAATTTTTTTTGCAGCAATCGCCTCATTTACATTACAGACAAGACATATAGGATTACAACAGAGGATGCCACCTGTATAGATTACATCACATGACACCCATAATTGGATCCTCTACTAACAACAGAAGATGTTACAGCTCAACTACTCCTCCTTCCTGCCTAGCGCATGGTTAAAAATCCCTCCCATTGACCTAAGTGAGTTGGCTCCAGATTGCTTCCTATGATTATGCTGTAAACAGTATCAGAAAATGCTGTTAGCAGAGCAGAGGAGACGCTCAGGCAAGATAACAGTCTACATAATAGAATAGAAACAGAACAAAAAAATACAATCAGAAAATAAAAACAGATTAAACACAAGATATATATTTAATTTTAATAAATGAAAAAATGATGATACCTTTCTTTGAATTAGTTGAAAAAAATGCACATTGCATTGGTCAAATATGGACAGAGTAGAAATAATATAACTTTTAGTATGTAAACTGATGGCCATTAAATGCATATACATTATAGACTTCTGGGCCTCATTATGGGTTTGATAGCTGTGTAAGGCCTTAAATTGAAACTCAAACCCTAAACTAAACCCCCTCCCCCCGCCGAACTTATAATTGACTTCATTAAAAAAAAAAATGTATATTTACCTATATACCTGGGGCGGTCACGTGAATGCCCCAGGCACATTTTCTGAAGATCCAGTGACGTTCCGTTTCCGCATTTCTGGAAACGAAGCATCACCAATACTCCCCGCATCCCCGTCCCCCTCATATTTACCCATCTTCAGTCTTCTGGCATGAAGTGTCACTTCCTCCGCTTCTGCCGGTGCCTACTCAATAGAACTTTATTGTACAGTCGCAGGCAGAAGCGAAGAACGTATACCACGCATGCGCAAGAAGTCCACAGAAGAAGATGCCAGCAGGACCGAAGAAAATGAACTCCAGGACACAGAAGACAGGTAAGAATGATTGGGGGGGGGGGGACTGGGGCTGAGTTAGGTAGGTAGGTAGATAGATAGACAGAGCAGTAGTCTGGGGGCTAGCTAGGGAAACAGTGAGGGGGTATGAGAGAGGGAGTGAGAGGGGGATCATGGGAGTTGTAGGCTAGGGAAGCAGGAAGTTAGCCATGTAAACAAATGCAGAGGATGCTAAGAGCTCCCAGAGAAAGCCAGAAATCACTCAAAACACTGCTAAAGGTATTTTGGTGCAATTATTAACCCATTAATAGCACTAAAATACATTTTTTTTAAAAAAAAGTATCTTTGCCCGGAAAACCCTTGTAACACTATGGAGTGGATCAGATGGTTAATGCCTATCTATAACATCACTGTGAGAGATGTAAAAGTCACAATGATTTCAATAACAGGTATTTCCTCACACTCACCTACCTACCTGATTGATTGACCAAAGTGGTTAGAGATATTTCAATGCATGCTGGTTTAACTTTTAAGATAAAAAGTGAAATAACCTAAATTTCAAAAAACAGTCACATAATCCACTTCTATATCATTTATCATTATTAAATTACTTACTTCCTCTCACCACCTCCCTCTTTATGGACAGCAACCTCTGCACAGATCACAGAACATACTCAGGCAGGAATTGAACATGGTGTAGGTGAACTAGACAGACTCCAAAGGCACCACTTAGATTTTTTTTTTTTAATAGCAATGTTCTGACCTCACTTTCTTACCAAATAGTGCTTCCCTGTTTAAATTAGAATATCAAGGATATGAGCAGAAAAGTGGAATAGGGGATAGGTGCTATAAATGAATAATTGTGCTCACAATATCCACCAATAAAAGTCAATGTTGGAAACTTATTAAAACTGGTTGTGCATGCCAGTCTTAATAAAGGCCTTGACTGGAGCAAGGCGCAACAAGAGACTCCAGTTCCTTAATAAATAGGGTGCACTCAAGTGCACCAGAATAGAAATCTATGTCAATCAGGAAGTGGCATACATTTGCTATACAACTGACACCAGTTTTCTGGTGTGTTATAATAAATATGTCAGGCCAAATTGTCCTTGCCCCTGCCTGCCCCGCTCACTGCCTAGCTTCACCTTTTGATTGCAGAAAGTGACGAACAAGGCACAGAATGGGGCATCTGGTGCATCTTGGTACAGGAAAGGCTCTAGTGGCGAAGATGTGCAACATTATCACCCATATACACTAGTTTTCTGGCATAGATGGGTTGATAAGTTATCCCCAATGTGTTGTCTTCTTAGTGAGGGTTCTTAAGTCCAGGTACAGGTTTTATAAACCAAATGACTGCAGCTCCTGTTAACAGAGAGAAGCAAATTAGCAAAAGGGGTTCCTATAATCATGTGAAGATAATAGAATGAAAATATCTATTGCAAAATAAAAACAGGTTCAAAAAACAATATGCATCAGTACATACAGTAGTTCTAATGAGATCAGGTATAAAGATGATACATTCCCTTTGATTTTGCTAAAGGAACAATCCATTTTCAATGCTAAAAGTTCAATGTTGCATTTACATTCAGGTTTTTATTTTTTTTAAGCTGCTTACTTGGATTTGTCAACAGCTTACAATTTCATTCAATGTTTTTGTATTATTATTGCTAATATTCAAGCTCTTAAGCAGCACAGTCCCTAAAATCTGCTCTGTGATTTCAGATAAAGTCGTATGCCATTTGCCTTGAAGTATAAGCTTATTCTTATAATCAAAACTGTATTAACTGAGATCTCAAGTATTTGTTTCAGAGATAATTCCATTTTATTTAATTGAGCATGTTTTAAGATTGCTCGAGCACACCCACACATATCCATGAAAATGAACATAATTGCCAAATAACAAAGGCAATTTAGAAAGCCTACCCAGGCTGAAAATGTTGCCATTGGTATTTTTGTGTTCAATGAGAAACCATTAATGATAACATGAAAGCCAGAGATGCATTTCATGTTCAGCACTGATATAGATCATAACTCTTTGTAGCTATAAACTGCTCAAGTGTTTTCTAGATTATTCTTTTGTTCAGGACATAGCTGCACCACCTGTTATAAATTATCATATTTCATTTACACTATATCTTAACTGCCAGGGCCATTTTGTGAAGCTATGATTCATGTCACCACTGTCAAGAGTATATAGAACAAACTTCTGAGGCTTTCTTATTAAATTGCCTTGTTTAAAGACAATTCATAAAGTTCAAAAAATTGTACAAACTGTAAGAAATAAACCAAACAGGATCTATGGATTTGTCAAATAGAAAAACATTCCCTAGGCCACGACTGTCGTTTTATCGTACATTCAACTCTACAGAGTTAGCTTTTGGGCAAACCTCCAGGTACAAAAAGTTTTAGCCATTAAGTATTACTATCCTGAGAATTTTCTAAACTCTTCCATGTATATAGATAGAATAGTGGGTAATATTTGCGACTACAACATAACGAGATTCTTTAGGCCAATTAACAACTTTTCACCCTTGTTTCCCTCTTAAATCATATTGAACCTTCAATTTCTCAAAAACTTCAAAGGCCCCATTTTCTATTAGACATTTCCAATTTATAGCATGATTACATCTATCAGATGGAAAATTCTACATGACAAATGATCAGGTGTTCATATCATTACTTGGTACATGTCATGATTTTATGACATGATGGATATCTTGATGCAAAGAAAAAGCATGATATTACAGGATTTATGTAAAGTGATATGGTAGGGATAGTGGATTAGCCCATAGTAAATGGCAGTAAAAGTATAAAATGATATATTTCATGTGATAAATATCAGTCATTCTTGTGTAGTCCTGTAGTCCATATGTAGTATGGGCACCACCAAATATCTAATAATGTGCTGACCAATATATAAAAAATGGTCCTACTAGGGACATAGCCAAAAAGAGTGCACATCAAATTGTATCAAATAAGTCACATAGGTTTATAAAACACAATCCAAATATAAACATGATGAATGGACTAATTAAAAAGAATTAAAAACAATAGACGTACCTAAGGTCAGCAGAGATTATGCTGTTTCCTCTGTAAAGGCTATCACAATAAGTTATAGTTCACTAATAAAGATGGAAAAACCTCACAAGATTTGTTACAATGAATATTTGTGAAGTTCAACCCTCTGGTTCGTTTCAGACCAACTTGTTTGGCACAAACTGAAAGTGCTATTATTATACTCTGGGGTCTCCCCAGACCCCAGTGTATAATAAGCAGAGCCTCAGGGGAGATCAGTAAAAATTACACATGTACTCACCTTGCCTTATCTCTCCTGGTCATTAAGTGGTTCTTCCAGTGTCCTCTTCAGGCCTGTTCTGCCCAATGGATCAGGATCTGATATTAAAAGTGTTGTCATGTCATTTTACATACTTTGTTTAAATGTATATTCTAATTAGGTTATAGCACCATGTAGTGGTCTTTCATTACATTACCTGTTGAATTCCCCTTATTAAGCTATTGCATTATGGGAGCTACAATGCACTCTGGGTAAAGCAAGGCATTCTGGAAGTAAGAAACCTGCCCACAAGACATTGGGCTGCCATCTCTTGCACTACTCCACACTTAAGCTCCATTATCTTTGTGCAAGCATATCTGGTAGGAATTCTCTTATTTCTATGTGAATGTATGTATTGTTCAGGACTGTTAGTGAGCCATGTACAGCTTATTCAGGAAAGTTATTACTGTTAGTTATGTGTGTATATGCATAGGCTGCCATCTTACCATGTGCTTTCACTGTTGATTTAAGTGTCATGGCCGTGTGATTCATGCTTAATACTTATACCTGTATTATTTGTATTCTTATAGTTTTACCAATATCAACAATATCAAAATCAATATCATCACATCATTATCATCATCACATTACCATATTTACAACCTGTTGACCAATAAATTGTTAGACTACAGAAAAAACAGTCTGTTTATTTGGAAGACAGAGAAGGTTTATGCTGTATGTCAGACTGCACACTGAGAGAACGTGTAAGAAGACAGAACAAGGCCTCTTCTGGCCTCTTGCTGACATTACGTTACGTCAAAGCAGCATGATGTTGGCGCACCCCACTGAGGCCTGTGACCCTGGGGCATGTAACATTAGTCAGAGCTCCGAAGAGCAAGGAATGAGGAGACACCAAAGTACAATAGTGTTTCATGGGTGACCAAGCCCTAAAAGTTTACAGCTCGGAACAAACCAAAACTTTTGGAAAATTTGGTCAAATCTGGTTCTATCCAAATTGGTTTGATCAACTCTATTCACAAGCTAAAGCAACATATGTTGAATAAAAAGAACTACACTTACACATAGTATAACTATTGTGGAATAGGGTCACAGAATACTGTTTGCTTCTGTATTCTTCTGCTTTAAACATTGATATTGACAAGTTTACCTAGAGATGTTTACTATCCATCAGGTTTGCATATTTATAACAGTAGCAGAATGGCTACCGCATTATTGACTGAACTTTGCAGCAATTTATAAAACAGCTGCAGCTACTAAGTTAATAAGTATGTGTAATGTAAATAACTCTGTCTTAGGCATATTGCCTCCAGCATAGCTATATTTTACATAAATAACTGATATGACTGTGAATGTGTTAATAAATCTATCCCTGAACTAAAATATTTGTGTTTCTGCCAATTTGTAAGTAACTCTGACAAATAATTTGTTGGATATGACTATTAATTATTTTATACATTATTAACTTGATACAGGATACATTTTAATGCGGCAATTTAAAGAGACATAATATTCTTTAAGCTTTCATTTTATGTCATGTTTATGTAGATTTTTGAAATGGCAGGAAATTATTTTATTTTACATACAGAAATTTTGTTTTCATGTCATGATCCTGAAGGTAATACAGGGTCTACATTACTGTGTTTATACTGTATTAAAAGCAATAATATTAAATATAAAAATAAAATCTTTTGGGAAATGAGTATCATGATGTAAGTAAAAAAATATATTATAGTTACATGCAATGGACATCGCTGTTATTTCTGGACCACTTTATAGTAAATGTTAACTGGAGAATGGCATAATGGCATTTGCTTGAATAGGGAACTTTAGGAAAAAATAAAGGAGAAATATATAATAATAGTAATTCATTTTAGTTTCTCTAGGTACATCCAATTGTGCCAAGTTTCTTAGCTCATCTGTGGCTCATCCATTAAGTTTTCAGTAGAACACAACTAGGTTCTTTGATATCCTCACCAATACCTTACTAACTATGCGATCATAAGAACATAGGTCCACAAGGGCCACTGAATGAGCCATGTAAATGGAACAGTGGTTCATATATGTACTCACTCCCTACACATCCATGGGAAATTAAAGGGGGTGTCCAGTTTAAGACCAATATTGAGAAACAAATATTATTGTTTGCATAATGAAAAGCTATACAGTTTTCCGATATACTTTCTGTATCAATTCATCATAGATCTTTGCTTGCTCTCATTCATTATGTTTGCTTCTACTTAATTAAAATCAGTTCAGGGTCATGTGATATACAGTCCATGGTCATGTGATGAACATACAGGTGCACAGCTCGTTATAGTCACAGCACAGTAATCAGACACCTGCCTGGTAACAAGCTGTGCACCTGTGTGTATATCACAGGACCATGGACTGATTTGCATCCACTGGAAGTAAGCAGAATGAATGACAGCAAGCAGAGATCTAGAAAACCACAAGGAATTGAAATAGAAAGTATAATGAAAAATTGTAGAACTCGATTCTTATGCCCTTCATGAGCTGTACCATGTACAAGCACTATTATTAGTTTAACATTCTTAAAGGGGTTATTTCCTGCTGCCTCTTCACAATAGATTGCGTAGGGGCAGTATTTGGTTTGCAGCTCAGGCACATTTATTTGAATTGGACTGAGCTGCATATGAATATTACTGGCCTATTAGGCTTAAGCCCCACGATATAGAAACACAGGGTTTTTTTTGCAGATTTTGCTGCAGTTTTTTAAACTAAAGCCAAGAATTTCCCTGATATCTCCATTGCAGTCTCCGACGTTACCATAACTCCTAAGCAGCATGCCCGCTACCTCGGGGTTATGTTTGACCTTTCCTTTCCCCACCCCCTATCCAATCACTCGCACGATCATGTCATCTCCACCCCAAAAACATCTCCGGAATCCGCCCTTTCCTTACCACAGATATATTAAAGACACTTATTTTTGTCCTTATTCACTCTCGCCTTGACTACTGTAACCCCTTACTAATAGGTCTTCCCCTTACTAAACTCTTGCAATCTATTCTGAATGCAGCGGCCAGGGTCATATATCAGTCTAGATGCGACAGCGATGCCTCTGGTCTGTGCCAGTCACTACATTGGCTGCCTATTCAATACAGAATACAATATAAACTTATCATCATCATCCACAAGGCTCTCCATAATGCTGCACCTTCCTACATTTCCTCCCTCATCTCTGTCTATCGCACAACCCGTGTTCTCCGTTCACTCAATGACCTAAGACTAACATCCTGTATTATTAGAACCTCCCACTCCTGTATCCAAGACTTCTCCTGAGTTGCACCACTTCTCTGGAATGCTCTATCCCGGACAATCAGTTTAACTCCAAATTTCAACAGCTTCAAGCGCAAACTAAAATCATATCTTTTCAGACAGGCCTATCACAATTCCCAATGTAAACCCTTCCGTAGTTAGAATCCCTAAAATGAACCCTCCTCTGTTCACGCTCCCGCATTACCCTACAGGATATGATGTAGTTTCAGACTAACTTTATATGTCCAGACACCATCTGCACGTTAAAGGACACGACTGGTGACAGCTCATACAGCTTTATATATGTGTAATGACAGTAACATACAGTGCTGCGGAATATGTTGGCGCTATATAAATAAAATGTATTATTATTATTATAGGAATCTTTTATAATTCTACCTTCTGCTCAATCCACTCCTGGCTTTGGTTCAAAAAACCACAGCAAAATCTGCATCAAAAAAGTTGCGTTTCCACAACATGGGGCCTTAGCCTTAAGCAGAAGCAGGACTCGTCCAAGTACCACTGCCACTCCAAGCAGATGATCTGTGGGGGTCTAGAGTGTCAGCCTATAACTGAGGGTGCTCTGCCCACTAATCCGTCTATAGGTGTCAAAACTTTCAGAAGGTGGGACCCACTTTTGGATGAAAATTTTGCCAGGGACCCCCCTATACCTTACTTAGCTGCATTCGAAAACTAAATGCTCCTACCTGTATTTTCTCTTATTTCACTGTAATAATAATTTCTTGTTATTCTATGTTTTAGTACTGTATTCTGCTTTTTATTCTATTCTTCCATCAGGAATTTTGGGTTCCCATATCGGCAAAATTTGTGGGCCTCCTCTTCTCCAATGTATTTTACAGTTTCCTGTCTGTTGTCCCCCACACAGTATATATAATGATCCACCATGGCCCCACATAGTATAAAATGCTCCAAAGTATCTCCACACAGCATAATGCTCCACAGTGTCTCCACACAGTACAATGCTCCACAGTGGCCCCTCACAGTATAAAATGCACCTAAGAGCCCATCACAGTATAATGCTCCACAGTGGCCCCACCCAGTATAATGCTCCAGAGCAGCCCCACATGGTATAAAATGCTCCTGAGTCACCCTACATTGTAATGCTCCACTGTGGCCTCACACAGTATAATATGCTCTCTCCCACAGAATAATGCTCCACATTTGCCCAAAACAGTACAATGCTCCGCAGTGGCTACACACAGTAGAAATTGCTCCCTAATGCCTCCACTGTGTCACATTTCACAGTGGCCTCTTCAATAGCAGAGATGCGTGAAACCCACGAGATTCATTTTGGTGAATTTTCGCCCTCCCCAGGTTCGTTTCAATTAATTATTGTTCTCTGGGGTCTCCTCAGACCCCAGAGTATGATAAGTGGAGGACCAGGGGAGGTGTGGAAAAATGACAAACACTTATTCTCACCTTAACTCACCTCGGCACATTGACGCTATGATGCATTGACCCGGCACACCCCATGTGACCTGTAATTGGACATCAGAGGTAACCCCCAAGTGACGTGACATCAGCCAGAATTTTTCCACAATTTTGCTTCTCAAGACCTCAGACAGTTGTCTTCTCCTCTTTCCTGTTCCCCATGCTTAGTGTGGCACACACAGACACACAATGCAAAGATTGTGTCAACTTCTCTCCTTTTTATCTGGTTTCAGGTGTGATGTTTATATTGCTCACACCTGTTACACCTGTTACTTGCCACAGGTGAGTTTGAATGAGCATCAAATGCTTGAAACAAAGTTATTTACCCCCAATTTTGAAAAAGTGCCAACAATTTTGAACAGTTCGTTTATGGAGTTTTGTGTGAAATTATGTCCAATTTGCCTTTTTTTCTATGTTTTTTTGTGTTGTTCCAGTATACACAAAGGAAATAAACATGTATATAACAAAACATGTGTAATTGCAATAATATTCTAGGAGAAATACTTAATTTTCTGGAAAAATTTCAGGGGTGCCAACACATGGTCATGACTGTGTTAGGTTTAGTACACAGATTTATCACACAAGTGGTATACACTTGTTTGCAATACCTATTTCTTTTTTTAATACCTGTAAAATAGGTATTAAAATCCAGTTTGCTTATCATTCATTAAATGCTTGGTTGGAACCATAACAAAAACCAACCTCTCATACAATAAAAACAAAAAAATAAAACTGGCTGTGTCAGAAAGGGGGTAAAAGTTGTTGATATGTTTACCCTATGTGCAGGCAGACATGGTAGGCTGGTGAGGTTGCTGCTAATGTGTGTGGACACAGAAGCAAGGCACCACACAGGCTCCGTTTTAGGGTATAGTCTTAGCCAGACTATATAATGTGTGCTAGCACTTTCTAGATTGAAAAGTGAGTAGAAGGTATGTAACAAGTGAGTACAGAGAGTCTGTCAAGTGTGAGACAGATTACTCAAAGGAGTGAAGTTGCAGTTGAAAGTTTGAGGAGTTTTATAGAGAAATATCGAACTGACTGTGCCAGCGCTGGTCGCCGAAAAAGGGATTGACCCTGAGAATTCTGCTGAACAGTTGTAGACTTTTTCCAGTGCCTTGATCATGCTGAATGACAATATACTATATATCCTGCAAGTGATTTTGGACTGCTTTTAACATGTTTCTGCTGTGGAGGCAGGAGGAAATCTGTAAGTATGACTAGAGAGCAGAAACTCAGTGACAAACCCTCAGTCTCTATTGGACACATGCCAAGCTATGTGTCCATTAGAGACTATAAGTACCACATTGTTTACCCTTCAAGACTGTAACATTAAAGCTAAGTACCACTGTTTGTATGCATTATGCTCTGTGCCTCAGCCAAAGAACAGTTCAGTGCGATGTATCGGCCTTCATTGATGTGCCTACTTGAGTGGGGTACCATTTCATGGTGAAGGGTCACACACTATAATCTGACCCTTTTATAAGCAACTTTCTCTCCATACTATTTTAAAGTCCTATTCTCCAATCCAAAGTTACTTGAAGTTTAAGATCTAAGAACTGAAAATGAAATGTAAAATCTGCCACCAAACATTAGTAATTTGCGCTCAATATTAAGCAGTGCACTTTCAAATCGCCTTATGTATTCCTTACACATGTTCTTGTTCTTAGGTCCAGTCATCTACTGTTAACATCAGGAAGGGAACTTACAGGGGGTTTTTAGAAAGTTTTATTTGGCCTTTCCAATGCACTTAGCTTATGGATTCTTCTCAATTATCACACCACTAGTCTTCTGTTTCTTTGGTGCTTTTTGTATCATAGTCATCATAGAAATCTTAAGCAAGTAGCCTCCACTGGCATCAGGGGACCAAGTATTGCCAAACAGCAGCAAGCGCTTCTTGCAATTGATTATAGAGAATAAAAATATTTTTAGAGGATCTTAAAGAGGTTTTCAGAGAGTTAAATATTGATGAACTGTCCTTAGGATAGGCCTTCAAAATCTGAATGGTGGGGATTTCACACAGGGTACCCCCACAGATCATGTTTAAAGTGACACAGGTCAGTGACTCACATTCATTTTGTCACAAGGCCTGTTTGCAGCTCAGCTCCATTCAAGTGAATGGGGCTTACCTGCAATATTTGGTATTCCAAGTGCTACAGTTTCTGCAAACAGTGGATCTGTGGTGGTCCTGGATATCGGCCATCAATATTTAACTCTAAGGAAAAACCCCTTGTACCCCATGTACACACATTGAGGTTATTAGATGCAGTTTCTGAAGCCAAAACCAAGCATGGATAATAATAATAATAACAGGTGAAAATGTATAAAGACAGATGGTAATTATTCTCTTTCTTTCAATCCAAAGCTAATAGGACAATGAAGCTGAAAAAAATAACCTGTTGCTAGGAAATTTGTACTTCAGGACAAAATTACAGTTTGGATATTTTCACTTGGCAGATCTAAAACCTTTAAAAGAAGTCTGTCAGCACCAAAACATTCTTAAACCAGCCCCAGTACCTTATAGTACTCAGAGGTGTGAGCTCAGTGCTATCATTTTTTTGCAGAATGGCTGATTTAGACTAAAATCCTGCTTTTTATTTCAATGTAAATGAGATGAGTGCATCCGGGGATGCGGGGGGCGTTGAGTTCTGGGGTTGCTGAGCATTACAGAAAGATCTTCCTGTTGCTTAAAGGATTGGCCACTTTCAGACCAATACTGAGAGACAAATGTTATTGTTTGCATAATAAAAAGTTGAATTATTTTACAATATACTTTCTGTAACAGTTTGTTACGGTCTTCTAGATCTCTGATTGCTGTCATTTATTCTGGTTACTCCCAGTGGATAAAAATCAGTCCATGGTCAAGTGATACATGTTCCATGGCCAGTGGTGAACCTAGCCTCTTTGCTGCCTGAGGCGGACTATAGAAAGACGCCCCCCCCCCCAAAAAAAAAAAAACTGAGTTTCCATGCTACTAGTTTAACACACTGTTATTGTCGCACAATATACACAATACACAAAGTTATAAAACAGTTTTTAACAATGAAAGTAACTTCACATATCTTCTGCTTGGTGGATGGACGAGCCCACGTGGCCCCCATTCTCTATAATAGGAGCCCCGCAGATAGCTGAGGACTGGACTTCGGGTATCTTTGGCACTCCCATTGAAGTGAATGAGAGCCACGCGGGTTCGTCCATCCACCAAGTGACACACCTATATATATGGCTGTGGTCAGGCTGGATTCCCACCTAGTGGGGGGAAAAAACCCAATTCTCAGGCTCAGTGGGGGTCTCAGCAGACAGACCCCCATCAATCAGGTATTTATCCTCTATCATTTAGGTGAATATAGAGCAGTAACATTCTGAGACTTACAGGTGACGTCTGTGACTAATCCTTCACATTTCCCTTCTCTTCCCTCTGGACCGCCATGACCACTTCTTCCATCTGTGACTTGTCTCTGTAAAGGTTGCAACACAGACATCTTTGGCTCCTCACTTTTCCAGGCATCCAACCCACATTGTCCTCGCCTACACAAAGCCCCCATTCTGCTGCTACCCCCAATTATATAATATATGATATAACCCCCCATAATGAATAATACCCCCAAGTGTATCTTTATATTAATAATGTCCGTGTGTACCCTGTATAAATAGTGCCCCTTATTAATAATGCCCCAGGTGTTAACTAATTAAAAGGTTTTCCAGGTCATTAATAAACTAATCAATGGGGCTCAAAACCCAGGACCCCCACTGATCAGCTGTTTGAATGAACCGTGGTACCTGTGTAAGCGCCGTGACCGCTTCTCTGTTTACATAGTGTATTTCATCTCATAGCGGCCATGTAATGTAACTGCAGCCTCGTCCTGTACATGTCCACAGTATGTGACAAGGCTACAATTACATCACACGGTCACTATAAACAGACAGCGTATAATATAAACAGGTGCCATAGCCCACGTTTATAGCGCCCCATTTACACACACTATAATGTTCCACAGCAGCCCCTGCACACAGTATTACACAGTGTTATGGCCCGCAGCGGCCCCTGCACACTGTATTATGCCTCTCAGCGGCCCCTGCACACGGTATTATGCTCCATAGTGGCCCCTGCTCACGGTATTATGCCCCGCATTGGCCACTGCACACGGTATTATGTTCCGCAGCAACTCCTGCACACAGTTTTATGCCCCATATTGGCCCCTGCACTGGTATTATGCTCCATAGTGGCCCCTGCACTTGTATTATGCTCTACAGTGGCCCCAGCACACGGTATTATGCTCCATAGTGGCCCCTGCACTGGTATTATGCTCCAGAGTGGCCCCTGCACAGGGTATTATGCTCCATAGTGGCCCCTGCACTGGTATTATCCTCCATAGTGGCCCTTGCACTGGTATTATGCTCCATAGTGGCCCCTGCACTTGTATTATGCTCTATAGTGGCCCCTGCACTCGGTATTATGCTCTATAGTGGCCCCTGCACTCGGTATTATGCTCTATAGTGGCCCCTGCACTTGTATTATGCTCTATAGTGGCCCCTGCACTTGTATTATGCTCCAGAGTGGCCCCTGCACAGGGTATTATGCTCTACAGTGGTCCCTGCACAGGGTATTATGCCCAATAGTGGACCACCCATGAACTATTATTATACTCTGGGGTCTTTTCAGACCCCAGAGTATAATGATTGGAGACCCAGGGGAGAATACAAACATAAAAATCAGAGTTACTTACCTATCCTGGACACCGGTGCACTCCTTGCAGCTTTCGGCCCTGTTTAATTGCGCACACACGTCATGTGATCAGGCCGGCGACGCGACCTGATGACGTCACCAGAGGCCTCAAGCCTGCTCGGAGTTACATCGGATCGCAGGAGGTGAGTAACACTGTTTTTTATGTTCCCTCACCAACCCTAGGCCTCCGATTATTATACTCCGGGGTCTGAATAGACCCCGGAGTATAATAATAGTAGTATTTGCGGCCCGCGGCCTAACTTACCAATGCCCGCGGCCGCTCACAGCGGCATCCGCTTCCCTTTCTGCGGCTCATAGCAGAAGGGGAAGCGGGGGCGTCCACGAGCAGATGCGGGTTAGGTAAATAAATAGGCCCTGACCTGCCGGGGATACTGCAACAGGTTACGGCCTATTTATATAGATTAAAAAAAAGCTATACTCACCTGCGATGCCTTGATGCAGCCGCCGCCTCCTTCTCCTCTTGTCCGCGACGTCTGTGTCTCAGCGTAGGCGGCGTGATGACGTCATTGTATCGCCGCCTGCGCTGAGATGCTATGTCTTGTAAACCAGCCCAGGACAGGTTTTTTTTTTTTTTTTTAAAGCGGCCTGTCCTGGGCTGGTTTACATTAAATAGTAAAATGCCGCCCCCCGGAAAGTGCCGCCCGAGGCGGCCGCCTCATTAGCGGTGCGCCCCTGTCCATGGCCATGTGATGTACACACAGGTACACAGTTCGTTACAGTAACATCACAGTAATCATAGCTCTGCCTGGTAATGAGCTGTGCACCTATGTGTTTACCACATGACCATGTGTGGCATCCCAGAGCTGGCTATGGCTGGGCTGAGGGTGATCTCTGTGCATTGTATTATTTCCTGTTGCTTCATAGCCTGTGTGACATAGCAGGGGGTCCTGAGTCTCACACAACACAGCGCCACCTAGTGAGCCTCACACACGCATTACACCTCCCATAGGATTGAATAGTAACCAAATGTCCAATGGGAGGACATCGCCTGGGAAAAGGGGAGGAGTCAGCTGATCACTGGGTCCCCATGGTAACACCCCTGCAGGAAGGTCCTGCGTATGAGGAGTTAGAAGTGTGGAGTGTTAGGAGGAGGAGGTGAGGAGAGACGTGTGATGTCCTGTGAAGAAAGCAGTGAGTTTAGTGCAGGAATCTCAAGTCCTAGACAGCCCCAGGATGGTTGGAGAGCTGACATACTCCAGCTATTCAGAAGATCCTGTCCCCTGTCTGCCTAGCCATCGCCCTGAAGGAAGTCAAGCATCATTATCTTGTCAGCATGAGACTGTGGAGAGAACATTCTGGAACACGTGCTCCATAGCCAGTATCACAGGATCCAGGGGCCAAGGCCAGACCTGTGGAATATCCTGCCACCCTGACTATTGCACCCCGAAACTCTGAGCTATCAGGACCACATAACGTGAGTGGGGAATATTATGTACTAGTATCATGGTGGGCATCCTCCTATGAGCCAAATAGGAGCCCAGACGCACCTTAGGGCTGTAACACTGAAGTATAAGGGGCTAGGAACACCTTTCATCAAGTCTACCCTGCACCCCAGGACTTTGCTGTGTCACCAGGCGTACCCCGTTGTTTTGTATTGAAGAAACTGTTTAAGCATTTGTGCCTCCACACCCATGGAAGTAAAAGTTCAACTTTACAACCGTTTCTGTGTCTGACTCTGCACCGACAACATCAGGGCGCCCCAAACACCACCAGTCGGCATAGTATAGGGGAAGCGCCCCGGGGGAACAATCACCACCAACATTTGTGCAGCCCCCTCATCACCGGTACCAGTGGTGGTAACGTGGGACAGCACCAGCGCTGCGCCCTCGTGCCCAGAGACCGTGACAAGTCTGCGCTGTTTGCACCCCGCAATCCCAACTGCAGCGTTACCTTCCATCTGGTCACCGCAAGAAAAACTGGCGTCACGAACAGGATACGGGTGTGTGCCATTTTGAGAAAGTTGCCATGAAAAGTGCGCCAAATTGTCTCCAGAGCATCGGTCTTTATTGTGGACTTTGCTAAGATCAAGTTTATTCCCTGAGAGTGCTTGCCACAAAGAGGGGGAGCCCTATACCCCTGAAGTAAGCCCTAAAGACTGTCCTCTCAGTGTGTTACAGCCCTGGAAGAGTTAAAACGCCCAGGACTTGTTTGCTGAGCCACATCGCTGTGTAAGAACGCCCACAAAGGGTTAACTGTACCTTGCAAAAGTGCGGGAGATTTTTAGCACTGCCCATGAGGCCAGGAGACCCATCTGCCGCCATCTTAGGAGAGCCCAGAATGCTGAGCGCAATGCTCCAGCGCACCCATACAAGAAAGTGAAAGGCGAACGTGCCGGCGCCATTTCTGACTCTCCGGTGCCGCATCACCGTCCCTACTGTGCACCGCTGATCTCTGGTCCACGCTGCAGTTGCTGTCAGTGAGTACTGTGCCTCCCTGTCCTTGTCTTCAGTCCTCCCACGGCCCCAGCGAGTGTTTTCCGTGTCCGTGGGGAGTGCCACCATTAAAGAGGGGGAGCACACCGTCAGCCTGCATCACAGTGACTCTGTTAATAGCTACAGCATTCTTAAAGGGACAGCATTCCAAGTTGTAGTCTCCATTCCCTGCCAGCAAGCAGTTGAGTTTCTTAAAGAGACGGCGACCTAATTCCAGTCATACCTGCAAACAACATGACTGAGCAAAGTGACATTGTGCCATCTGTTTCTAGTGATCCAGCAGTGCCCATGGTGAGCAGCCTACCATTCTCCATGCCATTTTACCCTGGCGCACCATGGCTGCCGCGCTACAAAGGGGAGGCGCATACCCTCAGGGACTTTCGTGAGAAGATGCTGTCTCTCTTCCAGTTCTATCCTCTGAATACAGAAGAGCAGATACAGATCCTGCTGGGCCAGCTTGAGGGTGCTGCAGCTAGGGAGGTCAAATCCTGGCCTGCCTCTGACAAAAGAACCCCTGGGCAAATTCTGGACAAACTCCAGGTGAACTTTGACGTGCGATCTGTCTCCGAGGTAAAGATTCGCTTCTTTTCCAGACGACAACTACCTGATGAGACCCTGCGGGACTATGCTTTATCCCTCCAAGAGGCGTTCAGAGCTGTGGTGCAAGTGGATCCACGTGAAAATGTGGACTCTGATAAAATCTTGCTTGACCGCTTCATAGAAGGGGCGGGTACCACATTGCTCCAGAGTCAGTTGCGAATGCTTGCTGCACAACATCCCAGCATCACGTTTGCTGACTTCAAGGCCCTTGCCATCCAGGTCTTGGGACAGGAGCAGCCCCAGCCGAGCCCAGTCATCTGTGCTCCCTCACCTGGACCCTCAACAAGCATTGCTCCAGTTGTCCTGCCACTACCTCTGGGTACCTCACCTGCTGCCCAAACTGCGCAGACTACACCAGCAGACTCCAGAGATGACCTTCTGGCCCGAGTGGATCATCTGACCCGTGCCATGATCACCGTCTGTCTAGATCGTCTGACCCAGCCGTCTTCATCGTCCAGTGATCCTTTGCGAAGTCTCAACATCTCACCTGAGTCGCCACCCAGACGTCCGTCTTCAGTGAAACCTCCGCAGAGTGAGAGGCCATACTGTACCTATTGCCATAGATATGGACACACCAGGCCTCAGTGTTTTCAGTTAAACGGGCCACCCCCGAGGCAGCGGGCCGCCCCTCGGGAGGAAAGAAGAAGGGCCCAGGTGAATCTTCAGTGCCATTGTCACGCTTCGTCTCAGCCTGCCCACACATCACAATCCGGGTGAACGGCGTCCCTCTGACAGCGTTGGTGGACACTGGATCTCAGGTAACAACCCTGCGCAAGCAGGTGTTCCTTGAACATTGGGACTTAGTTGTGTTGAATAGAACACCTGACACATGGATAAATCTGTGTGCCAGCAATGGACAGCCCATACCACAGCAGGGTTATTGGGAACCCACTATCCAGATTGGGGACTTGAAACTGCCTAGACAGGGTGTAATTGTCACTGATGTAGAGGATGATAGGTTTGCAGTTGTAATATTAGGCATGAATGTTTTACGCCATTGCTTTGCAGAAGTGTTGGATGCCTTGCATGCCTCTCTCCTTACAGCTTCTCCCAGTGACCAGCAGACCATTCATCGGGCCATTCGTGTACTCAATGCCCAGCACAAGTTCGCCAACAAACAAGGTGAAATTGGTCGAGTCCGGATCCAAGATACCCGTCCAGTAACCCTACAGCCTGCAACAGAAACTATGGTGTGGTGCCGTGCCCGTCTGGGCATAGAAAATCAGGACTACGAGGCCTTGCTACAACCCATACAGGTAGATGGCCAACCACTTGTCATGGCTGTCCTTGGGTAAAAGAGGTTAACTGTCTCTGCTTCTGTATATATGTTATTCCTGCTCTGCTCTAATGTTTTTCCTGTGTGTATATACAGTATATATATAATATCTTGCCATGTAATATAGTATTTACATTTATATGCAACAATCCAAGCCATAGTGCCTGGCTCACCGAGCCAAGGAAGTTCTGTTACCCCATTGCGGTATGGACATTCGTGCTAGAGTGCCTACTCTTCCTTACAGAAAGGACTGTTTATTGTTTCTCAGAGAGACTCTCATGATAATGGACACTCACGAAATTTGTGCCAGAGAGCCTCTGGACCCATTTGCACTACTGTTGTTTCTATATGGACTGTCTGATGGTACCGCCAAAAGGTTCCATAAGTCTGAGTTTAATTATCTCTCCGTTACCCTTCAGACTTCTCATGGACATTCAAGGACTATGCCGGGAGGTCTTACCTCAAGTTTCTAAGTATTATATTTTTCTAAACTGTTAGTGACATTTGCACTTTATTCGTATTTATTAACATTATGTTACATTTCTCACCTTCACCCCAGCCCGTCGCCGAGGTCGGCTCAGTGAAAGAGGGGGAGTATGTGGCATCCCCGAGCTGGCTATGGCTGGGCTGAGGGTGATCTCTGTGCATTGTATTATTTCCTGTTGCTTTATAGCCTGTGTGACATAGCAGGGGGTCCTGAGTCTCACACAACACAGCGCCACCTAGTGAGCCTCACACATGCATTACACCTCCCATAGGATTGAATAGTAACCAAATGTCCAATGGGAGGACATCGCCTGGGAAAAGGGGAGGAGTCAGCTGATCACTGGTTCCCCATGGTAACACCCCTGCAGGAAGGTCCTTCGTGTGAGGAGTTAGAAGTGTGGAGTGTTAGGTGGAGGAGGTGAGGAGAGACGTGTGATGTCCTGTGAAGAAAGCAGTGAGTTTAGTGCAGGAATCTCAAGTCCTAGACAGGTCCAGGAAGGTTGGAGAGCTGACATACTCCAGCTATTCAGAAGATCCTGTCCCCTGTCTGCCTAGCCATCGCCCTGAAGGAAATCAAGCATCATTATCTTGTCAGCATGAGACTGTGGAGAGAACATTCTGGAACACGTGCTCCATAGCCAGTATCACAGGATCCAGGGGCCAAGGCCAGACCTGTGGAATATCCTGCCACCCTGACTATTGCACCCCGAAACTCTGAGCTATCAGGACCACATAACGTGAGTGGGGAATATTATGTACTAGTATCATGGTGGGCATCCTCCTATGAGCCAAATAGGAGCCCAGACGCACCTTAGGGCTGTAACACTGAAGTATAAGGGGCTAGGAACACCTTTCATCAAGTCTACCCTGCACCCCAGGACTTTGCTGTGTCACCAGGCGTACCCCGTTGTTTTGTATTGAAGAAACTGTTTAAGCATTTGTGCCTCCACACCCATGGAAGTAAAAGTTCAACTTTACAACCGTTTCTGTGTCTGACTCTGCAAAGACAACATCAGGGCGCCCCAAACACCACCAGTCGGCACAGTATAGGGGAAGCGCCCCGGGGGAACAATCACCACCAACATTTGTGCAGCCCCCTCATCACCGGTACCAGTGGTGGTAACGTGGGACAGCACCAGCGCTGCGCCCTCGTGCCCAGAGACCGTGACAAGTCTGCGCTGTTTGCACCGCGCAATCCCAACTGCAGCGTTACCTTCCATCTGGTCACCGCACATGGACCTTATATCACATGACCATGAACTTATCTTTATCCACTGGGAGTGAGTAGAATGAATGAATGCCTTGTGATATGAATGAAAGCAAGCAGAGATCTAGAAAACTGTGAAGATCTTATATAGAAAGTATATTAGAAAACTGTACAACGTTTTATTATAAAAACAATAACATTTGTCTCAATATTGCTCTGAAAGTGACCACCCCCTTTAATTCCCCTCCCAGCAACTCTGACATAATCAGAGATTTCCCCAACTTCCTCCTGGGCAATAGGAGGATCTTTCTGTGATGCTTAGCTGCCCCAGAACATGAATCTGGTTCGCTCTTAGCTTATTTGCATATGAATAAAAAAACAGTTTTCCATTAAAAAAATAAGCAGCCATTCTACAGACAAATTATAACACCATGTTCACAGCTCTGGCCATTATAAGGTACTGGGCTGGTTTAATAACATCTGTAGTGCTGACAGACTTCCTTTAAGTATTTTCTGCAGCAGAAATCTGAGGCTGAATTGCATTGAGATTAGGCTAATTGTCATTCAGTGGGCCTAATCCTTGTGTTTTCCACACAAAATAAGTAGCATGTCATTTTTTACGCAGGAGAAAATATGCTCGCAACATTTCAGCAAATATTAATTTTATGCTCAAAAAGATACATTTTTCTAAGGCTTTAATAGGAATGGGAAATATAAAGGAAACATTTACATTGTCTTGCAAAAGTATTCATACCGCTTGAACTTTTTCACATTTTGTCACCTTACAACCACAAACTTAAATGTATTTTATTGATATTTTAACTCATAGACCAACACAAAGTAGCAGATAATTGTGAAGTGGAACGAAAATGATACATGGTTTTCAAAATTTTAATCATATAAAAATCTGAAAAGTGTGACGTGCAAAAGTATTCAGCCCCCCCATATCAATACTTTGTAGAGCCACCTTTCGCTGCAATTACAGCTGCAAGTCTTTTGGGGTATGTCTCTACCAGCTTTGTGCATCTAGAGACTTAGATTTTTGCACAATATTCTTTGCAAAATAGCTCAAACTCAGCCACATTGGATGGAGAGCGTCTGTGAACAGCAATTTTTATGTCTTGCCACAGATGCACAATGGGATTTAAGTCTGGACTTTGACTGGGCCATTGTAACACATGAATATTCTTTGATCTAAACCATTCCACTGTAGCTCTGGCTGTATATTTAGAGTCATTGTCTTGATGGAAGGCAAATCTCCTTCCCAGTCTCAAGTCTTTTGCAGCCTCCAACAGGTTTTCTTCCAGGATTGCCCTGTATTTATCTGCATACCATCTTCCCATCAACTCTGACCAGCTTCTCTGTCCCTGCTGAAGAAAAGCCTCCCCACATCATGATGCTGCCACCACCACGCTTCACAGTGGGGATGGTGTGTTCAGGGTGATGAGCAGTGTTACTTTTCCTCCACACATAGCTCTTTACATTTAGGCCAAAAAGTTCTACTTTGGTCTCATCTGACCAGAGCACCTTCCTCCACATGTTTGCTGTGCCCACTATATGGCAAACTGCAAATGGCACTACTTAAGTCTTTCTTTCAACAATGGTTTTCTTCTTGCCACTCTTCCATAAAGGCCAGATTTGTGGTGTGCATGACTTATAGTTGTCCTGTGGACAGATTCTCTCACCTGAGCTGTGGATTTCTGCAGCTCCTCCAGAGAGACCATGGGCCTTTTGGCTGTTTCTATGACCAGTGCTCTCCTTGCTCGATCTGTTAGTTTAGGTGGATGACCATGTCTTGGTACGTTTGCAGTTGTAGAATATTTTTTCCATTTTTGGATGATGGATTGAACAGTGCTCCTTGGGATGCTCAAAGCTTGGGATATGTTTTTATAACCTAACCCTGCTTTAAACCTCTCCACAACTTTATCTCTGACCTGTCTGGTGCGTTCCTTGGTCTTCATGATGCTGTTTGTTCACTAGTGTTCTCTAACAAACCACTGAGGCCTTCACAGAACAGGTGTATATATACTGAGAGTAAATTACACACAGCTGGACTCTATTAACTAATTAAGTGACTTCTGAAGGCAATTGATTGCACTGGATTTTATTTAGGGGTATCAGAGTACAGGGGGCTGAATACTTTTGCACGTTACACTTTATTTGGTTAAAATTTTGAAAACCATGTATCATTTTATTCCACTTCACAATTATGTGCTACTTTGTGTTGGTCTATCACTTAAAATCTCAATAAAATACATTTAAGTTTATGGTTGTAAGGTGACAAAATGTGAAAACGTTCAAGGGGTATGAATACTTTTGCAAACCACTGTAGAAAGACAAACTTTCTCAGCTGCTTCATCCACCTGGTTTATGATGGCTCTTTCCTGTACTGAAGACATTTGAAATACAAATGGCTTCTGGAAACACTGATGACTGGATTAAGACTTTTACAATATCTAGCTAGGAGCCCTCTAATAGTCCCATCAATGACTATGCTCAGTTGAATGCTGCCGTCTCTTCAGTCAGCTGATCCAAAGCTATGTACTCCCATCAATCAGATATAAAACCCCTTGAGGCTAAGCCCCCACGTAGCGAGCTGCAACATTTTTTTTTTCTGCAGCATTTTTCACAGAAAGTCCGCAGAGTTTTCCTCTGCGCACTTCCTGTCCCTATACGGAAAATGCCAGCGTTTTCATGGGTATAATTGACATGCTGCGATTTACAAATGCAGATTTTGCGGCGTTTTTTTCAGCCAAAGCTAGAAATGGATCGAGCAGAAGGGAGAAGTATAAGTACTTCCTATATATTTCCCATTCCTTCTGTATCTACTACTAGGTTTGGTAAAAAAAAAAAAAAAAATCTGCAACAAAAAAGTAGCATTTCTGCAACATGGGCCTTAGCCTTAAAGTAATGATACATGAGATACAATGTGAATTTTCTGTCATACATTAAGACTGTTTAGTTTGTTGTTTCTAAAGAGGAGTAATACAAGTTTCACATTATAATTATTTATTATGAGTTAGTTGCACGAGTAAGCAACTTCTGTCTTTCCTTTTTGCTAATCAACTTTTGTTTTTCTCATTTGCTTAGCAACGTCCTGAATTGTTAAAGCCATTACTGAGTAGAGAAAGTCGCCAATGACCAGAAACAGATTCAGATTCTGCTGTAAACATGTAGATGTCACTCAATATCCAAACTAAAACTTGGTGGCACAAATTAGTACTTAGCAACATCAATTCTCATAGCTTACCAGTTGACAGAGGAAAATTGCAGCACCATGTTCCAAAGCTTAATAATTATTATCAATAATATGATTACTTTTATCCATTAGCAAGTTATTCCCTATTCCTGTGATGGTGAACCTATGGCACGAGCGCCAGAGAGGGCACTCAGAGCCCTCTCAGTTGGCACGTGCACTGTCGCCATGATCGCTCACTAACAGGGAATGCACATACAGCTGAAAGCTGTCAGTGTAGGCCGCGGTCCATAGGACTGCAGACTGAAACTTGCACTGACTACAGAGTATAGAATGGCTCATATAATACTGGGGGGTGCCCAAAGTAGAGCATATAATACTGTGTGGGAGGGCCTACTGTGGAACATATAATACTGTGTAGGGGTCACTGTGGAGCATATAATACTGTGCTGGGGCCACTGTGGAGCATATAATACTGTGTGGGGGCCCTCTGTAAATCATATAATACTGTGGGGGAGCCCAAAGTGGAGCATATAATACTGTATGGGGTCCACTCTGGAGCATATAATACTGAGTGGGGGCCACTCTGGAGCATATAATACTGTGTGGGGGCCACTCTGGAGCATATAATACTGTCTGGGTGCCACTTCAGACTGAATTGTACTGTCTGGCCACTGTGGAGCGCATTGTACTGTGTGGGGGCCCTTCACTATTTATATCACACAGTATCTGTTTTATAGCAGACATGTGATATTATTACAGGCTGTAATAACATTGCAAGGTCACTATAAAACAGATCCTGGTTAATTTAAGGT
This sequence comes from Leptodactylus fallax, assembly GCA_947044405.1. NCBI lineage: Eukaryota > Metazoa > Chordata > Amphibia > Anura > Leptodactylidae > Leptodactylus > Leptodactylus fallax. The sequence goes on from CAMRHE010000003.1 coordinate 683,644, forward strand.
TAAATTGCCGTGTCAGCACTTTGCGATAATTTAGTGGGTTTTGGGTTGCAGTTTGGGCACTTGGTCTCTAAAAGGTTCGCCATCACTGCCCTATTCACAGGATATGAGATAAATGCTAGATTTTGAATGGAGTAGTAGAACACATACTATTCATTCAGATTCCATTAGTAGATTTGTAACCAAACCATAGCCCTCTACCCAGGGCTTCAGGAATAATAGGTGATATCACCATAGGTATTGGGAAGGAGGCTATCACTATTCACCTCAACTATCACCACCCACTTCCCTTCAACCTATAGCACATCGGTATTATTATTCCAATATAATATTCCTTCAATTCATGTGAACCTCTCAATGGGGTGAATCGCATTGGTCACTATTCAGAAATGACAATCGTAATTTGGTTTGGGTTAAATTGTTCACTTTTGTTTCTACTGTGTGCAGGCACTATAATGATATGCTAAATTAGCAGAGTTGGTAGTTTTTTTATAATTCGGTAAAGATGTGAAAATTGCACCAAAATCTGCAATATAACTAAAAAGAGGCAAAACATGATCGCTATATTTGTACATTCCTTAAATACCACTGTTTATTCAGAGTAATTATTTACAACCTTTTACTGTATTTATGATATAACACTAACTTCTCTAGCTAGAGTACTTTGTAATTCAGATATATTCTATTGTTTACAATATCATTTATTGAAAACCTGCATAAGATTTGTATTTTATAAAACTTTTATTTTCAGATATGCCACTTTTAGGAGATCAGCACAATTTGTGTTAATTTCATTACAGTCTTTAAATTAAAATTAATGAGGCTGACACCCACAATTAACAATGAAAAATGTAGATTGTTATAATTGCCAAAGCAATAACATTGCTCTACATAAAAGATATAAGGTGCTTCACATATTATTTAAAAGTCTTACATAAAACATAAAAAAATGACATTTTCAATTTATTTTGTCACTGTAAAAAACAAAATTCCTTACTAAAACCTTTGTCTTTTGGGAATCTCTTGCCATGCATAATTAAGCAAATTTGATTGCAATTAAACTGAGCTTCTATGGTGGAGTTTTAATTAATGCAAATAAGGCATCTACATCTAAGATTAATTTCACTGAATTAAAAGAAAACAACAAAGAAAATTCAAAAGTGTGATTTTATTGTGCAAAGGCTTGAATGCAAAACTGGAATATTTTAAAGCTCTTTTTATAATGCTTTTGATATTTATTTTTTCTGTAAGTGGCATCTTAGAATGTCTTTCTTCTTTGAACATTGTATTAAAAGAGAACATCAAATAAAACAGAGGGTATGTTTTAAAGAACTCTAAACTCCTATATAAAACAATATAAAATATCCATTTAAAAGAAAATATTTGTTTATTAAAGGAAAATAATATGTTTGCTTTTATTGAAACTCGTTAAATATTTTATGGTTTGTATAATGTTCTGTATGATGCATAAATCCAATAAAAAACAGTTTTATTATAAAATACAACATCATACAACATAATACTACATTTTCACAACAAAGCAAAAGAAATTACAGAATAATTTAACGTTGTGACCATTTTAGTTTTGATTTTAAAAAGTGGTTCACAGTTTTGAACTGCACTTTGCACAGTAAAAGATCACTATGTACTGGTTCATACCACAATTAAAAGGTATATGGGGTAGAGAGTCCTTATAACTATTTTCTGGAGTTGTGTTGTCTTCATCAAAATCAGCATATAAACATTCACTAATGGAATGCTTGCAGTTTGCTAAATTTCCAGTTGTATTCAGCAGAAATCTAAAGAACGGGCAATGTACTGTAATCGTGGGTTCTCATTCTATTGTAAATGTGGTTCTAGAAATGTATTTCCATTATTCTTTTGTTTATTATTAGATATTTGTTATTAGGACCAACAGACAATGGGTACTGTATATTAGATTGCTATTGCTAGTTTATTGTGCTACTGACCAACAGTGATTTGGTGGGCCCACTCCTCCTAATGAAATAACCCATCCTTGGGTTTATGTAAATGATACAAGATTCCCCACCCGCCAGTCACAGCCATTCTGTAGAGCTTGTATGGGGGCCATTGTGGGACATTATACTGTGTGAAGGGACCAATATGGGACATTATATTGTAAGGAGGGGCCACTGTGGGATATTATACTGTGTGGAGGGGCCACTGTGGAACACTGTGTGGAGGGGCCACTGTGGACATTATATTGTATGGAGGCCACTATGGGAAGTTATACTGTGTGGAGGGGCCACTATGGAACATTATACTGTGTGGAGGGGCCACTGTGGGACACTGTGTGGAGGGGCCACTGTGGACATTATATTGTATGGAGGCCACTATGGGAAGTTATAGTGTGTGGAGGGGCCACTGTGGGATATTATACTGTGTGGAAGGGCCACTATGGAACATTATACAGTGTGGAGGGGCCACTGTGGACATTATATTGTATGGAAGCCACTATGGAAAGTTATACTGTGTGGAGGGGCCACTGTGGAACATTATACTTGGTGAAGGGGCCACATTACACATTATACCGTGTGTAAATGGGGCATTATGTGTGGGGGCCCAAGTCAAAAGTTTGCTATAGGACCCAGGGATAGTTACGCCCCCATGTGTTTATGTAATATACTGTATAATGTGTGTATTTGTTTGTGTACTGTGTGTAAATGTAAGTAATATGTGTGTAATGTGTATATTATTGTAGACTGTGCATAGCATGCTTGACGTTCCTGGAAAAAGTAAGCACATTTTCAGGCAGCTAAATCTTTTTATTATGTTACTCAGCACTGCAATTTTCTTCATTCCTCTTCTTTTCCGTGCACCACAGAGAACGAGATTTGGACAATGGCCTGCATGTCAAGCTGCCTGAAGCAGCACCCAGGAGGTAAGAGAAGCACAAGGAAAGGGTACAGGCAAGTATCTGCATATCCAGTTTTGAGTCATATTTTGAGGAAAGTCTGATCTGGGATTTGTATTTAGGGGTCCTGTCTGTGATAAATTTTAGTTCAAGGGTCTTCTGAATGGTCTGCATTTATTTAATGTTTTGATCTAGGGTCTCTGTCTGAATTATTTAGAGTATCTGGGATCTATGTTTGTTTAGAGGGTTCACCACTCACTAGTATTTTAGATTATATTATTATATCCTGGGGTTTCTTCAGATGTGTTTGGTATGAATTAAACCACCAGACGAACCTCACTAGTTGCGTAAGGTTACCTTGAAACCTGCTTGAGACAATACCTGATTTACAAATGTGTGATCTTATGAGGTATTCTATTCAGGCAGTTGAATAGTTCTTAGACTTAGGCATTAAAAGTGTAATTTTGTGTGGTATTTGGAGAAACCACTTGTTATATTAGTTACATTGAGCTACTTAAATTATTCTTGTTTTGTTTTTTGTTTTATTCTAATTTTTCAATATGGCTTGAATAATTTTGATTGCAAATGTATGTGTGTGTGATTTGTATGTTTTATGTGTACAATTTTCTGTACCATTTATATTTATACTTTATGGCAGTATTTTATTTAGAATATAGAGTACAGGTGCAGCAAACTTGACCTTTCAATGTGTATCCCAAGAATTGCTGGTTATTTAAACACAACATAGTTTCAAAACAAGTTATTACAAAGTGATACACTAACTGCTCTATTTGTGTCTATTTGTGACCACCCACTGGCGGAGGGTGCATTGTAATATTTCAAGGCTTTTCTTAGCATGTTGTGATACTGTAAACAACTAGTTTCAAGACTAAAAGGAATCATTAACCAAACTGGAGTTTAGAGCAGTGTGAACACATTTATATGTTTGCAGTAAACACCAAAAAGTTCCCTGTGTTTAGGTAAAATATTTCAATAGGGTTCCATTTACCCTAAGGAGGCCCTTCAGGCTCTTTTAAGCTTATATAAGTTGTTCTGTGACAAAAACATGGGTGAATACGTCAGAGTCCATTCTTTGATGTCTACTCTCTTCTTCTTGTCTTCTTAGGTAGTTTTAACATAATTTAGAAATATGTTTTGGTTCACTGTCTTGCTGTAATAGGAAGCCTTGACCAATACATCATCAAAATGCCCTTTTTGTTGTGTGTGCCAGCCACCATGTGCAAGTTGCTAACTCCGGATCAAGCAAAAGAGCCCTAGACTATCACGCTTCATCCTCAAAGAAGTTTGATTAATCAGTCCATTAGAACTTCTGCGACTTTTCTGAAGCCCACCTCTTGGCCTGGTAAGTCTTTTTTTATTTTGCAATTATAGCAGTGTCTTTCTTAGTTTCTTAGTTGAAATGCAAACTTGTTTATTATTGCTGCATTAAGCTATGTTTGAAGATTTTGTGCTGAGGCCATCATGCAAACTGTTGACCCTAAGAAAACTTGTTATCTGATTTTGTAGTGTCCTTTGGTCTGCCAGGCCTCTTCCTGTCAGAGTTTCCTTCAGTTTTCAAGTGCCTTTTGATGGTGTGGGAAACTCTACTGACTGCTATGACTTTCTTGGCAGTTTCTTCTGAGGGTACGTTCACATGGAGGAATCTGAAAGGATTTGGGAGCGTATTCCGCCCCTGAATCCTTGGCAGAATCTGCCTCCCATTGTTTTAAAAAAATCAGCAGAAAAAAACAGCGTCCAGCTCGATCTTGCTGCAGATTCTGTGGCTCGGGAGTCCCTGTTGATTAGGCTCATTCATCTGGGCCTAGTCAGCAGAGGAAAGTCACTGCATCAGCATTCCATCATGGGAATCCCGCAGCTGAATACGGTGGCGGAAATTAAGGAGGAATTTCTTTTCATTTTCTGCTGTGTTAACCTAGCCTGAGGGTATCATTGTTTGTTAGTTTTCTTTTGTTTAATGCCTTTTTCCTTACCATCATGATAGCAATGTGCTCTGCCCAGAAATGCAAAACTGTCCAAATCCTGCCCTACAAGGTGTTGCTGCAGTTGTTTTTTAATGTGCATCTTACCATAGCTATTTACATATAGGGATTGGTTCTACAGACTAGTTCCTCTACTTATTACTGCAAAGCAGACTAGTTGGTAGCTAGAATTTTTCCAAATTTTCCACACTACTTCCTGCCCGGTAGATGCTAATGATTTTAGAGTCACTTTTTTTTTTTCTTGTTTTTTTAAGGGATACGGTAAAAATTATATCTTATGTCAAATAACATAGGTGGGAAACTAGGGTTTTTTGCAATGCAAAGGAGGTTCATGTTATTGATAATTAGAAACTGAAGCTATACATGCATTGTTTTGTATAGAAGGAAGGTAGTCCCTCAGAACCAACTGCTTCACCTTTATTAACCTGTAACTGCCACCAAATTTCCATTTCACTAAAATAAAAAATGCAGAGTTGTGGAAAGTGCTGATGCAAAAACATTTTTTTAATAGGAAAACTGATATTCATTGTGCAAAAGTTTTAAAGCTTTAAAAAATAAAAAAAAACGGCGTAAATTTGGTATTGCTGTAATCGCCTTGACGCAAATAAATTTATCTTGTTATTTTATCCAGGTGGTGGATGGCACAAAATTATAGCATAAGAAGTTAATCAATGAATTATAAGGATCACAAAAGAATATTGAAGGGAAAATAAAAAAAAATATGGTTTTGGGTATGCAATGATGGAAAAATGGCTTGGTCATTAAGGCTGAAAAATGGGCTGGTCACTAATGGGTTAAATTAATGCCACCATTCCATTCCTAAATCCAAAATTCTTTGTTAATTAATGTCATAGTATATTAACATACCTTTGGAAGGTATATAGTACTATGCAAACGTAAGCAGGTATGGGGAAAAAATCTGCAAAGTAAAAATTTTTTCAACAACAGAAGTGTTAATAGTTTATTTTTGTCAATATTAAATGGATGAAATCAACATTTAGTGGGACCACTCTTTGCCTTCAAATAGCATCAGGTACACTTGCATACAGTTTTTGAAGGACCTCGGTAGGGAGGTTGTTCCAAACATCTTGGAGAACTAACCACAGATCTGAGGAAGTAAGCTTGCTCAAATCCTTCTATCTCTTCATGTAATCTCAGACAGACTCAATGATGTTGAGATCTGGGCTCTGTGAGGAATATATAATTACTTCCAGGACAGCTCCTCTAAAGAGTGGTCACACCAAATATTGATTTAAATTTTTTGTTTTTTCATTCATTTAGTTTTGTTTATTGACATAAGTAAGCTATTAACACTTCCATTTTTGAAAGCATTCTTACTTTGCAGCATTTTTTCCACACGTGCCCAAATCTTTTGCAAAGTACTGCACATCTGTAGTTGCTAATACCATATATTCCCATGCAAATGACCATCTATGCGGATGTTTCCCTTGGTTGGATTAAAGTCTAGAACTGAAGGCATCAAGGAGAGAAGGTACTGAAAGTTAAAGAAGACGTCTTCACAGATAAAAAGAGTGTGAATACAGTTTACATGGTCCATTCTATTGCATGATGGGAGGAAAATTGAAAGAAAAAAAAGTCATTTAGATGTTGTTTTCTTTCTCGGTGTAAATTTGGAATGTCTTACATTCATGTTAATATAAATTATGACTGGAGTTTGCTCTTTAATATTCAACTATATAATTTTAACTTCCCAGACTTATTTGTAAATGATTAAGAGAACTTAATAGAAATCCTTTTCTTCTGCTCTGTACAATTAAATATAAATATTAATCCCAATGTGATAAAAGAGCAATTCCCTGAACTCAAATCTGTTTATGTTTTGCATGCATTAATTATATATACACAGACTGGGAAGGGAAGCAGATAAATAAACAAATGACACAGAAGTGAGGTCTTTCTGCATACAAATCATATCTTACATCTGCAAGCAAAAGCTCCATAAATCGATTTGCTCTTTCACATCACAAGACAAACAGTGATGCAAGTCAGCAGTTCCTTTGTCAAAGTCACAGAGATAGCCACTCTTTACAAATGCATCCTTACAGAGCCTGGATTCAACCATTTGATGATTAGCATTATTGGCAGCTCTTCAAAGAAGATTCATCAAGCGATTTGCAATTGGACTGGCTACCATTCTTTTTTATGTTATTCCTTAAAATTGAGCTCAAATTGATTGATATTTGAATTTTGACTTAGAGGACAAAGGCGTCTGAAGAGTTTTAAAAAATGTAATTACTTAGAAAGGTCCTTGTACAGTTTTATACCAACATTCCCCATGGATTAGCTTTGAAAACTTTGACATGGAAATGATTTCAGGGAAACTTCTGGCTGCAGGAAGATTAAATGTGAATTTTAAGGCAATATACATAATTGTTTACACTTAAAACTTTTTCTAGATGTGGACTTCTCAGTCTATTAAACTATCAGTTCACAGCGAACTTTTGTAAAGAACATCTGTGCAAAATTCATGCTTAATTTTGGTATAGTATCCAGAAGGGGACTAATGTGCTTTGTTCTTTTAGATATTAGCTGCTTTTAAAGGGGTTGCCCATCCAAGTACAACCCCAATTCCAAAAAAAAGTTTGGATGCTGTGTAAACTGTAAAGAAAGCAGTACAGTGGCTCAGTGGTTAGCATTCTTGCCTTGCAGTGCTTGAGTCCCAGGTACAAATTTGACCAAGGACAACATCTGCAAGAAGATTATATGTTCTCCCCGTGTGTTTCCCCTACGTACTCCAGTTTCCTCCCACACTCCAAAGACATACTGAGATTGGGAGCCCTATATGGGATAGTGACTGACAATGTCTGTAAAGAGTTGGTGAAAATGATGGTGCTATATAAGCAAGTAAAACAAATAAATAATAAAAGCAAGGATTGACTGATTTGGAAATTTCATATTACCATATTTTATTCACAATAGCGCATAGAACACATTTCAGAAGTTGAAAGTTAGCCATTTTTCCACCCAATTTGAAAAAAATTAACTAATTTAGAAATTGATGGCAGGAACACATCTCAAAAAAATTGGAGCAGAGTTAACTTTATTTTTTCAAATGAAATGGAAAAATGTCTTTCAACTTCTGTTATGTGTTCTATGTTCTGGTGTGAATAAAATATGGTAATATGAGATTTTTAGATCATTACATTTTTGTACTGATACTGCTATTCCAAAACTTCCCAGTTCCTCACTGGTCTCTGTACTTCCTGCCCAGCAATGATGTCCCAAAACAAATATGTGGCCATGCCAATCAGAGTCTGCAGTGGTGGTTATAGTGGCCACATATTTATGTTGGGACATCATTGTTGGAGCCAGAAGTTAAGAGACCAGGGGGAACAGGAAAGCATCAGTGACATAACTCAGTGGTAGACAACTGGCAGTTCATTGTTCCCCACTCTCCTGTAATTTGGCCAACTCAGCAAACTTTAGTAATTATTTTGTCAGTAGGTGACAAAATCACTAATTTATGCTGCCATCTAATGTGAAGAAGATTTCTACAGCATGAGGAAGATCAGTATTCTACATTGGGAAGAAGACAAGTAGATATGGGGTATTAGGCTACACTTTAGCAGGAATATGGCAGCACTCAGAGGACACATGTGGCTGAAACTATTGTTGGTTACCTTGTGGTTATCTCATTATATATATATATATATATATATATATATATACATACAGTGGGGAAAAAAAAAGTATTTAGTCAGCCACCAATTGTGCAAGTTCTCCCACTTAAACAGATGAGAGAGGCCTGTAATTGTCATCATAGGTAGACCTCAACTATGAGAGACAAAATGAGAAAACAAATCCAGAAAATCACATTGTCTGATTTTTTAAGAATTTATTTGCAAATTATGGTGGAAAATAAGTATTTGGTCACCTACAAACAAGCAAGATTCTGGCTCTCACAGACCTGTAACTTCTTCTTTAAGAGGCTCCTCTGTCCTCCACTCATTACCTGTAGTAATTTCACCTGTTTGACATTGTTATCAGTATAAAAGATACCTGTCCACAACCTCAAACAGTCACACTTCAAACTCCACTATGGTGAAGACCAAAGAGCTGTGGAAGGACACCAGAAACAAAATTGTAAACCTGCAACAGGGTAGGAAGACTGAATCTGCAATAGGGAAGCAGCTTGGTGTGAAAAAAATCAACTGTGGGAGCAATAATTAGAAAATGGAAGACATACAAGACCACTGATAATCTCCCTCGATCAGAGGCTCCACGCAATATCTCACCCCGTGGGGTCAAAATGATCACAAGAACGGAAAGAATCCCAGAACCACACGGGGGGACCTAGTGAATGACCTGCAGAAAGCTGGGACTAACATAACAAAGGCTACTGTAACATACTACGCCGCCAGGGACTCAGATCCTGCAGTGCCAGGCGTGTCCCCCTGCTTAAGCCAGGACATATCCGGGCCCGTTTGAAGTTTACTAGAGAGCATATGGATGTTCCAGAAGAGTATTGGGAAAATGTCATATGGTCAGATGAAACCAAAGTAGAACGTTTGGTAGAAACACAACTCGTCGTGTTTGGAGGAGAGTGAATGCTGAGTTGCATCCAAAGAACACCATACCTACTGTGAAGCATGGGGGTGGCAACATCATGCTTTGGGGCTTTTTTTCTGCAAAGGGACCAGGACGACTGATCCGTGTACATGAAAGAACAAATGGGGCCATGTATCGTGAGATTTTGAGTGCAAATCTCCTTCCATCAGCAAGGGCATTGAAGATGAAACATGGCTGGGTCTTTCAGCATGATCCCAAGCACACCGCCAGGGCAACGAAGGTGTGGCTTCGTAAGAAGCATTTCAAGGTCCTGGAGTGGCCTAGCCAGTCTCCAGATCTCAACCCCATAGAAAACCTATGGAGGGAGTTGAAAGTCCGTGTTGCCCAACGACAGCCCGAAAACATCACTGTTCTAGAGGAGATCTGCATGGAGGAATGGGCCAACATACCAGCAACAGTGTGTGCCAACCTTGTGAAGACTTACAGAAAACGTTTGACCTCTGTCATTGCCAACAAAGGATATATAACAAAGTATTGAGATGAACTTATGTTATTGACCAAATACTTATTTTCCACCATAATTTGCAAATAAATTCTTAAAAAATCAGACAATGTGATTTTCTGGATTTGTTTTCTCATTTTGTCTCTCATAGTTGAGGTCTACCTATGATGTAAATTACAGGCCGGCCTCATCTTTTTAAGTGGGAGAACTTGCACAATTGGTGTCTGACTAAATACTTTTTTCCCCACTGTATATATATATATATTGTGACAGCTTAGGGGAATTAGACTCAAATGGTGGCTTTTTTACAGCTTAAGGGCAACATAACAAAACAACAAACAAAACCTAGGCCGCCGTTAGGGCCCTAACTCACTTATAGAGCCCCTCACTAGCCTGACTCTTGCTCAGCTCTAGCAAAGAGTCTCTGTGGGACCCAGCCCTTCTGGCACAGACCATCTATCTGTCCAGCTGGTCCACTACTTCCTGCTTCCTGTAGGACACTCCAGCCCTCCTGGGCCTGGGTCGCTCAACAACGCCCTCTGGCTCACATACCTACATACCCTCCCCCTCAGCTCACTACCCATGGGGTGAGTTACAATGGGACAAGACATATGTCGCCGTCCCTCTTCAATGCTATCCACTTGTCCAGTGTCTCTCCAGATGTCCCCATCTGGCGGTCTCAACCTCCAAGTTCCAGTCAGTCGAGCCTTCCATCTTCTCCTCACTTTAAATGATATGCCAAGATCCTGGCCATTCTGCGCAAAGGCAAGCTCTACTCCATCACCTTCACAATTCGCCATACAGGAGATCACATCATTTTCATCACATTTTCCATCATAGTCTTCAGCCATCCCATTGCATGACTTTGATCCCTTTAGTGAATAGCCGTAAGAATCTTCTTCTTCTCCTATCACGAATCCACAGGAGCTCAGATACCAGCTAACACATACTTCATGCACATCAATGTCTTTAGAGTATAAATATTTCACAGATACCTTTTCTGTAACCTTCATCTCAAAGCAAACTTTGCCATCACCATCAAGGCTTAGAAGTTTAGGAGACATAGGCCGCTTGCTCTCCTCTTTGTTTGAGATAGACAAACTCTGTACCGCAATGTCTTCTCCTTCTGCACAAGGGCCACACAGTACACCCTTACAAAATAGCTCACGCTGAACTACATTTTCTGGTATGTCTTTAACAACTGCCACATCATATATTGGAATGGTTTCTGTATAATGCTTCCACACCTGTACGGCAGCCGGAAAACCACTTCCACACTCTAGTCCATTCTTCAACTTATTTTCATTCCCTGTGCTAACACCGGAGGACTGGGATACCAAGTTTTCAACATCACAGCTTTTTCTGTCAGTCCCCAGATGCTTTTTGGTTGCACGTTCTGGCTGCCTTAATGGCTCTGCTTCCTCTGCCTCTACGCTGGCAGTTTTCTCCAATGCCACATTTCTATGAGTAGCCTCAACATCAGTTTCTACTATTGCAACTTGCAGGACTTCCTCAATCTTCCTGACATTTTCTATGGCAGCAGATGTAGATGCCATCTCTTTATCCACTATGCTTCCTAATTCTAGGATATTCTGCAGTGTTCTTCTAACAGTTGTCAGGTCAGCATCTATTAAAGACTGCTTATCCTTCAGCTCATTCAGATACAGCTTCTGCTCATCTGCAGACTTTTTGTCAAGTCTTTCATTCAAGTCCTGTATCTCAGTGGCTCTCTTATCTTGCTCTTGGTTGAATACAGACTCTCTCTCTTGTGTCACGTTTCTCATGGATAACAGCAATGATTCTTTAGAGGTTAATAGGCTCTGCAGTGAATCCTTCTCAGCTTCTAATGCTGCCAGCTTTGAAGATAGTGCAGATGCCGACTGTTCCATATTGGATAAAGACTGCTGCAATCGATCCAATTCTTCTCTTTTAGATTCCACTTCGGTTTTTAACTGTTCAATCTGCAAAGTGCGCTCTTCCAACTTTATTTCTGACTCGCACTTCACTTGATTCATCTGAAACTCCAGCTGTTCCTTGATGCATACAATTTCCTCCTGCTTGTTCACTTGCACCTTTAGTTTAGCAACAAGCATTTTTAGATCTACAATCTCAGCAGATAAATTAGACCTTTTTTCCTCAAACTGAATCTTCATGTCTGCTATCTGGAGGTCCAATTCTCTCTTGGCTTTTTCCAGCATCTCATAAGCATTAGCTTTGTTCTCATACAATATCTGTACAGATTCCAGGTTTTTCTCAACTTCATCCTTGGAGCTAACCAATTTCTCCATTTCAGTGCACAGTTGCTTGTTGAGCCTCTCTAACTCGGCCTTCAATTCAAGGACCTCTGCTTCAGTACGGTCACGTTCTTCTGCATATCTCGCAGAAAGAGTCTTCTCTTCACCAAGCAGCTGATCAAACTTTTTCTGCTTCCTTTTCAAATTTGACACAATCCGATGTTGATGATCAAGATCTACACCTACATCTTCTAGTTCCTGCTGCAGTCTAATTTTCGTCTTCTCAAGTTTTTCACAAGCAGCAACCTTCTCCTCAAACCGTTGATTTGTAGCTTCTAGCTCCTTTTGCAACTTTTCCTTTAGTTCTTCAACAGAGTCCAAGGACCCAATACTATCCTCCATTTTTTTCTTCATATCAGTCGCCTAAGCCTGTAGTCTGTTTGCCTTGTCTAGCAGCTCTGCTTGAAACCTGTCCCCTTCTGTGACTTTTAGTTGCATCACTTGAAGTTGAGTCTCTACCTTTTTGTGACTCTCCTGTAAGGTTTGCACTTTCTGAGCACGGACAGACGACATCTCCATCAATTCTTTGTCTTTATTTTGCACCAAAACAGACAACTTCTCATTATCTTCACAAGATCCTGACAGCGCCCTCTCCAGGCTACATATTCTAGCTTTGAGTTCCCTTTCTCTTTGTTTAGCAGTTTCAAGCTCATCTCTTAATTTTTCAATGACACTCTCTTTGACAATGGAGTATTGAACATGCTGCTCCTTTAAATCCTGCAATTGCTTCTCAAGCACTTGCTTTTGCTCTACACTCTGTATAGCTTCATTAGATAGAGCACATTTCATTTCAGCAAACTCCTTCTCAGTGACACAGTCCATTCCAGGCAAACCCAGTACCACATTTTCACAAAGACTAGAATATGAACTCCTCATAGATTCAAGATCTTTCTTTAACTTCAAGTTCAACTTAAGGTTCTTTTTTTCTAATACCTCAAATTGCCGTTTCCAATCAGATATTTTATCCTCATCAATGAACCTGATGGTTTTAATCTCATCTTGAAGCTGCTGCACCATAATATTTTCATCTTTGGCGCTTTGATGCACTCCAATATGAGACATACACTCAGTAGGGACATATTCAATCATAGAACAGAGGTGCTTTAGAAACACTGAGTCACTCTCATGCAACCCTTTATCTTTAGTTGCACTCCACATGATCTGTTCCGGGTTTTGTGTCTCTCTGCATTCAGACTGCTGCACTAATAAACCTGTGCATAACTTCTCTGCTTTTTTACAAGCTGAAATTCTTTTTCTTGCCCATGGTTTACTAACAAGATTACACAATATTCCACAGCAAACTTGGGTTCAACCAGCAGCAACTTTTTGCTATCTTCAGCAGTCACATGTATTCAAACAGTTAACTTATGTGGCACTACAACAACCAGCATTTTCTTCTGTCCTCCACAGAAAACACCAACATGGCACCATAGCCTTTCACATAGACTGTTTGCAATATCCAGCTTCTACACACATTGCTTACTTTCTTGCCATCAGCAAACATTTCACAGACTTCTGTGCCACAGTATACACAAAGTCCATTCCCTGGATTCCTCTTCCAGAGTTTTACTTTCACCAGGTTTTACAAACACATTGCTATGTTGCAATTCACTCACCCCCTCCTGGGTTTCTTCAGTTGAAATCACAGATTTCTTCCAGCTGTAGGCCACAATGCACGCTTTGCAGTACTGCAATCACAAACCACTTGTCTTCCAGGACTTGCGTGGATCTCTTTATGCGCGCGATTCTCCACCATATGTGACAGCTTAGGGGAATTAGACTCAAATGGTGGCTTTTTTACAGCTTAAGGGCAACATAACAAAACAACAAACAAAACCTAGGCCGCCGTTAGGGCCTTAACTCACTTATAGAGCCCCTCACTAGCCTGACTCTTGCTCAGCTCTAGCAAAGAGTCTCTGTGGGACCCAGCCCTTCTGGCACAGACCGTCTATCTGTCCAGCTGGTCCACTACTTCCTGCTTCCTGTAGGACACTCCAGCCCTCCTGGAGTTACGTGCCACCCCCTCAAAGGTGTGGCTGAAGGCCTTTTCAGGGCTGGGCCTGGGTCGCTCAACAACGCCCTCTGGCTCACATACCTACAATATATATATATATATATATATATATATATTTTTTTTTTTTTCGGATTGTATTTTCCCTTTAATACAATTGCATAAACTGTAGAATAACTAGAAAAGCCTGGATTCCCCTATTCCTGTGACATCACAAATGCTCTGCTACAAAACACCAGTGATTATCCGCTATCTCTAATATCCCAACCTCCATAATATGCCCTTTCTTACGGTGGAAATTACCAAACCCTGAAAATCTTGGCATATTATTATTGTTACTATGAATTATTTTCACTTTCATTCCTGTAACTCACAACTAATAAGTCTTCTCCTCTATAAACTCCACTTTCTATCCTTATTGCAGCAGCCAGACTTATCTTTCTGTCCAACTGCTCCATTGATGCCTTTACCTTGTGCCAACCTTTGCACTGAAGACTTGTTTCATGCTTTGCTAATTTTCTAGAAGACACTACCTTTCAGATTAATTGCGAATATCCAAAGTTTTATACATTATTTTAGGCAGCAATATTAAGTTCCTTAAATTTCTACACTGTTCCCAAGAACCTGATCCATTAATTGAACAGCATAGCCATCACTCTATCTACTATAATGCACATATACTGGCTGACTGACTTATGCAGTGTTATGTGTATTAGGCTTCATCTCTATCTCCCTTTTACACCATAAACATTAAATGGGAGCCTCCAGCGAGTTATTTAAAAAAAAAAAAAAAAAAAAAGTTGGGGGGCGTGGCTTGAACGTTCATGGAGACGGTCGCATAATTGCGAGCTCCTGTCTCCCCTGACTTACAGCTCACCGAGCCCGCTAAATATGGGCTATATGGGGAAGAAGTTCCCTGTGAAAAACCCCCCGGTGGTCCCAGCAGCTAGCGGGGGTCCCTCCACTATGGACCCGTTCCTCCAGCGTCAGCCCAGGGCGGGCCTCACCACGGGTCCCGACAGCACGGGGGACCGCGCGCACTGTCTCCCTCCCCCACACTCACCGGGACTCCTGCTCTCCTCCATGCAGTCCCCTGTCGGTTGATTCCTCCGCAGCTCCTACTGACCTGTCTCCCCGCTCCCCGGACCGACGCTCCCTTCAGGATAGGCCTCGTGCGGCCGCCATCTTGGGGACTCCTCCTCATGTATCCCGGGCACCATCTACAGATGCATCTTGCAGGCGGGATGCCAACCCTCTCACGCCGACCTGAAGGATTTCTGTGCTGCCCTGGATGTTCCCCTCTCTACGCTTGAAGATTGGGATTCTGCTGCCCTCCCCTCCCCCTGCGGCCCCGGTCTGGACTACTGTCCAGCCGAGAAGACGACGCCTGCCATATCCGGACTCAGCATCTGGCGCTGGGTCATCCCGTCTGTCATGCCGGGTTTCCCCCCCTTGATTTAACCTGGCCCTTTGATGACTTTCTTCTTTGCTTCCATGCAGGTTTGATGCTGCGTTAGTTATTGCTGGTTCCAGCACATTTCCTAAGTGTGGTTGGTTTTTCCTCTCAATTATCTTATTGGCTCGATTTATTATTATTGCTAATGTTTATTTTATATGTGTGGCAGGGGGAGGCCGACGGGAGTCTCTCCTGGCTTGGTTGACTGGCTCTCTGTTGCTAGCTGGCCCCTCAGCCTCGCCTCCCACCCCTTAGGGGTACGTTGCCGTGGTTTTTAACTGCTTACACGGCACTTTGTTATAAGCGGATTTACATTGGTCTTAAACCCTTGTATACCCTCCTAGTCCCTACCGGGAGATCTTTTTTCCCGGTAATGGTGTTGTTTTATTGTAATTTACCTTCCTTGTTTTGCTTTCTGTCTTGTCTTTCCCCTTCCCCTCTCGTTCTTTTCTGTGTACTCCAGGTGTGGTCCTCACTCATCCTGACGAGACGTCGGCAAGCCTCCCCGGACGAGACTCTGCTCCCCCTGGGACTCCGCACCTTCGTTGACTCCTTGTGGTAGGCCTCGTCCCCCTTGCGCCCCTCCCTTTATCCTGAGTTATGGCTAAAATTGTATCCCTTAATGTTAAAGGCCTTAACTCCAATGTGAAGCGTAGGTTAGCCCTGACGGAACTGCGTGCCCTTAAGGCTGATGTAGCATTTCTCCAGGAGACCCATTTTGACAGCACCTGTAACTTTAACTTTGCCTTGCGTTTTTTCCCAACAATTTATTCGGCCACTCACTCTAAAAAGCAATCGGGGACTGCCATTCTTAACTCCTCATCATGCCCCCTGGAGGTCACTACCTCCGTCCTCGATCCTTTGGGGCGGTTTGTGATTCTCCACGGTAGGCTTGAGGGCCAGCCAATTACCCTCTGTAACCTCTACGCCCCTAATTCCTCTCAACTTGATTTTCTTATTAAGGTCCTTAATAAACTGGAAGCCTTACCCCCTACTGCCCTTTTTGTTGGAGGGGACTTTAACATGTCTTTTTCGGACTCTATGGATTACCATTCCCTGTCATGTACTTCCCGTCGCCTCTCCCGGCATAGACTTTCAGCTCACTTCTGTCGCATAATCCGTCGGTATTCTCTCTATGACCTCTGGAGGATTAACTATCCAAATACCGGTCTTACTCGTTCTATTCGGCCCCTCATCAGACTCATTCCAGAATAGATTACTTTTTTGGGAATGCTCCGGCTCTGCGCCTTCTTCAGGATGCCTCAATCGGCTCAATCACCTGGTCTGACCATGCGCCAATCTCCTTAGTATTGCATGCTGGTTCGGTCCGCAGCAGAATATGCCATTGGCGACTTAATGAGAGTCTCCTTCAGAGGGCGCAGACTCGTGAGGAGCCCTCTCTTCCGTGGCGACGTTGTGAGAGGCCCATAAAGCTGTGATGAGGGGACATTGTATTGCCTTGGGCACCCGGCTAAAACGGGATGCTAATGCACGGCTTGAGGAGCTTCGGCTCCGTCTACAATATGCAGAGACTCGCATGGCGTCTAGCCCGTCGCGGGCCCTCCTTAAAACCTTGATAGATCTTTGGGCCCAGATTAGGGAGACCCTTCTTCAAAAGACCATCAAGTTACTGCTTTACACCAGACAGTGGTACTATGATAGGGCCAACAAACCCCATAAGCTTTTGGCTAGTCAACTACGAGACCGAAAGGGGTTCGGCTTATGCGCTGCGGCGATCTGATGAGGCCGTTGTGTACGACCCTGGTGAGATTGCGCGTCTATTTCATGCCTTTTACTCAGACCTGTACTCCCTCCCATCGGACTTACCCCCTGATCCTGCAACGCGCTCAGCATTATTACAGGACTTCCTGTCTTCCTGTAATTTGCCTGTTCTTTCCCCGGAAGACCTTGCTCTTCTTAACAAACCTATCACGACGGACGAGGTCTCCCAAATGCTCCAGGAACTCCCTAATGGGAAATCGCCTGGCCCTGAAGGCCTCATCTACCTATACTACAAGGTATTTGGGGCGGAATTGATCCCGCATCTTGTTTCCCTATTCACGGCCTTTTTGTCGGGCGAACCAATCCCTGATTCTATTTCACACTCTTTTCTAACCCTCATCCCGAAACCTGATAATGACCACCTTGATTGCAGGAATTACAGGCCCATATCACTTCTGAATACGGATCTCAAGCTGTTTACCAAGATTCTGGCGTCCAGACTTAACATGTGCCTCCCCTCCCTGATCCATAAAGATCAGGTGGGCTTTGTACCTTGCCACCAGGGAGGTGATAATACCAGGAGAACCATCGATCTTATAGACGTGGCATATCGCTCTGGTTCCGAACTCTTGGTACTCAGCTTGGACGCGGAAAAGGCGTTTGATTGTCTGGGATGGCCCTTTTTATTTGAGGCCCTGGCCACGTTTGGATTTACGGGTCCCTTCTTGACAGCAATCGGGTCTTTACTCCTCCCCGTCGGCCACTGTCAAGCTTCCTCACGCCTCGTCTCCCCCGTTTCGTCTGCACAACGGCACTAGACAGGGTTGCCCTCTATCTCCTCTTCTTTTTGTACTCTATATTGAGCCACTGGCGGTGGCCATCGGTCTGAGCCCCGATATTGCGGGGGTTCGTGTACGCAATCGAGAATTCAAGCTTTCCCTGTTCGCTGATGATATCCTCCTGACCCTTACTAACCCCCATGTATCCCTTCCCAACCTCCATGACCTCCTTCCCCGTTTTGGCCATCTGTTTGGTTATAAGGTCAATACTTCAAAGACAGAGGCCCTACCTATTCGAATTCATGCCGCCTTCATGCCGCCTTTCGGTATAGATGGCAGTCCTCCTCACTAAAATACTTGGGCATATATTTAACTGGATCCTTTTCCCAATTATACCAGGCAAATTTCCCCTCCCTTTTTAGACATATTCGGGCCCTCCTTACTAAGTGGTTGGTACTGCCTCTGTCTCTCTTTGGCTGGATCAACGCAGTAAAGATGTCTATCCTGCCTAAGCTGCTTTATTATTTTGAGACCCTCACGGTCCCGGTGCCCCTTAGGGACCTCCAGGCGCTGCAGGGCTCAATCCTCCGATTTGTTTGGGCTGAAGGGAGATACAGGCTTTCTAGGCAGCTTATGATGACCCCTAGGGAGAGTGGTGGCCTTTCTCTCCCCAATTTAGTTTTATACTACTGGGCTGCCCACCTACGCAGGGTCCCGGCTTGGTCCACTCTCCAGGCTTACTCTAAGTGGATGGAGATCGAGCAGCTGTGGCTTGCTCCGCAACATCCTAATTCCCTGCTTTGGACTGGTCTTCTTTTTCCCCCCGGGAGTGCCTTGTTAGGCCCTATGGCACTCACGAGAGATATTTGGCGCACATGTGTATCCTGTTTCCCCCTCTCCTCCTCGTGTTCCTCCATGACCGCTTTCCTTCTTCACCCTAATTACCCACCTGGACTCACTGGGCCGGTAGCGGGTCCTTGGCTGAGAGCGGGCCTTTTTTGGTACGCTGACATCATTGATTATAGGACCCGGGCTCTTTTACCATTTGCTGATCTCCAGTCCGGATTTGGCCTGCCCCGGTCCAGTGAGTTAACATATATCCAGGACTCCCATCTGACCTCCTCTATTTTTCAAGGCCCCACAGCACCCATCCCTACGCTTTTTGAGAAACTTTGTAAAACGGGTGTTGGGACAACAGGGCTTATTTCTGATATATACCGCCTTCTTTCGAATCCCACCCCAGATGTTTTGCCCCAAAATACCTATATGTCACGGTGGGAGACCTATTTGGGGAAACCCATCTCGAGTAACGAAGATGTTGATGCATTGGTATCATACCCCAGCTGCACTTCACTCTTTTGACAAGAATGTCCCGGACTGCTGCTGGCGGTGTGGCACCCGCCCCGCACATATTTTCCATCTCTTTTGGAACTGCCCCCTGCTCCAGCCTTATTGGCGCCAGGTCCGGGGTCTCCTGGAAGGGGTCCTGGGTGTTAGCCTTCCCCTGTCCCCTAGGACTTACCTTCTCAACCTCCCCCCCTTGATATTTTGCACAGGCCCGCTCTACAGGTCCTGTTGCTCCTCCTTACTTCCGCTAGATGTCTAATTGCTAAACACTGGCGGCATCCAACCCCCCCGGCCCTGGAGGAGTTATACGCTAGGATTAAAGATGCGCGCTCCCTGGAATACCTGACGGCCCTTCTTAATAATGAGGAGGAGAGGTTCTGCCTGTTCTGGAAAGCGTGGGATGAGTTTTGGGCGGTCCGGCCTCTCTGATCCGGCTGCTGTGTGGCCCCTTACTTCCTGGATGTCCTTCTGTCACCCTTCTGTTCTCCTGTCTTGTCTGCCCCTGTTTGTTGTCGGATTCCTTGACCTTTTTGGGGTCATTTCTGGCCAGTTTCCTTAAAGCTTTGTAATTTATTGAGAATGCTGAGTAATCCCCGTCTGTCCTATGTTTCAGTTACCTTCAGTTCTCTTATGTTTCTCGTATATTGTTATTCTCTCTGTATGACAAAAACTTTTAAAATAAACAGTTGAAAAAAAAAAAAAAAAGTTTTTGTTATTTATTGCTGGACACTAAAGGGTAGAATTGGACAGTATGCTACAGTTTTATATTCTTTTTGTTTTCAGCAGACATGTATGTTTAACATGGGACAAAATGAGATGTGAACATACCCTTACACTACTTTTTTTTAAATTAAAGATAGGTGAACCATTGAATAAAACATGCACTTTAACCTTTTGTGTCATTTGTTTCCTCATACATTGTAAACAAGTAGTGCCCTCGCTCATTTGATTTATTAGTTTACTATGTAATGTCTGATTTTATTTATACATGTATCTCCTAATTTGTATGGTCTTATGGAATATGTTGGCACCATATAAGAAATATTATTATTATTTATTTAACCACACTAGTTAGTGGCCACATTGGACAATATTCAACTGATCTCTCCTCAAGAGCTCTAGTTGGAAAATGAGTTTCCAGGTCAATACACATAATCTAGAATCATTACTCTGAGTTCACTTTGCAGGTCTTATAATGGCTATGACTCTTTAGATTATTATCAGTCATGAGATAATTGTGCCTGTTATATTACTAAGGATATTGCAGCATAAATGTTCCTCAATAAATGATAACATCTCATTCAGGACCTCAATGAAAGGAGAGCAGATATCCTAAATTGAATGATCTCTCCTTGAGGCAGCATCAGTGGCGTAGCTAGCGGGGGGGGGGGGGGGCAGAGGGGGTGGCTGCCCCCGGGCCCACTGACTCTGTGGGGCCCACCCAAGGGCTGCCATTAATACATCTTTTACTTTTAACTAGATCGGTGTCTGCAGACGCTGATCTAGTTGAAACGTTTCCTGCAACTTGGCTGCCTTGTAAACCGCAAGCCATACAAGGCCTGCAGTTTACAAGACAACGACAACACAGACAGATGCCTGCTTCTCGGCACAGGCTGAGACCAAAACATCCTGTGCGTAGACAGGGAGGAGGCGGCAGCTCCATTCATCAGGATCGCAGGTGAGTATAAGTTTTTTTTTGTTTTGTTTTAGCTTAGTTGTGGGTATTTTAATAGTATAAAAGGGGTTGTTAGGAGGGGGAATTATAACTATAAGGGAGGGGGCATTATGAACATAAGGGGGGTCAGTTATATAAGGGTTATTGGGGGGCAATATGAATACAAGGGAGAGGTTATTTATATTAGGGGACATCATTTATATTAGGAGGCATTATGAACATAAGGGGGTGGTCATTGATATAAGGGGTCATTAAAGGTTCAGTATTTATGTCAAGGGGAATCAGGGGCATAATATAAGGGATTTATTAAAACTAAGGCCCCACTTAGCGGGCCGCAGCAAAAAAACACTGCAGGGAAAACCGTGGCAGTAATGCATTGTGGTTTTTCACGCAGCACTTTTCAGATAAAGTCCACAGATGTTTCCTCTGCGGACTTTCTGCTTTCATTATACCTAGAGGGAAACCGCCAGTGTTTCCGTAGGTATAATTGACATGCTGCGATTTCCAATACCACAATGATTTTGGAAATCACAGCATGTCTGCTGTGCATATTTTTCTGCAATGTGTGGCTGGATCTGCTAGAATCCCATCCACTTTGCAGGAGCTGTAAAATGCATTTTTTCCCCCACGTGGCATTTTTGTCACGTGGGGCCCCATCCCCACTTTGCGGTAAAATGTTCGACATGTTAGACCCCCCTGTGCTGAACCCCTAGCTACGCCTCTGGGCAGCATTATGGGAAAGGCAAGAAGGACAAACACCCACAGGTCCCCAACATTTTGAGGCCTTTACCACTGTCCTCTGGATGACTCTTAGTGTTTTGTAACTACAAGGAATATACAAGTAAGTTCTCTGTGATGTAAAAAGAAAACTCATTCTAGTGCCACCTGAAAATCTGTTATCTGGGCATTATATATATTAACACTGTGTTTTACTGTAGATGGCATTATGGCACAGTATGACATTGTAATTTAGAGACTATATAATTCTGTAATCTGGGGACTGCATTTGGTAGTGTATGCCAATGTTATTAGGACACTCTACATTTTATGAACTGTATGATGGTATTATTTGGAAATTACACAGTAACAGGATGGCTATGGCTTTGCTACTGTTTCTACATATTGTAGATTTATATTTTTTATGTTTTAGCTATGGTTTGCTTTTTATCAGCTAGGAAAAAAGCACAGGCTCCCTACTAGAGATGGGCAAACCTGACAAGATTAGTTTCAACAAATATTCGTGAGGTTCGCCTCTCAGGTTCGTATCAGGTTGAACTTGTTTTCACAATCTGGAAGAACTATCATTATACTCTGAGGTCTCCTCAGACCCCAGAGTATAATAAGTGGAGGTCCAAGGGAGCTGAGTAAAAATTAAAAAAACTGTTATATCACCTTGCCTCCTCTGTCCTGAGCATCCTTCTGAAACTTTTGGAAAATTTGGATTGAATCTGGTTCTATTCGAATCTGTTTGCTCACCCTATTCCCTACACTGTTTTAGGGTACACCTTAAATAATAGATTGCACATAACATTTAAATATTTACTATTAGGATATGTAAATTTCTAGTATTCTAACTTTGGGGCTTCTCTACCATTGCCAGTGTAATTTAAAAAAAAAAATTCATATACATCCATATTACAGTAATGATTATCAATGATAACATTTAATACAATTTTAATTTAAAACTTTTAATAAATGGTAAAATAAAATTATAGATTAGTGTTACAAAGTCCATAAATGCACCCCATAGGGGTTATAAAAGTACTGTTGTTACCCCTACCCATGGTAATCCTTGTTTGTGTGCTTAAAAAATATCAGAAGGAGTGATAGGTAGGGGTGGTAACACTCTCTTCTAGTTAACCCTGTAAAGAGAACCTCATCACTCAAAGGGAGTATACATGGCTACCTCCCTTAAAAAGGATAATTTCTCCCAGTGACAAGCCATAATGAATGCCCTAAAATAACCTTACATGTCTCCCTTTTTTCTGTGGACTCATCAGGAATGTCAAACCTAAACCTAATATAACAAAAACATCAATAAGTACTAGTGTAATAACAAGCCTATAAGCATCTGGGCAAAAACAGTTCATTGGCACTGCACAATGTATATGGCATCTAAAGGCTGGCATTCATGTAGTCTTTTTAATAATTTAGTAGTGCCACTTCTAACACTCCTAACTTCCAAGGTGTTCTACCACTGCTGAAGAAACTAGTGTAAAGTAAAAAAAAGCTGCATTTGTCAGTGATGAATAAGAATATTTTAAATTGCGTTGAAATCATCTTGTTTGACATTTGACTGACAAGTAAATTGTTATGTCATCTCACTTTGTCATGGAATAATGTTACAATACTTATGGTTGGTTTTGTATTCTTGAATTCATAATAACATATTTCACTAAAGAATCACTTTTCAAGGAAATACAATTATCACTCATCCATGATAAAAACTTAAATAGTTTTGCCCACCGCACATCCATTACATATTTTTTAGATACAGATCTTATTCTTGCATTGTGAATACAGTTTAATGGTAATGATCTTTATAAGACTACCCAAACTTTAATTTCTTCATGTAAATGGTTCTGCTGAGACTTCTGATAACACAGTGTCAACTTTACCATTCTAATATAACTGTGTTTCGATAACAAAATAGTTTACTAAAATTTCTATACTAAATTTATAAATGTTTACAAAATGTTTATATAAATATGAAAAGCTGCCTTTATTTATCAAAGCTAATTTTTGACATCTTGGTATACATATCTGGTGCTGCTGCCAAAGGTTTAAAACATGTACATGTAGGTTGCAGTGATGATGCAAGATCAGGAACAGTGAGTTATATATTACAGCTATATATATATATGTTACAGTTGACTCATCACAACAACCAGGATCAAATAGAACCTTAATCTTGACAGTTTAACCCCTTTAATGCTCTCTGGCTTCATCTCAGCCAGTTGCATCCTATCTCCTCCAAAGTGACTGTGGGGTGCAGACTGCTTGTCATAGTAAAATATACTTATTAGTTCATTTTTATGGCAACTTGTCGAAATGATGGCAGGGCTTAATAGGGTGCCTGTCAGCACTACACTGACAGGCATAATACTCTGCAATACTGCAGTGTATTATATGAGCAGAGATAATATCAAGAGATAATATATCCTTTAGTGGGACTTTTTTAATTAACTAAAATGTGCAAAACTATATTTAAAAAGTAATAAAAACCCAACAAATTCTCTTTTTGTTCCCATTTTTTTAGATGCAAACTGCACATTTAGTATTGCTGATCCATAATAACTTGAGCTAAAAAAGATGTTATTCAATTATCACAGTGAAAGCTATATAAAAAAAATAAATAAATACCAAGATAAATACCATAATTGCTTTTTTTGTTTATCCTGTCTCCATTCTCTTCTGTAATTCTTATATCTGAGGCTTAATAACACAGTTTAATAAACCTAATGTTCTTTTTGCTTGAATCACCCTCTGTGCAACCTTTATGAGGAAAATCTAAAAATGGAGTCAAATGGCAAAGCCACTAACAATGATTATTCCCAAGTTGATAAAGTATACCCCTTTCAATATATTTACCTTTGTCATCAGGGAATATAATTGCTGACCATTCACGGAATAAAAAACACCTCATTTGCTAAACAAACATATTTTTACCTACCTGCATATCATATTCATTTCCAAATATGTATGCTTCCATTTCACCTATGTCAATAAATTAATTGAGACTGAAATCATTTCAGAATGATTATTAAGGAAGACACATTATGCAAGTTATCAAAGAATTTACACTGTCTAATTATTTTATGCCTATGAGAAAACACCAACCACTTTATGATTCATTTATTATTTGCTGATATTTATAAACATTTTGTTGAGCCCATTGTTTGCACACTCCGCTAAAGGCCTTTTTAAATGTATTTCGTAACGTTAGTAAATATCTAGTAAGGTCTATTATTTAACAATTACAGTGGCTTTCCTAATCATGTTATAGACATTTTGATACCTCTTCTATCTATCTATCTATCTATCTATCTATCTATCTATCTATCATGTTTTTGGAAACCTCATTTGTCCAATTGAGTGTTGTTTTTACTGGATGGACCGTGACCGCTAAGGCCGAATCACAGGCCCCAGCAGTGATGTCTGGGAAGCAGGACCTCAGTTGCAAGGAAGCAGAGGAGCGAGGAAGACGCTGCAGATTGCTGGATACCCAGAAGAGGTGAGGTAAGGTGAGTATAAGTGTTTGTTATTTTTAATCACTTCCCCTGGGCCTCTGATTATTATACTCTGGGGTCTGAGTAGACCCTGGAGTATAATAATAGCACCAGCTCTAGGAGGGGGCGGTTAAACACTTTTTTTTTAACTTTTTTTTTACATTTTTTCTTTTTGTCCCCATAGGGAAGTGAAACAGCGATATTCTAAATGATCCAGTGGGATATGTATATAGCTGTGCTATGCTACAGTCGAAGTACAGTATGATAGAAAACTTTCAATGCACCAAAACTCATACAGTTAGACAGTGATATCTTGTGGTGCTTTTGGTATTGTTTTGTTTGTTTCTATAATTTGCTGTGCAGCAATAAATATGGTAGATCACCCCATCCATGTATGTGTGTGGCACTCTAGGAGTAAGGATTTGCTCACCACATAAATGTGCTTGCAGTGCTGTTTTACAATTTCCCTCTTCTTATAGTCTCATTTAGTTTAGATTTTGCTTCTATGTCTTCTTTTCTACTCTCTTTGTTCTTTAAAGGAAACGTTGTTCAGGGTTAAGATACATTCCCAGCTGGGTACTGCAAATTACGTAGCAGATACCAGCAAAATACACAAATAAATCTACGTACAATCTTTATGCAGATTTACATGTGAATTTTGCAAGTGGTTGTGCTGTAGATTTTACTTATTAAATTACAATAGATAAAATAAGTGACCCTTCATCTAGAACATGTTCTACTTATTAAAATATGCAGCATACAATATCTATTGAGGATTTCCTGTAGAAAATGTGGAGTTTTTATCTCTACATGTGAATGAGTTGCATTTTCTTTACTTTTGGAGCAGACTTTTCGTATGGGATGATTGGAATTTTGCCCCAAATCTGCAGTGTATGAATGTACTTGACCATCACATATTTCTAAAGCATCAAATGCAGGAGATTTTTTGCAATTAATATATTGCATTTTTTTTTTTTACCCTACTGCTTTAGGACATTGTAGTTTATCTGATCTGGTATCTCTTTGCTATACTATTTCCATTGGGTCACGTAATCACTTTGCTTCATGTCATGTATTAGCACTGTTTTTTTTTTGTATTTTCTTGCCATCTGTGGCTAAGGACCCATGTAGCAGGCCTCAGCAAAAAAGCAACACATCACAGTTTTTCCCACAGCGCTTTTCACAAAAAAGTCCGCTGAGGTTCCCCCTGCACACTTTCTGCTTCAATTTTACCTATAAGGAAACTGCCAGCGTTTCCATAGGTATAATTGACATGCTGCGATTTCCAAAAACAAGACGGTTTTGGAAATCACTGCGTGTCCACTTCACGTATATTTCCACAACGCTGCATTTTTTTCATGCTTTTTTTTTTCGCGCTTTTTACAGAAAGTCCACAGGTTTCCTCTGTGGACTTTCTGCTTCCGTTATACCTATAGGGAAACCGCTGGTGTTTCCACAGGTATAATTGCCGTGCTGGGACAGTTTTGGAAATCGCAGTGTGTCCGCTGCGCGTATTTTTCTGCAATGTGTGGAACGGCCCCATGTTTATGTCACGTGGGGCTCCGGCTTATAACATTTTTTTTTTTATATTCTTTGATTTGTTACATTCAACTTGTAAATTGTACTGCACATTTTTATTTAATTGAAACATTTTATAACAATGTATTGTATAAGTTTTCCTCTTGGTGGAGCTGCTTGGCCGTGTACATAAATAATATATCATATACGTTTCTTGATAAAAGGTCATGTTTATAATAAGCTGTGTTTTTTTCTCTTGGTCTGTAAATGTATTGCTGATTAAAACATTCATTTCATAATTGGACCTAAGAGTATACATCCACTGATTTTTTTTTATAAAGTGCACTTTTACCATGACAAATGCAATATTTCTATGTAGCTTGCAACTTCAATATGTTATTAAGATATTGCGTATGTCAGTGAATGCATTTTTTCCAGAACAAGACCTGACATGATTACTGATATAGGTTGTGTTTGTACCATATAACAGATAAAGGCTTCTGTGTTACCAATAAAAAGAAGCTAAAAAATGTGATTTCAGTACTAATCCCAGAAATTGTATAATTTAGAGAATAGTTATTGACATAACAAAAGGGAGAAAAGCAGATCTTTTGGTCATTGATGTAAAAGTTACATGTTCAATACCCATTTAAGGTGCACTAACTGAATTTGTTGCCATTGAATGAATTACTTTTAAGATCCATTTGCGTGGATTTGATACACACTTGTAATAAATAAAGGATAAGGATACATCCTTTTTTTCTAATATCTGTATTATCTTTTCCAAACCTTTCTTTTCTGCCTTAAATCAGTGAAACACCCTTTCAGATTATGGGTCACAATGTTGTGACATCAGTGTTATAGGATAGTGTTAAAGGATTTTTATGCCATGCATTTTTCTTTGCAATTGATGCCTGAATCTCTTCATTTTATCTAATAAAATGGGAACACAAAAAGTTGCACAGTACTCTGCTAGCACCAAGAGCATTATTGCTAATACAATCTGTATATAAAAACACTTGAAAATTAATTTCTTGGTTAACATTTTGATCAAATTGTCTTAGCTTATCTGTCAATGATGCAATACTATAAAAACTCACCTTTCTCTTGTTGGCCTCCAATGAATTCAGGACAAGTGTACTTCAGCCATATTATTCTTAGTGTACACCACAAATAGTCTTCTCTCTATGGACCCGGACCTCTAAATGAATTAAGGGGGATTGTAGTTCTACCATATTATGTTCTAGTTAAAATCAGCTTTGAGCAGATGGGTAGTGTGTATGACCAAAATGGAGTCAACCACACCGCCAAATGGACATGGGACTTAAGATAAAGGATCCGCCATGATAACTGAAAAATATGCACTAAAATGTTTATCAAAGAACAAATTAATAATACCTGAAAATAATAATACAAATACTGAATTTACTTTTATTTATTTTTTTTACATGCTTTTATTCAGTGAGGGAGTTTTATGACATACAAGGCCTGAAAAAGTCATGTTTTTGTGGCATGTGCTATTTTTTTGCACAAAAATGTATTGTCTATTTTATGCCCCCTCGTCACTTTTTTTTTTTTTTTTAAAGTGGGTGGAGTGGGATAAAGGGGGATACACCTCAGCTCAACAAACTTATTATAAGTTACACCAGAAAACAAGCACAAGTTAAAATCTTTGCCAGTCCCCTTATGATGTGCCTGAATTATTCAGAGCCCAGAGTTGTACAAACATACAAAGTGTTGGTCTACATAAATTGGCCACAATGATTTTTGTTGTCACACGATTATAGGAACAGTAATGTTGCCTACGTTGCTAAACCAGCAGTGTCGGAGAACAGCTTTATAATATGCACCTGCATTCTTTTTTGGACTGTGCTGTGGGCATGCTCAGTGACATAAGCAGTAGTTAAGAGGTGTTCATATGTATCCATCACCTATGGTGGAGTCTGTGTTCTCTGAACTTGCTTTATGATAGAGGTATCACCTTTAACCCCTTGGCAACATGTGCTGCGGGAAATGTGTACCGGGGCCTTATGCAGCGGGCTCAGCTTCATATGTGGCAGGAGCTGAATGCTTTAGTCTAGTTTCACACAACCAACTTTCACTCATTAAACGCAGTCCGTGTGTGTGCCAGATTTCCCAGCCTGAACAGTGTGCAGGGTGAGGGACTCCTAGCAATTCTTTTATCTATGATGCAAGGAGTTCCTGCCTCTCAGCAACATGCTGTCCCATAGTATGATCACTACAGGAGAGTAGGTTGCTGGGAGGCAGGGAATCCTAGCATAATAGATAAATATCATGTTAGAAGTTCCTCTTTCTGCCCACTGTTCAGGCTGGGAAATCCAGCACTTCTCCGGGGAAACTTGTTCGTGTGAATCTATTCTTAGACAGCCAACACCTTCTACCAACAGCCTCAATTAATGATAGTATCATTCACAGCTATTAAACCATGTAGCTACTGCAGACAATTGAGAAACCTGAGATGTGGACCTGAGCTCTGAATATTAGTGAGTTGTCTAAGTCCTGGACATAGGCCAGAATTCCTTCCCCTAAATCTGAATCGTGTACCTTGTCTTGAAGTCTGGAGTGCACAAAGTGCAAATTGACATATTTCAGTCACCTATCTCTCCAAAAAAATTAATGCACAGTGGTCAAAAAGTCATTTGTACCCCATAATGATACAAATAAAAAAAGCTTAACCCGCAAAAATGAGCCCTTACACAGCTCTATAAAGCTATGGGGTCAGAATATGGATATTTTTAAAGTAGTAGAACATTAAAAAATGTTTAAATTTGGTATTGTACTGACTAGCATAATAAAGGTAACATGTCATTTGTACCATAGTGAAGCTCTAAAGGCAAACCCTAGAAAACAATGGTGGGTTTTCTTTTACCCATTCAACCACAAAAACAATAGAAAATACAAATTATCCCACAAAAAATAAGCACTTTATAACACAGAGTTGATTTTAAAAATCTGGATCTTGAAAGACAACAAAAGTCATATTGTCCTCACTGGGTTAATTTAACCATGAGTAAGAGAATTTACTGCTTGACACTAGTCAACTGCTGAACTGCTAAAAATGCTGCTTGTAAATAACTGATGGTGCTGGACTTTCAACTTCATACCTTTCTGGAATTGTATCCCCGCCTGATGGTCCACAGATGTTCATGTACCTTAAAGACTATGTTCCCTATATGGTGAACTGTATCAAAATATTTATCCTTACATGTTAATTTAACCTAGCCAGATTAACCCTGCTGTTCTGTTCGGTCAAAAATGACCGAATTTGAAATTTGATATTTTTTTAAATATTCATTATGCGGTTCTGAAACTTGTGCTTCATTGACTTTTCTTCATTTGAGGGGTTCTTACTAATAGCAGTTTTTATTTAATTATTTTTTGTTTACTTTTTGCTCCACGTCTTTTTTTACACTTGTACTGTTCGGTCAAAATTGACCGATAGCCTTTTATACTAATCTCCAGCCATCTCCAAGTAAGCCTGCAAAGTATGGCATCAAAATATGGACTCTGTGTGACAGCAAAAGTTCATACGCTGTAAACACTTAGGTATACATAGGAAAAAACCCTGGAGAAAGAGCTGAAAAAAAATCAAGGTATGCGAGTAGTTTTGGATTTGACACATGGACTCAAAGGACGAAATGTTACATGTGACAATTTTTTTACATGACACCAACTGGGGCAGATGTTGCTGAAAAGAAAAATGACCATGCTGGGTACTGTTAGAAAAAATAAGCCAGAACTGCCGCAAGGTATCCTCAGTAAGAGAGACGTTTATAGTTCTACGTTTTATTTTACTGAGGATACAACAGTAGTTTCTTACGTTCCCAAAAAACACAAACAGGTCATTCTGATGAGCACAATGCACCATGATAATGCAATCAGTAACCGAGATGACAGAAAGCCAGACATGATTTTACACTGCGACGATACCCACGGCCTCCACCAGCAGTGCAACCAGCCTAAAACGGAAACGATGCGCCTTCTGTCCAACATCAAGTAATCACAAATCAAATGTGATATGTTGCAAATGAGCAAAGTACTTATGCAAAAGACATGTAAATTATACTTGTGACGAATGCAAACAGTAAATTTAGCACCTTGAACCTCATTTCACATTTTATATAGAAAAAAACTAGACTTTTTATTTTATTTTATTTTATTTTTTTTTAAAATATATTTACATACAGTTTGATGTTATTAGTTATAGTTTACATTTTTATAAAGATTTTTTTTTTTGTGCAAATGTGCAATATGCATGAATAATGCAATAAGGCCATGTAACATTTTTTGACACAAAAAAAATAAAAATTAAGTTTTTGATTTCATTTTTCATTTGTTTATGAACAACCATGTTCACATACAGTATAATAATGCAAAAGAAATTCAAATAAAACACTTAAATTAGTTAAAAATCCAGACTTTAATAGGCCCGGTCAAAAATGACCGGAACATTATATGTGTATTGTAGAACCGAACAGAACAGCAGGGTTAAGAAACTTTTGCTGGAGGTCAATTTATCCTCTGTGATGCCCAGTCTATAATGATTCAGGACGGCAGTAACTGTGCATGACGGGCCGCCATTTTCTGGTGGTCCGTACTGTGCCTCTTGTGAAAGACCACTAGAAAATGGCGGTGGACCAGTGCTGCGTCAGAGGAAATAGAAGAAAGAAGATACAGAGAAGACCAAGATGGGAGTCACCACATCAGACTAATGGGCAGTGAGAAGCGATAATGCGGTGGGTGCTCGCTGCCACGGAGGAACGCCCTTGGTGCTCCGAGAGGATCATTTCCATAATTGAAGAAATGGATTTTTACAGAAACGGCTGGGAGCATACAGCAATGAAAGGTAGCAATGTGCCATTAGCTTAAAAGTGTTTTTTTAATGATAGATGCCCTTTAAGCTATATGCGCATTGTGTATATGTGTTACTATGACAGCGTCTGCCTTGAGATTGAGTCTGAGGAAGCGTGGTATATGTGAAGCAACTGTTAGACCCCTTGCAGTCGACCGTGGTGTGGGTCAGTGTGCTATCCGTGTATTTCATGAATAGCACACTGACCCATTCTTTTCTATGGGCCCGTACACGACCGTGATTTTCATGGTCCTGTGTGCGGGCCAATAGTCTAGGACACATCAGATAGGACATGTCCTATTCCTGTCCTATTTTGCGGCCCGTGCTTCCGTTGCTCCTATTCATTTAATGAAAGGAGCCGCGGAAGCACAGCCCGGGTGGCACACTGCTTTTAATTCACGGCAGGCCGGTTGCAGCACGGTCGTCTGCAACCGGCCTTACTCTGAGTTGCCTTGCTGCTCTCTTTCCACACTTGGATTTGATTTTAGTGAGCTGAAATAAATGTGGATTTTATATACAGTAATGGTGAGTTTGCACTCTCCTTTTTCTATTTTTCTATTTGATAAATCACTTTATACAACAGCAGTCAGGGCCCTGCTCATGAAAACTTACAATCTGTGACTTTATTTATTCAGATGATAGTGGAGCAAACAAATATATCCACATATATCTATCAGTTAATAGGTGCTAACACAGATTCCTATTACAAATTCAGTTGTGATGAAAAAATGTTTTGGTCTCCTACTAAACATGGGGCTGGTAAAAAAAAAAAAAAGCCCACAATATGGTCATTCTGCAGTAATAGTCTAATATCATAATCCACTATGTCACACTGTTATGTCCAGGGCTCAATTTGAAGTGCTGCTGAAACATTTGCGTTATAATAACTTCCATTGATGTCGGGTATATAAAATTTGGCCCATTATAGACCACTTCAACCTTAAATTTTCACAGATGGGAACCCCCCAAGAATGTACTATCGATAAATCATGCGTTCACTTCGAGGGCAGATTGCATTTTTGCCAATACCTGCCCAACAAATGAGCAAAAGCTTACAAACTACCGTATGTTTCACCTGCTGCTATACAAAAGGTGTCACTTGTATATAGATAATTTCTCTGCAAGTGTCCCATTAATATAATGCCTGTTTTTCCAGAGGCCCTGGAAGGCGAAACCAAAGAGATTTTACTAAAGATTTTATTGAGTAAAGAGTGGTGAAAGCAGTGTGGTGTGCAAGGACAACATGATTCTTCTCAAGTAGAGAGACAAGTGTGAGGTCCTTGTACATCAGACATTCTGACAGATCCAGCCGCATCCCAGTCTATGGAACCCAGAATCCATCCCGAAGCCTGTGTGTGTCCAGGACTATAAGTTTATAGGAGAGGTGGATCTGTCAGATCAAGTTTTGCAGCTTTTCAACCCCCTTCACAAGTCTTTGGCCTAGTATAAGACATTGGCACAGCACCTGATCCAAATTGCACTTTATAATTCCTTTCTTTTATACAAACGTGGGAAATTCCTGTAATTTCAAGAGAATGGTATATAAGTATTTACATTTGGGGAACAAGAAGCACAGAGCAGCAGGTCCTCAGGAAGTGAGTCCAGAATAGTTCCAGGGCAGCATTTTCTTGGAGAAGTGCCCTCACAGAGACAAGGAAGTGGCAACATAAAGAAGACGGGTATGCTCCAAGCAAGGAATCAGAAAATATTTCATTCATCATTACGAAAGCTGTCCCACACAGCTTGCCTTTACATTAAAAAACTGTTTTAGGCCGGGGCCCCACGTGATGCAAATGCTGCGATTTCTAGTGAATCCCATCCACACATTGCGGAAAAATGCACGCAGCGGACATTGCAGTTTTCGAAATCACACCATGTCAATTATACCTATGGAAACTCTGACGGTTAATGGAAGCAGAAAGTTTCTGTGAAAAGTGCTGCGGGAAAAAACGCGATGCTCTGACATTGCGGTTTTTCCTGCAGTGCTTTTCTGCTGCGGCTTGCTACGTGGGGCCTTATCCTTAAAATGTGTCCTTCTTCAGCTGCATTCAACTAGACCCTCCCTTCTGACATTTTTTGGAAAACAGACTTGACATTATATTTTTTAAGTAATTTATTAATCCAATAATTTACACCATTTTCATATTTCAAATTGGCACTCTAGGAAAAATACCTAAAAAAAACCTAAAAATCCTAATTATACCCCTAGATAAATACCTTGGCAGGCATTGTGTTAAACTTTGAAAATTGTGGTATTGTGGTATCGAACACTGTTCTTCCAGCTCAATGGTGTGAATGACAGCTATCACACTACCCAAAAATCCATAGTGTGATTCTTTTATTGCGGGCCACAGTCAGTAATCAGGGGGCATATTATGGCCTAGGTGGGGGTATTTCTGAACAAAGGAGAAACATCGAAATAAATATTGAGGTGCATTTCTTCAGTGACAAATGACTCATTTGTAAAAAAAAATTCTAATTTAAAGTTTTATACTGACTTTGCCTTAATTCCTGTGGGTTCAAACGAATCACTATAACTCTAGATTAGTATGTTAGGGGTGTAGTTTTCAAAATAAGGTCACCTGGTTTGTTATATTGGTTTGCCAGCTCAAATTCCTTGTAGACATGGAGTGAGGCCTACAAGCGAAATTTCTGTCCTGATTGCAATATGGTGCTCTGTTACTTTCAGCCCCCAACCTGTGACCAAGTGGCATATTATGGTCTAAATGTGGATATTTCTGAACACAGAAGAAATAGGGAAATAAATAGTGGTGTACATTTTCTCAGTTTCTTGTACTATTTATGAAAAATATGTCATACAATGGCATTTGTAGAAAAAAAAAAAAACGCAAATGTAAATTTATATACTTTTTTCCTTGATTCTTGCTACAAAGTGTAGCTAAATATGTTAGGGGGTGTAGTTTTCAAAATGTGGTCACTTATGGGATGCTACATTGTTCTGCGAGCTCAAATCTCTTGCAGGCTTGGATTGGGGCCTATACGTAATTCAAGCACAATTTATGTTCTGATAGCCATAGGTTGCTCCTTTACTTTCAGGCCTTGCCATATGGTCAGGGAACGTATTACAGCCTAGGTGGTGGTATTTCTGAGCACAGGAAGAATAGGGAAATAAATATTGTGGTGCATTTCTCAGTTTCTTGCATTATGTATTAACAATATGTCCTATAAATGACATAATTGTAAAAAAAACTCCAAGTTAAAATGTTTATGCTGGCTTTGCATTAATTCCTGCAATATAATGTGGGCTTAAACTAATCTCAGATGAATACCTTATCGTGTGTACAAAAATGTGCAAAAGTTTTAGTCAGATGTGGACAAATGCAGCAAAGTAAGAATTCTTTAAAAAAAAAAGAGGTATTCCGAGGTGACATGATGGTGGAAGGATGACCCTCAAAGCTGAGCTATAATGTTTATATAATTATGATTTTTAATACTTTTGATGCTGTTGTGTAGCTGTCATGTAAAGCATTGTAAAACACACATATATTCTCAGGGTAGGTAAAGCGATCTTGCAATCAATATGGACGTATATTAGGGTTATACCCATTATGTTTCTGCATATGTGATATTGTGTATGCTCAAAACTGTTTGTAACATTGTTTGCTCTTTACTATTAATAAAATAAAATATATAAAAAAATAGAATTGTTAACAAAATTAAGCGAATGTACAGAAGAGAAATCTACATCAATATTTGGTGTGACTACACTTTGTAGGAGAAGTTTCAGAAATGATGATATGGCCCTCACAGAGCCCTGATCTCAACATCGAGAATGTCTAGGATTACGTGAAAGATTGTAGAAGGATTTGTGCAAGCCTATATTCACAGAAGAACTGTGGTTAATTCTCAAAGATGTTTGGAACAATCTCCATGTAAAGTTTCTTCAAAAACTGTGTGCAAGTGTACCTTGAAGAATTGATATTGTTTTGTACATTTTTAAGGGAATACCAAAGATTTTCAAATCTGCACCATACCTTATATGTCCCAGATGTGCTGAAATGTCTAAAACTGGGGTTAATCCTCTAGCATGGTGTTACCACGTATTTTCATCAGATTTATTATTAACTTGTGGCAAAAATCTCAACAGAAAAATTAACCCTAACTTAGTAATATTGTATGATCCATAAAACCTTTAGTTCTCACAGGTAATGTGAACAACTTTCATTATAGTGTATTTAGAAATTGCAATAGTTTAGCAGATGACACAATAGAGAAAGACTAGGCAGAAAATGACAATTTAGAAAAGTCAGTTTGGCTTCCTTAGCTTTTCAGTGAGGAAGCAACTGATGTCAGAAGAGAGAAGGCAAGTCATTATGAAATTTGATTTATGACATGCTTCAATCTTTAATGGATTAAAGAATAAAGTATTTTACTGTGATTGTTGCTTGGAGCATGAAGTTAGAGGTTAAATAATGCAAACAACTGAAAAGTAGGCAGTGATTGAAAATATCAGGCTCACTTGAAGTGTTACATGCATCTTTAGATCATGAACATGTCCTAAGGATTATACATTGAATACAATTAGAATCAGCTTAGGTGACAAGTAAATGTTCCAATGAAAAATGGGCAATCAAAAACACTGGATAAAATGTGAAAGATGCCGGAGGTCATTTAGTAACTGTGGTGGTACTCTACTTTAATGCAGGCTTGAAAAAATAAACTTTACCTAGAGTAAATCATTTTCTTAATCATTTACTACCTTATCAATATTCCTATAGAACAAAGTATTTTTTACCCATGAAGTGCAAAAATGTCCCATGACCCCTTCCCTCCGATTGAGATTGCAGACATTTTTGTGGAATGTGGACAAGGTCTAATAATAATAAATGGAAATGTAACACAAAATAAGATAAGGAAAACCACCTCCATTAGCATGAACAAATTGTTAAGCTGTTCATGAGAAGAGGAAGAAATGATCATAAAAAGAAAGAGATAATTATAAAAATGTAGGGGGTACACGTTTCAATAAGGATATAATTGCTCTATTCTACACACAGTGTCTGATATTATCAACAGACGACGTTTAGATAAGAAAATATTTCTGGATAGTGGTTCTAGTACCAATGGCAGTATGATAACTATTTTATTTCAAGAAAAAGCGTTACATTCTGTAATTTCTTCTAAATACGTTAAACCTTTCCAACATAGTATAAAATTACAGTGCAGGCGCCTTAACATATGATGCCATACTTTTACATGTTTCCCTCTGTTATAGGGGCTAATCTTTTATGCTGTTATGCAATATTGTTTGTTAGAGATTACATGTATCTTTAGACTTGCTTTACGCATATGTATGGCACACACTGAATGTGCATGTGTACTATGTATGAAAGGGCAATATTGCACTGCAATACACAGGTATTTTAATGCCTTATTGTTAATAAACAATTAAAATTTATATATACATTAGTAGGGAAAACTATGTTAAAGAAAGTGTAGCAACGTTTACTCAAAAAAGTTGCGAAATTAAAAATGAAGACTAATCACTAAATTTAAAAACAATATATTTAAAACAAAAAAAAGTTGTATATTGGTATAGAATAGTTTTTTTCAGTCAGCCAAATAAAGGTAATGTAAAATAAATACTAAGCTATATTCACCCTAAAATGGTGCAACAAAAAGCTAAAAAGAAGACCTATGTCAATGAAAAAATAAAGAAATAATGGCTGTTGGAATGTGGCAAGGCTAAAACAATTAAATTGTAGTATTTGGTTTTCTGATAGAGATAATTTCTACTTCAGCAACCAAGCCAAGGTCACATTAAACTGACTTCAATTCCAACTGATGCACAAGTTAATGTCAATAGTACAGCTTCCATGCCGAGCTTAAGAGTGATGGTAAGACATAGCCATTTACACAAGACTGGATCTTTCATCGTCCCTCAGTCACTGACAAAAGAAAACACTGAAGCTATTTTTTTTCCTGTAAATGGCAAATGAAAAGTATATTTCTATATTCCTTTATATACAGTACACAAAAAGTTCTGACTTTATGTGACCACAAAATAATTCAATTTTTCCAAATGTTTCATTAACTGAAAGATTTTCCTTATTTACACTTGAACGCTTTATGTCAAAAAGGAATAATAATAGAATGAATAACCAATCAATATATCAATATTCTATATATAAGCATGTTGTACAGCAGGAAACAAGCACTCTAGAAAAGAATGCAGACTATACTACTTAAGTAATCTTAGGATATGCAGTATTGATTGCCAGCAACTCCACAAGCTACCGTACATACTATGTACAATAGGTAAATTGAAATGAAGCTAATTTGGAAAGCTACATTTCAGTATGTCTTACATACTCTTTTGTTTGTAATCTGAATAGAAAAATTTTGGTTCTTATTACAAAATATCTTTTTAAGGAATATATGTAGTCAGAGTTCTATAATTCTTAGGTATAGCCAGAGTTATATTATTTTCAGTTTTAAAATGAATTATAGGTAACAATACAGATAGAAACCTGTTGTTACTAAGAACAAGGGGCCTCACGTGTACCTTACCATCTGGGCACTTGGCCTGAACTGAACTGCAGAGTACCCAGATGTACAACAGCATTTAAGAGATAAATAGCACAATAATAAGACATAAATAACTGTTGTCAAAACTACTTTAATTTCTCAGAGCTGCCTGTAAGTTTTAGCAGTAATTTAAACAAAGATGAAAAGAAAAACTTTTTGAAACATGTTAATACCAAGGGCCCATGAACACAACTGTAGAAATCACGGTTGCGTGCATGGGCCGATAAAAATGAATGGGTCGTGTGCATGGACCATAAGTATTACAGTGTTAGATAAGGCTCTGGGAATTGTTTAGTGCTTGAGTCTTAGAATGGTTGTCCATATGCTTATACTGTATGTTTTGTCAGGGAATAGTGTTGCAATTTATGGCCTAGATATTATGGCATAATAGGAAACCTGACACTTCTTCCCTTCCATAGGGCTGACCAGAAGAACATATCCCCATGCATGCCATTAATTACATGCTGTGAGGTCCACCAATTTAAGACCTTGGTAATATCTTTCCTGTGAGTGACACAAGTTTTGATTTAGATACCTGACATTATGCACAAAGTGTGATATTTTATGTTTGTTATTATGGGGCTATTTTATTGCCTAAGTTTGGATTGGATTAAACATTGAAGAATACTTTAAAACAGGTGGATGACCTACACAGATATCTGTTGCTGTTTTGGATCAGGTAACAACTCATTGAGCATGTCACAAAACATCCCAGAATAGCAAGCTATTATTTATTTTGCTTACTTGTATGGCACCAATATATTCTTCAGTGCTTTACAGACATTGTCATTCATTGTCCCATATAGAACTCACAATATGAATTCCCTATCAGTATGTCTTTTAGAGTGTGTGAGGAAACCAGAGTACCCTCACGCAAAGAACATACAAACTCCATGCAGATGTTGTCCTTGGTCGAATTCAAACCTAGGTCTCCAGCGCTACAAGGCAACAGTGATTATCACCAAGCCACTGTAATGCCCACCATGCAGTTAGGGCCGGCCTTAGGGGAGGGCATTTACACTCATAGGGGTCCCCTGCCAGTGACATACTTTCCCTACTGTGGGGAATAAAGATTGGAAGAAAAGGACATACTTAACATTCCCCTCCCCCTCCTCTTCACAAGCAGCGACTCAGCAATCAGATCGGAGTGTGAGAGAGGAAGTCTGCTGCCATGTACAACTTTCACTACTGCCAGACTTAGAGCTGCTGTCAAATGTAAGTGTGTTTTTGAGGTAAAATATTTAATATATGTGTAATGTGTGCATTTGTTTATAGTGTAAGTGTCTTACATATTGTGTGACGGATACTGTGTGAGTACTGTATGTCTGTATACAGGTATGTATGTTTATATACACATGTGGACAAAATTGTTGGCACCCCTTGTTTAATGAAAGAAAAACCCACAATGTTCACAGAAATAACTTGAATCTGACAAAAGTAATAATATATAAAAATTCTATGAAAATGAACAAATGAAAGTCAAAAGCAAATTGAGGATCTGTTACATCCAACAGAGGGTGCATGAGCTCCCCAGCTCCTTTCCCATAATGCCTTGTGAAATGAAAGTCAGACATTGCTTTTCAACCATGCTTCAACAAAATTTTTTTAAAAAAGAAAACTCATGAAACAGGCCTGGACAGAAATGATGGTACCCCAGAAAATAATGTGACCAAAGGGACATGGTAAATCAAGGTGTGTCCACTAATTAGCATCACAGTTGTCTACAATCTTGTAATCAGTCAGTGAGCCTGTATATAGGGCTACAGATACTCACTGTGCTGTTTGGTGACATGGTGAGTACCACACTCAACATGGACCAGAGGAAGCGAAGGAAAGAGTTGTCTCAGGAGCTTAGAAAGAAAATTATAGACAAGCATGTTAAAGGTAAAGGTTATAAGACCATCTCCAAGCAGCTTGATGTTCCTGTGACTACAGCTGCACATATTATTTAGAAATTTAAGATCCATGGGATTGTAGCCAACCTCCCTGAATGTGGCCATAGGAGGAAAATTGATGACAAATCAAAGAGAAGGATAATACGAATGGTAACAAAAGAGCCCAGAAAAACTTCTAAAGATATTAAAGGTGAACTTCAAGCTCAAGGAACATCAGTGTCAGATCGCACCATCCGTCGTTGTTTGAGCCAAAGTGGACTTCATGGGAGATGACCAAGGAGGACACCATTGTTGAAAACAAATCATAAAAAAGCCAGATTGGAATTTGCCAAACTACATGTTGACAATCCACAAAGCTTCTGGGAGAATGTCCTATGGACAGATGAGACAAAAATCTAAATTTTTTGCAAGGCACCTCAGGTCTATGTTCACAGATGGAAAAATGAAGCATATCTTGAAAAGAATAATGTCCCTGCTGTGAAACATGGAGGAGGCTCTGTTATGTTCTGGGGCTGCTTTGCTGCATCTGGCACAGGGTGTCTTGAATCTGTGCAGGGTACAATGAAATCTCAAGACTATCAAGGGATTATAGAGAGAAAGTGTCCCCAAG
Source organism: Leptodactylus fallax (assembly GCA_947044405.1). Lineage (NCBI taxonomy): Eukaryota > Metazoa > Chordata > Amphibia > Anura > Leptodactylidae > Leptodactylus > Leptodactylus fallax. The sequence continues at coordinate 724,506 of CAMRHE010000003.1, forward strand.
TGCAGTGGCCAAAACCATCAAGCGCTACAAAAATACTGGCTTACATGAGGACCGCCCCAGGAAAGGAAGACCAAGAGTCACCTCTGCTGTAGAGGATAAGTTCATCCGAGTCACCAGCCTCAAAAATCGCAGGTTAACAGCAACTCAGATTAGAGACCAGGTCAATTCCACACAGAGTTCTAGCAGCAGACACATCTCTACAACAACTGTTAAGAGGAGACTGTGTGCAGCAGGCCTTCATGGTAAAATATCTGCTAGGAAAGCACTGCTAAGGACAGGCAACAAGCAGAAGAGACTTGTTTGGGCTAAAGAACACAAGGAATGGACATCAGACCTGTGGAAATCTGTGCTTTGGTCTGATGAGTCCAAATTTGAGATCTTTGGTTCCAACCACCTTGTCTTTGTGCGATGCAGAAAAGGTGAACGAATGGACTCTACATGCCTGGTTCCCACCATGAAGCATGGAGGAGGAGGTGTAATGGTGTGGGGGTGCTTTGCTGGTGACACTGTTGGGGATTTACTCAAAATTGAAGGAATACTGAACCAGCATGGTAACCACAGCATCTTGCAGCGGCATGCTATTCCATCCGGTTTGCGTTTAGTTGGAGCATCATTTATTTTTCAACAGGACAATGACCCCAAACACACCTCCAGACTGTGTAAGGGCTATTTGACCAAGAAGGAGAGTGATGGGGTGCTACGCCAGATGACCTGGCCTCCACAGTCACCAGACCTGAACCCAATCGAGATGGTTTGGGGTGAGCTGGACCGCAGAGTGAAGGCAAAAGGGCCAACAAGTGCTAAACATCTCTGGGAACTCCTTCAAGACTGTTGGAAGACCATTTCAGGTGACTATCTCTTGAAGCTCATCAAAAGAATGCCAAGAGTGTGCAAAGCAGTAATCAAAGCAAAAGGTGGCTACTTTGAAGAACCTAGAATATAAGACATATTTTCAGTTGTTTCACACTTTTTTGTTAAGTATATAATTTCACATGTGTTAATTCATAGTTTTGATGCCTTCAGTGTGAATCTACAATTTTTATAGTCATGAAAATACAGAAAACTCTTGGAATGAGAAGGTGTGTCCAAACTTTTGGTCTGTACTGTTATATATATATATATATATATATATATATGTGAAGCAACCTCTTTAAAGACCTTAGGAACACCCCTGTAAGTACCAGTGATAGACACTGCAGCACATCGAATTAACAGAATGTGACTATGTTGTAGGTACAACATTTGAGCATTTGGGGCCCCACTTTTAATTTTGATTAGGGCCTCACTTTGTCTAAAATTTGCCCTGCAGGAATATTTGCATGTAGCTGCACAGTGGGCCCCCAGAATTAATTTTACGGGTGGGCCCTCACCACCCCAGTCCAACACTGGTAACATTAGTCTATGAGAAGTAGAAATATGCATCTCTCAAATAAAGCAAAGGCCAGAAATGATTCCTTCAAGTTACTACTCCAGCCCTATACAATTGAGATCTGTTAATACAGTGCATCAGAATGACACCCAGATCCAGAGACTGATCACATATTGTTTCAGGGGTCTTATAATGAGTTGTTATAGCAAAATTAAGTATTTTCACACTAAATAGTTAATCTTCAAGATTGAAGAATATCAGCTTGATGTTATCATTATCAATGCCCTTGCCTCTTAGTGCTGTTGTAAATGTTTCTTGCTCCATTTGTCAATTTAACAGCTTCATCTTCCTAATCACTAAAGTTCTGTCTATTTGAGATGGTGCTGAAATACCAAGTCGTCTAATTAAAATTAAGCTTTACTAGCAAGTACACAAATTAGATCCTGTCACTAAGTTTATTCTAACTATTGGTCATTTCTAAATGCCTTTATAATACTCTAATTTTTACATTAAAATGCAAAGGCCTAGCAAACTTAATCACCTCAACCTCAAATTCATCATTATGAATAGGAAGCCAGATGGTATAATTTTGATTTACCGGACTTCAGTGAGGATTAATGTACTGAGTGCCAATAATGAATACATCAAACATGATATTGCAACAGTCGGTGAATGTGGCAAGTAAAAGTGATAATGTTAGCTATGCAGTGAAAGCAGGAGCTGTGTGTCCACAGGAAAAGACATTACAACTATCATTGTAATAGATATTCCCTCCATAAACAAAGCTGTATACTCTAAGTTTCTTCTCAACACAGGCTCAAAAGGATGTTTGGAATAATAAATTTAATATCTCAATGCAGGATGACTATGCCTAGGTAATGCTACTGGAAGGACTGGGCATTTTCACAGTCACTGAAGAAGTAGGTTAGGGACAAGAATCTCTCACATTGAGGAGAGCACCAGTGAAGGTGTGTAGAGATTGAATTGCCTTTTGCCCTCTACTTAGCATCTACATATCACAAGGCATTATGGGAAAGGAGCTGGGGAGCTCATGCGCCCTCTGTTGGATGTAACAGATCCTCAATAATGCCTTGTGATATGTAGATGCTAAGTAGAGGGCAAAAGGCAATTCAATCTCTACACACCTTCACTGGTGCTCTCCTCAATGTGAGAGATTCTTGTCCCTAACCCACTCATTGCCTCCCACTAAGCCAGCTAATTCACTTTGCTCTGTACTGATGAAGGACAACAATCCGGAAACAGCGCTGTATGCAGATAAGTGAAATTGGCTTGGCTAAAATCCCTTTTGCTGTCTCAAGGCCCGGTGAGTCAAAAGCAAATTGAGGATCTGTTACATCCAACAGAGGGCGCATGAGCTCCCCAGCTCCTTTCCCATAATGACTGAAGAAGTAGAAAACCCTAACATACAATCTAAGTCAGGGCATACAGTACAGACCAAAAGTTTGGACACGCCTTCTCATTCCAAGAGTTTTCTGTATTTTCATGATTAGAAAAATTGTAGATTCACACTGAAGGCATCAAAACTATGAATTAACACATGTGGAATTATATACTTAACAAAAAAGTGTGAAACAACTGAAAATATGTCTTATATTCTAGGTTCTTCAAAGTAGCCAGCTTTTGCTTTGATTACTGCTTTGCACACTCTTGGCATTCTCTTGATGAGCTTCAAGAGGTAGTCACCTGAAATAGTCTTCCAACAGTCTTGAAGGAGTTCCCAGAGATGCTTAGCACTTGTTGGCCCTTTTGCCTTCACTCTGCGGTCCAGCTCACCCCAAACCATCTCGATTGGGTTCAGGTCTGGTGACTGTGGAGGCCAGGTCATCTGGCGTAGCACCCCATCACTCTCCTTCTTGGTCAAATAGCCCTTACACAGTCTGGAGGTGTGTTTGTGGTCATTGTCCTGTTGAAAAATAAATGATGGTCCAACTAAACGCAAACCGGATGGAATAGCATGCCATAATACAAGTTCTAACACTCCATTCAGTAGGACTATCAGCTGTGTATACACCTGACTTCTGAACAACACAACTGATGGTCCCAACCCCATTTATAAGGCAAGAAATCCCATTTATTAAACCTGACAGGGCACACCTGTGAAGTGAAAACCATTTCAGGTGACTACCTCTTGAAGCTCATCAAGAGAATGCCAAGAGTGTGCAAAACAGTAATCAAAGCAAAAGGTGGCTACTTTGAAGAACCTAGAATATAAGACATATTTTCAGTTGTTTCACACTTTTTTGTTAAGTATATAATTCCAAATGTGTTAATTCATAGTTTTGATGCCTTCAGTGTGAATCTACAATTTTTATAGTCATGAAAATACAGAAAACTCTTGGAATGAGAAGGTGTGTCCAAACTTTTGGTCTGTACTGTATATATACAGTCATATGAAAAAGTTTGGGCACCCCTATTAATCTTAATCATGTTTGGTTCTAAATATTTGGGTGTTTGCAACAGCCATTTCAATTTGATATATCTAATAACTGATGGACACAGTAATATTTCAGGATTGAAATGAGGTTTATTGTGCTAATAGAAAATGTGCAATATGTATTAAACCAAAATTTGACCGGTGCAAAAGTATGGGCACCTCAACAGAAAAGTGACATTAATATTTAGTAGATCCTCCTTTTGCAAAAATAACAGCCTCTAGTCACTTCCTGTAGCTTTTAATCAGTTCCTGGATCCTGGATGAAGGTATTTTTGACCATTCCTCTTTATAAAACAATTCCAGTTCAGTTAAGTTTGATGGTCGCCGAGCATGGACAGCCCGCTTCAAATTATCCCACAGATGTTCAATGATATTCAGGTCTGGGGACTGGGATGGCCATTCCAGAACATTGTAATTGTTCCTCTGCATGAATGCCTGAGTAGATTTGGAGCTGTGTTTTGGATCATTGTCTTGCTGAAATATCCATCCCCGGCGTAACTTCAAATTCATCACTGATTCTTGTACATTATTCTCAAGAATCTGCTGATACTGAGTTGAATCCATGCGACCCTCAACTTTAACAAGATTCCCGGTGCCGGCATTGGCCACACAGCCCCAAAGCATGATGGAACCTCTACCAAATTTTACAGTGGGTAGCAAGTGTTTTTCTTGGAATGCTGTGTTTTTTTGACGCCATGCATAACGCCTTTTTGTATGACCAAACAACTCAATCTTTGTTTCATCAGTCCACAGGACCTTCTTCCAAAATGAAGCTGGCTTGTCCAAATGTGCTTTTGCATACCTCAGGCGACTCTGTTTGTGGCGTGCTTTCAGAAACGGCTTCTTTCGCATCACTGTCCCATACAGCTTCTCCTTGTGCAAAGTGTGCTGTATTGTTGACCGATGCACAGTGACACCATCTGCAGCAAGATGATGCTGCAGCTCTTTGGAGGTGGTCTGTGTATTGTCCTTGACTGTTCTCACCATTCTTCTTCTCTGCCTTTCTGATATTTTTCTTGGCCTGCCACTTCTGGGCTTAACAAGAACTGTCCCTGTGGTCTTCCATTTCCTTACTATGTTCCTCACAGTGGAAACTGACAGGTTAAATCTCTGAGACAACTTTTTATATCCTTCCCCTGAACAACTATGTTGAACAATCTTTGTTTTCAGATCATTTGAGAGTTGTTTTGAGGAGCCCATGATGCCACTCTACAGAGGAGATTCAAATAGGAGAACAACTTGCAATTGGCCACCTTAAATACCTTTTCTCATGATTGGATACACCTGGCTATGAAGTTCAAAGCTCAGTGAGGTTACAAAACCAATTTTGTGCTTCAGTAAGTCAGTAAAAAGTAGTTAGGAGTATTCAAATCAATAAAATGATAAGGGTACCCAAATTTTTGCACCGGTCAAATTTTGGTTTAATGCATATTGCACATTTTCTGCTAGTACAATAAACCTCATTTCAATCCTGAAATATTACTGTGTCCATCAGTTATTAGATATATCAAATTGAAATGGCTGTTTCAAACACCCAAATATTTAGAACTAAAAATGATTAAGATTAATAGAGGTGCCCAAACTTTTTCATATGACTGTATATATGTATATATATATGCTTGAGAAAAATTCACACAGCCAAAGAGTAACATCACTAGATTAGTAAAGTCAGACATTGACTTAGATTATACTTGCATGATGTCTACTTTTTCATTGACTAGTATTGCCTCTCTGTGATAATGGATGCTTATAATTTGATTTGCTACCAAATTAGTTTACTTTGCAAGATATAATCAGAAACATCCAATATTTCCTATATATCCTAATTCTTCCATAAATTCAATTTCTGACCAAAATATCAGGCTAAGCATGTCATAAAATGAGAAGGGCATAGAAATTAACATATGTATTACTGACTAAGGCTATGTTCACACTGGCTCTGTTTAGCCTATTGTTCTGATCCGTCATAAGATCAGAACAACAGGTAGAAAAGTTGACAAAATGAAGGATGCAGACGGAGCACCTTCTGTTTGCATCCTTTATTATTGACTCTAATGTTAAAAGGAAGGCTGAAACATCTGTTTATTTTTACAACAAAAGACAAAGTCCCGCTCCATCTGCATCCTCCATTTTTGTCAACCTTTCAGTTCGCTGTTCAGATCTTAGAACGGATCAGAACAACAGACTGAACAACATCAGTGTGATTATGTGTGATTTCTCATAATGGTACTGGAACAGTCACAATTCAGTATTCATGTAAAGATCTTATGAGCAACAACTGTGTGAATGCTCACATATATCAGTCTGTTTGAATAATAGTAGTATAATGTTGTACCGTGTTAGCCATAGAAAGTAGTGGAAGAGTGAAGAAATCAGGCGATACCTTTTAGAGGCTAACTGAGTATATTTGATAGTAAGCTTTCAAGAGTCTAGCTCTCTTCTTCATGTCTGAAGAAGAGAGCTAGTACTCTTGAAAGCTTACTATCAGATATACTCAGTTAGCCTCTAAAAGGTATCGTCTGTTTGAATGAGTGAATATCAAAATATCCTGTGATCTCCACCTTTGCTACAAAAAGTCAAGTGATTGTCCGCTTTGACCCCTTGTCATGAGACTGAGAGAGACAAGAAATCCATATGGGTACTGCACCAAATGATTACTGTATGTAGAAAAAGTTCCTTATAGCTGTCAATGTTTGCTTACACGTATGTAAAATGTTTATAAAACACTGACCAGAAGCGTAGCTATAGGGTTGCTGCGGTAGCAGTCACTACCAGGCACTGGACTCTGAGAGGGCCCCAAAGGTCCTTCTGCTTATTAAAATATACCAGTATTCTAAAGAGCACAAAATAGGTAGGGGCCCATTACAAGTTTCACAATGGGGCCCATAAACTTTACATTATGCCTCTAGCTCTGATGGCTTTACCTATTAATTCATTCCTGATAGATTTTACCCTTTGCAGAGAAATGAACAAATACAAAATGCATTAATCTCTAACTTTACAACAGCTTTACAAAGGAAATGTTTCACATTTTCTTCAATTTGTTATTCTGCTATCAATGGTGCCATATTTATGTCCAGTATTGGATCTATATTTCAGGAACTGGAAGGCACAGGTTATCTGGACACTAAAGACTGTGCTCAACAGGTTTACCGTATACCTCCATAATAAAACAGATATTCATAAATGAATAGTACAAGTGAATACATGACCAAATACAGACACAAAAAGGCAGCTGCAGTTAATAATAATATGTTTTCTATCTCATATCAGTACTGGTCAGTACTATATGCAGCTTCTGAGTGAATAAGAGAGAGCTAAAGCAGAGTGTCATGTTTTCTGCATATGCAAGTGTAGGGAACTGCCATTTCTACTAGTATATAATGTATCTGGCTTCTTTGCCCCTGCAGTTTGGCTTCAGAGACCCCAGGCATTCAGTGCAAGTTTTGTTTTGTAAATACAGTGAGTCAGACACATGTGAGGCAGAGCTGCTGGGGGGAGAGATGTGAGCAGAGCTGCTGAGACAGACATGTTATGTCTGGGGGAGTCTAAGAGCCACTTGTTCCTCTTTACTTCACAGTATATAGTTAGGTATGTGTTACCCCCTATATACTCACAGGACCTAGCTAGTAACCGTAGTTAGGGATCCATATATATATATATATATATAGTTCAGGGCAGTGATAGGTTAGGCTTCCGAAGGCCAACTAGCTAGTTAGAGGCCCGGTGGCACTAGTAGTTTAGCTGGCAGGTTAAGGACTCAGTGTTAGGGTAGTCAGGCCTGCATCTACTGCCGTCACCGTCGCCCTGTTTGCTGCTTGTGAAGAATCTCACCATCATCATCATCTCCTGATCGGCTGTCTGTCATCTCCTGGAAGAATCCGAGGATCCACAGTCATCCACAGGGGCCCCTGCATCTCTTCTGTTGCCTGGAGGTATTGTGCACTGGACTCTTGCTATATATCTATATATATACCCGGGTATATAACCTAAGACGGTTGAGGACTTGCTGGTTGTTGTAGTATTGCTGTGTTCTGAGTATATTTTATGTATGTATTATTACCCTGTTGATTCTTATAAAGCTACTGTTATAACCTTATGTGGTATCTGTATGTATTCTTCAGACTGTGAGATTAGTACAGTGATCCTTGTTAAGGCTACTAACTGTATTTCATGGGTAAGTCCCAGGAAAAGATCCTCCCTGTAATACAGAGGCTCTATCCTGGGTGGAGGCACTGATATATTTCATATATGTTCCCACTCTTCCCTTCAGCGAAGGCTTCAGGTCCCATTATACACACAGGTCAGCGCCAGAGTCTGTTGCGGGAGGGATAATACTCATACCCCCCCCCAAATAGGGTTACATTTGGAGGCACTGTTGAGATTTAGAAGTGGGAATAGTCATTGATATGGAGAAGCGATATAGCTCAGAGGGGAACCTCCCACTAGCTACTACATAGGATTACCGACCTCCTGTTCCTCCCCTGGTTCAGGTAAAGGAAGAACCCCGCTCAGCCAGTTACCCCCCCAGTATGGCCGTTGCTAGCAGTTCCTCTAGTGACAGTGCTATTAGCACTTTAGCCAGGCTGACTGAAATGTTAGCTCAGGGCCTGCAGGCCACTCACTACAAGAAACTAAAAGTATTCTCTGGTAATGTCCCAGTACCACAAGGGGAGGAAAACTTTGAGATATGGAAAGAACTTACTCTCCAATGCCTGAAGGAATGGTCTTGCTCTGAAGAAGGCAAGCGGCAGCGTATCAGTGAAAGTTTGCGGTCTCCTGCTGCAGAATTGATCCGCTTGTACAGAGACTCTCATAAAGGAGTGAGTGCATTGGACTATATACAAGTACTGTCTGATCACTTTGAGCCATACTATGACCTTGCCCAGATGGTTGCTGATTACCGAATGGTTCGTCAAAAAGAAGGGGAAAATGTCTCTACTTTTACTAACCGTTTACAGCTACTTCTTTCACGTCTGGTGAACCACGCAGCTATATCTACTTCAGAGGTAGACGCTATGAGAACCAGTCAGTTGGTGAGAGGGTTACAACCTCATCATCCTCTTGCTCAAGTACTCAAGGTCTTACTATCTGATAGAGTCCTTCCATTTCCTGACTTAATGAAGTTAGTGAAGAAACAAGAAGCTGACATTAGTTTTAGTACCCCTAAGAAAGCGAAAAGCATCTCTAAAGAAGATGTTGTTCCTAATTCAAACAAGGACAAACCAGCGGAGCGGTCAGAACTTAGACAGTCCGCCACTCCACCCACTGCCACTCAATGGAGGAAGGATGCTAGAACCTGTTATAAATGTGGTCAGACGGGCCATACTGCCAGACAGTGTACGGAGGACAGTGAGGGATTGGGACACAGTGCTGTCTTCTCTATTCAGAATCAAAGACACCGAAGGAAGGCGGTCCGAGTAAAGACCAGAGGCGCTATCGCGGGCTCCAGGTCCGTTGTCAAAGTCACTGTCAATGGTCATGCCGCTCCTGCCCTGTTTCATACAGGATCTCAAGTGACCCTGATTTATCGCTCGTTCTACCAAAAGTATCTGAGGGATATACCTCTTCAGTCTACAGGACAAATGAAATTGTGGGGGCTTAATTCAGGATCATATCCTGTAGATGGCAGCCTACAAGTAGTTATAGCTGTCCCTGAATTAGAAGATCAGAGTGTCGCTCCCATGAAGATTACGGCTCTTGTCTGTCCTGATACAGGGGATTCTTGTGCAGCTCCTGTGATACTTGGCACTAATTGTCCCGCAGTGCATTATGCTTTTCAGAAGTTTCTTGGAAGAGATTGGAACCCTGCAGCTCAGCCGGTGAATATATCTTCTGATCTTAGAGAACTCTGTGATGCCCTGTCTACTGGCTATCGACATGGAATGGTATATCATATCGGTGAGAGAACCGTGGAAGTTCCTGCCGGCGGGGAGAGAGTTCTGAGAGTAGCCTCCAGCATTGCTCCTGATTTGCTTGAAGGGGGGAGTTATGTCCTTATGGAAACCCCTGAAGAAATGATTAACCAGAATGGCTGGATGGTGATCCCAGAGAGAAAGGACTGGAGAAATAAAGTGGAGTTATCTACCTGTGTGACAGTGAGGAACTGTTCACCGCATCCGATCGTAATTGGACCATACCAGAATGTGGCCCACTGCTACCCTGTGCTTGGAGTAAATCCATACGCTGAAGTGTGCAGGATTCAAATCCGAGATGCAATCCCTAATCTCAATCTTGACTTGAGTGATCCACATTTACCAGAGGCCTGGAATCAGCGACTGACACAGAAGTTGTCTGAATTATCGGAAGTGTTCTCCATGGATGATATGGATGTAGGTTGTGCTAAAAGTGCTCAACACACTTTTCGATTGACCGATTCTACTCCCTTCCGGGAGCGACCACGGAGAGTTGCTCCAAAGGATGTTGATGAGTTAAGACAGACTCTACAGCAAATGAAAGGTCAGGGGATCATTGTGGACAGTAAGAGCCCCTATGCCTCACCTATTGTGGTGGTAAGAAAAAAATCTGGAGCAATTCGCCTATGTGTGGATTACAGAACTCTGAACCGGAGAACCTTACCTGATCAGTATACACTGCCGAGAATTGAAGAAGCTCTGGAAGCTCTGAATGGAAACTGTTGGTTCACAGTGCTGGACCTAAGATCGGGATACTATCAAGTCCCAATGGCACCTGAAGATCAGGAAAAGACAGCCTTCATATGCCCCTTGGGTTTCTTTCAGTTCACTCGTATGCCGCAAGGTACAAAAGGTGCGCCAGCAACGTTCCAAAGGTTGATGGAAAGAGTGTTAGGTGATTTAGTGCCCCGGGAATGCCTTGTATATCTTGACGACATTATTGTGTTTGGAAAGACACTGGAAGAACATGAAGAACGACTCATGAGAGTACTCCAACGCTTAAAAGAAGAGGGGCTGAAGTTGTCGGCTGACAAATGCAAATTTTGTAGATCTTCAGTCACTTATGTAGGTCATATTGTTTCTGCTGAAAGAGTTGCTACCGATCCTGGTAAGATTGAAGCTGTGGTGAATTGGCCCCGACCGCAAAATATTACGGAGTTGCAATCTTTCTTGGGGTTTTGTGGATTCTATCGACGATTTGTGGAAGGATATTCAAAAATTGCTCGAGCCCTCCTCGACCTGTTGAAGAGTGATGCAGGAGATCCGGGAAAGAAGAAAGGGTCTTCCAAAAGCCTTTTTGGCGATAGGTGGACTGCGGATTGTGAAGAAGCATTTAAGTTGTTGAAGAAGAAATTGACAGAAGCTCCCGTTCTGGCTTATGCTGATGCACATAAGCCATATGTGCTACATGTAGATGCCAGCTTTGAAGGATTAGGTGGCGTGCTGCACCAAGAATACCCGGCCGGGTTACGGCCCATAGCTTTCATAAGTCGAAGTCTTTCTCCCAGCGAGAAAAATTATCCAGTACATAAATTGGAGTTTTTGGCGCTCAAGTGGGCCATTGTTGATAAATTACATGACTATTTATACGGAGCCACGTTTGAAGTAAGAACAGACAACAATCCACTGACATACGTTTTGTCAACCGCTAAACTCGATGCTACAGGACATCGCTGGTTGGCAGCTTTATCCAACTACCAATTCACACTCAAGTATAAATCGGGGCCTAAGAACATTGGGGCAGATGCTCTATCAAGACGGCCTGGATTACCTAGTCCGGAAGTAGTGGATGAATGGGAAGAAGTGCCAAGTCCTGGAGTAGGAGCTTTGTGTGCCATGGCTGCTGTAGTTGAAGACCGAGTAGCCTTTTCTGAAACTCGGCTTATTGACTCTATTGGGGGAGGTCCCGAAGCTGTACCAGACATGTTTGCCTACCCTGCCGCTTTAGGATCCTTTGAGAGTTGTTCTATATCTTCAAAGCGAATGATCTGGAGTCAAAAGACTGATCCTTTAATTGGACCTCTTTATCAAGCAGTGAGTTCTCAAGACAGAGAAATGTTAAAGACATCCCTACCCTCTGAATGCAGTCAACTTCTACGAGATTGGGAGAAGTTTGAAATAGACAATGGCCTACTTTATCGTGTGGTGCTGTATCATGATCACCCTGGAAGGCGCCAACTAGTTATTCCAAGCTGCTTTCAGAAGATGATTTTCTGAAGTCTGCATGATTATCATGGTCATTTGGGACCTGAGAAGACTTATGGCCTAATACAAGACCTATTCTACTGGCCCAAAATGAGAGATACAGTGACTCGTCTGTGTAGGTGCTGTCGCAGATGTTTGCAGAGGAAGACTGTCCCGGTTCGAGCGGCCTTCATGGGACACTTGAAGAGTTCGGGCCCCATGGATCTTGTCTGCATAGACTTCCTTTGTATTGACAACGACTCCAGAGGATTTGGAAATGTATTGGTGGTGACTGATCACTTCACACGATATGCTCAAGCCTTTCCGACTAAGGATCAAAAAGCAGTCACTGTTGCAAGAGTGCTTTGGGAAAAGTATTTTATCCATTATGGCTTACCACACCGGTTGCATTCTGATCAAGGCCGGGATTTTGAGAGTAACCTGATCAAAGAGTTACTTCAGTTGTTGAACATCCGCAAAAGTCGGACGACGCCTTACCATCCAGAGGGAGATGCCCTTCCTGAAAGATTTAACAGGACTTTACTTGATATGCTTGGTACCTTACGAATTGAGGATAAGTGATCCTGGAGTCGAAAAGTGGAGGCTACGGTGCATGCCTATAATAGTACAAGGCACGAGAGCACAGGATATTCACCATACTTTCTGATATTTGGAAGAGAGCCTAGGCTACCTATTGACATCTTGTTGGGAGTCTCTACCGATGGTATCAGTCATCGAGATCATTACCGATACGTGGCACGTTTGAAAGAAACGCTTAAGAGTGCTTATCAGCTGGCTGAGGAAAATGCGGCCAAAGTGAATGAAGGAAATAAAAGGAGATTTGATCTTTGAGTAAGATACCGAGAATTGAACCCTGGGGACCATGTTCTGCTACGGAATTTGGGAGCATCTACAAAACATAAGCTGGCTGATCGATGGCGGAGTGAACTCTTTACAGTGGTAGATCGGTTGCCTGGAATACCAGTTTACAAGATAAAAGGACGGGACGGGAGGATCAGGACTTGGCATAGAAATCATTTGTTGCCTGTACCTCAGATTGATGGTATGGATATCTCCAATGATGGCTCGGCCTGCGATTCTCCACAGTCCTTAGCCGATATTCCACCTGACCTTCCTGAAACTCCTGAGAGTGATTGGACTGTGGCTCCTGAAGTTCCTAGATCACCAGTATCTTCTCCTTCAGGGAGACCTATGAACCCTCAAACTCCAGAATTCGTACCTAGATCTGTGTCTACAGATGAGCAGGGATCTAGCTCTCCTACGCCACCAGCACCATCCCCTCCCATGGCAGACAACCCTAGTTTAGGGCCTGGACATGCTAGTTTACCTCAGAGAGAGGTACGGAGAGGAGAGAGAATTAGACACCCTCCACCTATGCTGACATATGATAGTTTGGGGGACCCCAGATTTACTACTCAGCCTCATTTATACCATGCTTGGGTGGGTGCAGTGTCCACTTTGGTCAATATGTTACCAATTTTCGCTCCTGCTGGCATGTATACCTATTAACCTGTTGTGACTCTGTAAATGCAAAAGCAACCATATTGATATTGTCATTGGTAATGTTGACTGTATACTATAACTTTGTATGTCTTTGACGTGACGTAAAGATTTCACCAGAGGGAGAATGTAGGGAACTGCCATTTCTACTAGTATATAATGTATCTGGCTTCTTTGCCCCTGCAGTTTGGCTTCAGAGACCCCAGGCATTCAGTGCAAGTTTTGTTTTGTAAATACAGTGAGTCAGACACATGTGAGGCAGAGCTGCTGGGGGGGAGAGATGTGAGCAGAGCTGCTGAGACAGACATGTTATGTCTGGGGGAGTCTAAGAGCCACTTGTTCCTCTTTACTTCACAGTATATAGTTAGGTATGTGTTACCCCCTATATACTCACAGGACCTAGCTAGTAACCGTAGTTAGGGATCCATAAATATATATAGTTCAGGGCAGTGATAGGTTAGGCTTCCGAAGGCCAACTAGCTAGTTAGAGGCCCGGTGGCACTAGTAGTTTAGCTGGCAGGTTAAGGACTCAGTGTTAGGGTAGTCAGGCCTGCATCTACTGCCGTCACCGTCGCCCTGTTTGCTGCCTGTGAAGAATCTCACCATCATCATCATCTCCTGATCGGCTGTCTGTCATCTCCTGGAAGAATCCGAGGATCCACAGTCATCCACAGGGGCCCCTGCATCTCTTCTGTTGCCTGGAGGTATTGTGCACTGGACTCTTGCTATATATCTATATATATACCCGGGTATATAACCTAAGACGGTTGAGGACTTGCTGGTTGTTGTAGTATTGCTGTGTTCTGAGTATATTTTATGTATGTATTATTACCCTGTTGATTCTTATAAAGCTACTGTTATAACCTTATGTGGTATCTGTATGTATTCTTCAGACTGTGAGATTAGTACAGTGATCCTTGTTAAGGCTACTAACTGTATTTCATGGGTAAGTCCCAGGAAGAGATCCTCCCTGTAATACAGAGGCTCTATCCTGGGTGGAGGCACTGATATATTTCATATATGTTCCCACTCTTCCCTTCAGCGAAGGCTTCAGGTCCCATTATACACACAGGTCAGCGCCAGAGTCTGTTGCGGGAGGGATAATACTCATACCCCCCCCCCAAATAGGGCTACACAAGAATAGGGGAGATACTATAGTCACTAGTCTAAACCTGCTAGCTCAGAGAAACTGACAGAGATGGAGCCTGCAGAGATAAAACTACTGAAAAATATAAAATACAAGTCATATAATGCCAAACATAGTGCTACTCCGCATGTAAACACATATGGCAGCCTATCCTAAAAAAAAAGTCATACAAACAAATATACGTACTTTAAAGAAGAACGTTGTTGTGCACTTCTTATATTTGCAGATACAAGATATACAGATTGTTATTGTAACGCCTTTGGTCTGCACTACTGCTTTTGTACACTCTCAGCAAATGCAGCTGCCAGTTTACCTCTGGTTCACACTGTGCGGTTCCTGTTTCTCCATGCTGTTGTGTATTTCCTTCTGCTGCTGCACGTGCTCCTGCATGTAGGGCTGGCATGACCTTCCTCCCTGCAACTTGTGGGTGGGTGGTTCTCAGCCAATCCTAGACAGCCCCTTTCTATTTAAATCTGATCTGCCCTGAGCATGGTATTGAGACATTTTATAGGTTCATAGCATAGTTTGTTACTGTGAAGGCTACTTCTGGGTTGACCTTCATTTACAATTTACCTGTGTATTGACCTTTGGCTTCACATCTGTCTGCTTATCCTGATCTGCCTGATACCCGTTACCGACTTTGATTTGTCCTGACTCTGCATCTGTCTGTTGATCCAGATCTGCCTGATACCTGTTGCTGACCTTTGCTTGTCGTGACTCTGCTCTAGTCTGCAAATCCAGTTCAGTCTGCACCATCCCAGAGTGCTACTGCTTTTGTGTGTTTGTCATTGTGCCTCTGGGTTTCATGTTTGTATGTTTTGTTCCATGTTAAGTGTCCTTGTTGTGCAGATTTCCCCTCGGCAGTGTTCAAACCCAGACTTGGTTCAGCCCTGGCCTATCACAGGCCACTGGGCGGGGTTCTAGGGAGATATTATCTCCCCGGCGACGGTTGGTAAGTCAGGTCAGTGCATGCGGCAGACTAGGCTTGGTGTGCAGAGCTGACCTGCCATCAGCCTCTGGACTGAAGGCCAGCCGCCGCTTATATAGCCCCAGGAGAGATATCATCAGCCCCAGGCTCACCTGAAGACATCCCAGAGCAAGGGAGTAAAGATTTCCAAGAGGCTGGATTCATTCGGTACCTTGCCAGGAGGAGCAGGAGAGGACCCTGACAGGAGAGTCATACTCGGGCCTAGCACACAGGTAACCAGATCCAGTGGTGAACCTAGCCTCTTTGCTGCCTGAGGCGGACTATAAAAAGGCGCCCCCCCCCCAAAAAATAAATAAATTTGAGTTTCCATGCTACTAACTTCACACGCTGCTATTGTCACACAATAAACATACAAAATACACAAAGTGATAAAACAGTTTTAAAGAAATCTTCTTACTGTATTACTTCAGTATCAGAGACCAACAACACGGTATTAACAATGACAATAACTTAACACATCTTGTTTGTTTGTTTGTTTGTTTGAGTTGGAAGGGACCTCAAGGGCCATCGAGTCCAACCCCCTGCAAAAGCAGGAATTCCTAAAACATCCCAGCTATATACCTATCCAGTTTCCGCTTGAAGATTTCAATTGATGAAGAACTCACCACCTCCCGTGGCAGCCTATTCCACTCTCTCACTACCCTTACTGTTAGAAAGTTTTTCCTAATGTCTAATCTGAATCTCCTTCCCCTTAGTTTCATCCCATTACTTCTCGTGCTTCCTTCTGCTAATGAGAATAGGGTAGATCCCTCTGCACTGTGACAACCTTTCAGATATTTAAATACCGCTATTAAGTCTCCCCTTAGCCTTCTCTTCTGCAAACTAAGCAGTCCCAATTCTTTTAGCCTCTCCTCGTAGGACATGGTTTGTAGACCTTCCACCATTTTGGTTGCTCTTCTCTGGACCTGCTCCAATGAATCGATGTCTTTCTTAAACTGGGGCGCCCAGAACTGTACACAGTATTCCAGGTGGGGTCTGACCAGGGCAGAGTACAGCGGAATAATTACCTCTCTTGATCTAGCTACAATGCTCGTCTTGATACATCCTAGAATTTGGTTAGCCTTTTTAGCCACCGCACCGCACTGTTGACTCATGTTGAGTTTGCGATCTATTATTATGCCCAGATCCTTTTCCCCTGTACTCTCACTTAGTACTATTCCTCCCATACTATATATGCTTCTTGCATTTCTGTTACCCAGATGTAGAACTTTGCATTTGTCCCTGTTGAATACCATTTTGTTCACCTCAGCCCATTGTTCCAGTGTGTCTAAGTCCTTTTGGATGCACTCTCTCTCCTCTCTAGTGTTGGCCATTCCTCCTATCTTTGTATCATCTGCAAATTTTATTAGTTCCCCATTAGCCCCATCATCCAGATCATTTATAAAAATATTAAAAAGTACTGGGCCCAGGACAGAGCCCTGCGGCACCCCGCTTTTTACTTTCTTCCAGTTTGATGTATAGCCATTTAGAATTACTCGTTGTGCCCGATCATTAAGCCAATTGTGAACCCACCTCACTGATATTTTATCAAAGCCATAATTGATCATTTTTTCAATAAGAATGTTATGTGATACTTTATCAAAGGCCTTACTAAAGTCAAGATATACTATGTCCACTGCATTCCCCTGGTCCAACCATTCAGTGACTTTATTATAGAAGGAAATAAGATTAGTCTGGCAAGATTTATTAGGCATAAAGCCGTGCTGGCTTTGATTAATTAAAGCCTTCCCATCCAGGTACCTAATTAAATGTTCTTTAACGATTTGTTCAAAGATTTTTCCTACTATCGAGGTCAGACTTACCGGCCTATAATTTCCTGGGTCGTCCCTATTCCCCTTTTTGTAGATGGGGACCACATTTGCCCTTTTCCAATCTAGAGGGACCACTCCTGTCTCCCATGACTTATTAAAGATTATTGCAAGGGGTTCTGTTATTTCCTCTGCTAATTCTTTTAAAACTCTAGGGTGTAAATCATCCGGTCCTGGGGACTTGGTTTCCTTAATCTTAGCTAAATGTTCTCTTACCAAACCTTCACTTATAATCAGCTTGGAGTCCTCATTCCCCTCATCACTATCACCATTAATGTTGATATTTCCATCCATTTCTTGGGAGAAGACGGATACAAAATATGAATTTAGTAACTCCACTTGCTGATCCACCATGTTAACTTTTTCACCCTTTTCGTTCTTTAGGACTCCAATGGTTTCCTTCACTTTTCTTTTGCTCTTAACATATCCCCAAAAACCTTTTACATTACTCTTAACTTCTTTTGCAAGCTTCAATTCGTATTCAGCCTTGGCTTTTTTAATGCTTATCTTGCAGAGTCTGCAAACTGCTGTATACTCTCCCTTAGATATAGCTCCCATCTTCCACTTGTTGTAAGTTTCCTTTTTCTTTTTTAGTAGGTTATGTAATTTTTTGGTCATCCATCCTGGAGTTTTTAGGTGATTCCCATTTTTCTTGCTTCTAGGTATTGTTAGTTCCTGTGCATTAATGATTTCCCTACGGAAAATTTCCCACCCCTCATGTGCATTTTTGTGCTCAAGTAATTTTCGCCATAGAATTCTACTAACCCTTACCTTTAGGCCCCTAAAATCTGCCCTACTAAAATTGAGTCTTCTAGTCTTTGTCTTCTCAGGTCTTCTTCTTCTTACAACCCCAAACTCGAGTATAGCATGGTCGCTGAATCCCAATGTCCCTGCTACCCTTAATTCCTTAACCATGTCCTCCTTATTAGTTAAAACTAGGTCCAGAATGGATGTTCCTCTTGTGTTTTCTTCTACTAACTGGGCAATGAAATTGTCTGCTAGAGAGGATAAAAATTTGATAGAGCTTTTACTCGTAGCTGTGTGAGTTTCCCAATGAATATCTGGGTAATTAAAGTCTCCCATGATAACAATTTCAAATTTCTTCGAAAGCGTGGTCATTTGCTGTGAAAAAAATCTCATCCCTGTCTTCTGTCTGTCCTGGTGGTCTATAATAAACACCTATTATGATGTCCTTATCATTGTTTTTCCCCTGAATTGTTACCCAAATATTTTCCAATAAGTTATCATTTTGTAAAACTGTGATTTCCGTGGAAATGTGATCTTTTTTAACATACAATGCAACTCCTCCCCCTCTTTTATTAGTTCTATTTTTTTTGAATAAGTTGTATCCTTCCATCTGTATATTCCAATCATGCTTATCGTTCCACCAAGTTTCTGTAATACCAATGACATCATATTTTTCCTTCTGTATTATCAGTTCTAATTCTCCCTGTTTATTTCCCAAGCTTTGCGCATTTGTGTAAAAACATTTCAGATTGCGCTCTGATACTTCCTTTTTCTTAATTTCCTTCTGAGTATCCTGTCTTAGGTCCTCATTACCACATCTAGTAACCTTGTTTAGTATATCCTTTAGCTGCATGTTCTTGTCTTTCTTTTTACTTCCCATCCCCTTCTCTTCTAGTTTAAAGCCCTCCTGATAAGTGTGGCAAGTCTTCTGGCAAATATGTGTTTCCCAGGCTTTGTGAGATGTATCCCATCTCTAGCAAGGAGTCCATCATAGAGGTAATTCACAACATGGTCCAGAAATCCAAAACCTTGCTCTCTACACCACTGCCGAAGCCACTTGTTTACCTCTAGTATTTTATTCCATCTCCTGATACCATAACCATCAACTGGGAGAATTGATGAAAATACTACCTGCGCATCCAGTTCCTTCACTTTCTTTCCTACATTTTGAAAGATCTTCTTGCCAGGTGAAACGTCAAGGTCTTTGACCAAACTCTAACTACAAAAGAGACAACAGAATACACAAATAAAAACTATTGCAATGCTTATTACAAAGAGTCCCCCGACATGCTCCCCAGTGATTAGCTGTAATCTATGGGGAAACCTGACGTCAATGAGTTGTTTGTATAATTCTGAAAAGGACAGGTCCTCCAGAGAAAAAGACCCTCCCTCATGCCAAAAGATGAGGATCCTCTAAGAGGACCACTTCTTTTTACTTACGATTCCCTATTATGGGCCGTTTGCACAGCAGTAAATGAAGAAGAATACCTGCTGATAAGACCAAGATGAATAGGTCTAATAAAAATGAGTTTTCTGAATTGCACTTTTTCACTGCCCCCAGCTTATTTAAACTTTAAAAGGGTTGTCCATTTTTGCCTGGACAACCCCTTTAATGTTTGTGGGACAAATTGTTCTTCATAATGGTACCATTTATTATTCTGTTCAATGTGCTGGGAAGCTGCAAAAAAATTCAGAATTGGGAGGAAATGAAGAAAAAGTGCATTTCTGCGACTTTCTTATGGGCTTTGTTTTTACAGTGTTCACTCTGCAGTCAAAATGACATGTCACCTGTATTCTGTGTTTCTGTACAATTCCGAGGATACCAAACATATATAGTTTTATTTACATTTTAATCCTATAACAAAAATCTAAAACATTTTTTTTTTAAAGGTGCCATATTCTGACACCCGTAACTGTTTTTTTATATTTCAGTGTACGGGGATGCATAGGGCCCCTTGTTTTGCAGGACCAGGTGTACTTTTTAGTTATATCATTTTGGGGAATGTCTATTGCTTTGACCACCTTTTATTCAAATTTTTATCAGAGGCAGAACAGCGAAAAAACAGCGGTTCGGCACTTTTGATTTATTTTTCCCCGCTATGGCATTCACCGTATGGGAAAAATATTTTTATAAATTTTGGGCATCTGCTGAGAATCCCACTGAGCCTGAGAATTGGGTCTTTTTTCAACCACTGGGAGTTCAGCCTGACCGCAGCCGCTTGGTGGATATACAAACCCACGCTCCCATTCTCTTTAATAGGAGCGCCGCAGATAGCCTATATTCAGCCTGGCTGTGGTCAGGCTGAGTTCCAAGTGGAGGGGAAAAAAACTAATTCTCAAGCAAAAGGGGGTCTCAGCAGACAGACACCCAAAACGCCCCCTCCCCAACCACTCCCCCCGCGCCCCCGCCACCCCCCCCCGGCCACCCAACATCCATGGCACCTCAAACTTCGCAGGAACCATACAGCATGGTTCTCTGCATAGTAGTTAGACCAGATTATGGTAGATCAGATCTTCCACCAATCTGATATTGACAATCTATCCTTAGGCTAAGTCTCCACATAGCGGGCCGCAGCAAAAAACGCTGCAGGAAAAAACATGGAGGCAACGCATCACAGCACTTTTCACAGACTGTCCACAGAGGTTTCCTCTGTGGACTTTCTCTTTCTATTTATACCTATATGGAAACCACCGGCGTTTCCATAGGTATAATTAACATGGTGTGATTTCCAAAACCGCAATGGTTAGGCTAGAGCTACATGACAATTTTGAGTGTTTCCTCTCACGTGATCAATGATTACTGGGTTGCCCTGTGACTCCTTCACTAATATTAGTAAATGGAGTCACATTGCAACCTCTAGTGCTGCTTGCTTGCACAAAAGGGTTGAGCAATGCTTGGCTTGAAGTTGCGGTTGTGGCACCCTCAGGATCTCAATGTGACTTCATTCACTAACATTAGTGAAGGAGTCGCAGGGAGACCCAGCGATCTTTGGTCATGCAATAGGCAGCCAAGATCGCAATGCAGTGCTAGCCTTATTAAAGAGAACCTTTCATTGTCCTCATGAATATGAGGTTTTATATACCGCTAGAAAGCCGACATAGGTTTTTTTTTTTAATTTGTAACATATTTGTAATGGGTCTGTCAGGTGCATTTTACTGGGTAGGGAAAAACAGCAGAATACATTCAGGATTATCACAATGACAAACCATGACATGACCTGAGACATGAATGGAGCCAAAGCTTTATTTACATAAAAATACTTTGCATTTGTTTTTGTGATTTTTCAAACAATGTCTCAACATATAGCCTTTTAACCCTTCATGCTACAGAGATTAGCTGATAAAACTATAACTGTAAAGTGATGGTTTGAGCAGCAGTTTACAAAGGTTATATGGGCCTGGCATGAGCTACCCTTACAGTGCTGGGCACATAATCCCTGCTCCTTATCACAGAGGATATTCTATGCTTGGAGGCTTTTTCTGCCAACACCCCCCCCCCCCCCGCGACATCCAACATCCACTGCACCCCAAACCTTGTCTCACCTGTCCCCCCCTGCGACATCCAACATCCACTGTTACCCAAACCTTGCCTCACCCGCCCCCCCTGCGACACCCAACATCCACCGTTCCCCAAACCTTGTCTCACCTGTCCCCCCCCCGCGACACCCAACATCCACCGTTCCCCAAACCTTGTCTCACCTGTCCCCCCCTGCGACACCCAACATCCACCGCACCCCAAACCTTGCCTCACCCGCCCCCCGCGAAACCCAACATCCACCGTTCCCCAAACCTTGTCTCACCTGTCCCACCCGCAACACCTAACATCCACCGTTCCCCAAACCTTGTCTCACCTGTCCCCCCCTGCGACACCCAACATCCACCTCACCCCAAACCTTGCCTCACCTGCCCCCCCCGCGACACCCAACATCCACCGCTCCCCAAACCTTGTCTCACCTGTCCCCCCCGCGACACCCAACATCCACCGTTCCCCAAACCTTGTCTCACCTGTCCCCCCCTGCGACCACCCAACATCCACCGCTCCCCAAACCTTGCCTCACCCCGCCCCCCCGCGACACCCAACATCCACCATTCCCCAAACCTTGTCTCACCCGCCCCCCCCTGCGACACCCAACATCCACCGCACCCCAAACCTTGCCTCACCCGCCCCCCGCGACACCCAACATCCACCGCTCCCCAAACCTTGCCTCACCCGCACCCCCTGCGACGCCCAACATCCACCGCACCCCAAACCTTGCCTCACCCGCCCCCCATTCGACACCCAACATCCACCGCACCCCAAACCTTGCCTCGCCCGCCCCCCTGCGACACCCAAATCCACCGCTCCCCAAACCTTGCCTCGCCTGCCCGCCCCCCCGTGACACCCACCATCCACCGCACCCCAAACCTTGCCTCACCCGCCCCCCCCGCGTCACCGAACCCGCCATCATCATCAATCTGGTATTTATCCCCTATCCTATGGATAGGGGGTAAATACTTAGAAAAGCAATATTTATCTAATATGAAACACTTACCTCAGTAGCGCTTTTGAGAGCAAGGACACCTTAGGAGACCGCGCAGGAGCCACTGTGTGTCCTATCACGTCAGGTCATGTCACGTCACGTGATGCACGCAGCCAAGCGTGGGTGCGGGCGGGGGCGGAGAGCTAGGAGCAGGCTAAGTGAATGGGGGCGTAGGCGGAGAGCAAGGAGCAGGCTAAGTGAACGAGGGCGGAGGCGGAGAGCAAGGAGCAGGCTAAGTGAACGGGGGCGGAGGCGGAGAGCTAGGAGCGGCAAGTGAACGCGTGAGGGTGGGCCTTGAGCAGCGCTGCTGCCAAAGGGAGTGTTGAAGCAGAGCATGTCTCTGCACGGCCGCCCCGAGCTACCGCTCTCCTCCCCTGCCTAAAACGCTAAACCAGCCCAGGACAGGTCCCGCTGAGCATGTTTTTTAAAGCGGCCTGTCTTGGGCTGATTTAGGTCAATCAAAATGCCGCCCCCCGAAACTGACAAGATAGCGCCGCCTGAGGTGGCCGCCTCACTTCGCCTCATTAGCGGTGGGACCGAGGCCTCGCGAGGAGGTGTGGCGCAATCACTTGGGTGGAGCCTCCTCCACCTGCTGGGCGCTCTCCAGAACCAAGGCTGGGGGTCCTGCACACTGTAGGGCTACTACCCCCATCTGGAAGCTGCTGTTGAACTCCTTTTCCAGTTGCTCTTAATAAACGGCTGCTTGGTTTACCTGCCTCGCTGACTCCTGAGTCGTGCCTGCTCTACCACCTGGCCTCTTCCGACCAACACCACACCTGCTTAGGTAGGAGAAGCGCCCACCAATACCACCACCATTGGGTAGTGCTGCAGGACCCCCTCGACTCTGTCCGCCCTAGGAGTGGGACTGGAGCTGCTCTGGGAGTGTGCTCGTCCTGCTAGGTGGCACAGCATCCGCCACTACTACTCCCATCCTCCAGTCTCATCCGACTGGGTTGCGGCAAGGCTAATACCCATTACTGACTCCCTGACCTGTACTTCACTAGGTTCTGCCTCTCCCCTCCGTGTTGCACCCTGGAGTATGCCTGGTCCCTGATTGGGTGCCATCTTCACCAGGAACACTCCAAGGGGTATCAACCTGGTAGCTCTCCATGCTGCAAAGATAAGCTCCTTCTATCTGGATTAAAGGGTGAAAACTGAGAAGACTCCTTAGATAACGCCTATGTGAATGGCTACTCCTCCAATTAGGTTGGGTGGCACAGTGCCTCCAGGATCTGCTACCTGCTACAGATTTATCTTAAGCTTCTCCCTTCCTGGATGTCCTCCTCTCATTCCCCCTAGTCTGGAATTACTTGCTGAATTATCTGGGAATACACATATTTTACATTTATATAGGCGCTCTAAAAGACCACTTGGCCCCCCTTATTGGTTTACTCCTCATTATTGTGGCATACGATACACATATACTGTCGATTGTTCCTCGATTGCCTCACTAGCTTTTCTTTTCCTTCTCAAATTCCCTGTTTTCCTCCAGTCTGTTAGCTCAGTTGATCCAGTAGTGACCGCTTGAGAGTCCCTGGTATCTCTGTATTCCAATATTCACCATGTGCTGCAACACAATATAAAGTGCCATGTGGGTTGTGGCCTCCTGGGGCTCAAGGCTCCGGACCATGGCCATGTAAACTGCCCTCCAACTTTTATGTAGCCATGTACAATTACCTAGGTAAGGGACCTGTAATGGCAGCACAGTCCGTCGGGTTCTGTTAACACAGATGTATGTGGGCAGCTGTTCAAGAACCTCTGACAAGGTTATTAAACCGGAAGCACTGCACCATGACAGGTCTGACACCAGATAGGGGGACATGTCTGAGTTAAGTGTTTCAGTTTTAATCTGCATGAGTGCAGCATCCCAGAGGCTGCTGTTTTTAATGTTTGTCATGTGTGCCTCTGGGTTTTATGTTGGTATGTCCTGTTCTGTGTTAAGTGTTCTATGTCATTTGATATGCAGCTTTTCCCTTTGTATTTTTCCCCCCTGCAGTGTTCAAAACCCAGACTTGGTTCAGCCCTGGCCTATCACAGGCCACTGGGCAGGGTTGTAGGGAGATCTCATCTCCCCGGCGACAGTTGGACTCCTCAGTCCAGTGCATGCAGCTAACCAGAGAAGGTGTGCAGAGCTGTTCTGCCACCAGCCTCTGGACTGAAGGCCAACCGCCACTTCCGCAGCCCCAGGAGGGATATCATCAGCCCCAGGCTCATCTGAAGACAGCCCAGAGCAAGGGAGAAGTGCTGTCGAGTAGCTTTTGGACTATTTTCGGTGCCGTGGCAGGAGGAGCAGGAGAGGACCCTGACAGGAGAATTATATTCGGGCCTAGTATCCAGGTAACCAGATCCCTGTCAGGGCTCCCTGTAACTCTATCCCCGGGATACCTATCTGGGAGAGGCACCAGAGGAGGAGAAGTGGAAAACTTTATTGCAGAGCCTGTAATATCTCTGGGCACCCTCCTAGAACTAAGGCTGGGGGTTGGACACTGTAGGACTACTACCCCCATTCGTAAGTTGCCGCTTACCTGTTGTTCCTGTTGCCAAATAAAGGCTGTTTGGTTTACCAGTACTGCTGACTCCTGAGTCGTGCCTGCATCACCATCAGGGTCCTTCCGATCAACACCACACTGGCTCAGAGAGGAGAGGTCCCCTCTTCAACTGGAAGTGCCCCGGGGAAAAGAACTACTACCACCATCATGCAGTAGTGCTGCAGGACCCCCCTCGACTTTGTCCGGCCTAGGAGTGGGACTGGAGTGATAGGTGAGCGTGCTCGTCCTGCTAGGTGGCACAGCATCCGCCTCTACTACTCCTATCCTCCGGTCTCCTCCATCTGGGTTGCGGCATGTGTACTCTTGTCCTATGTATTTCCACCTCCCAGAGCAGTACTACTAATCTTATCTGCACATATAGACACAGGACTACTATGTTTACCCTGCATATTGTATAAGGACACTGCACGGTACCACTCCTCTTATTCTGTATATTGTACATGGACACTGCACAGTACCACTTCTCTAAGAGAAATGGAGGAAGAAGATACTCCCAAAATGGCTGACCACCAAGAAATTTAACATGACACAGTTATAGTATGTAAAATGCCAATGTTAAGAGGGAATTGATGTAATCATTGAATTGAACTACTATAATGTGACTAATTTTGAAAAGCAAAATAATGCCAAAGTGTTTCTTTAATGGTTATTATCATTAAAATAATAACTAACAATTGGCATAATAGAAAACACAAGATTAGATACAGAGGATTGCTACTGTTTCGGTGTATAAAGCTATATATATATATATATATATATATATATATATGTTGTAATGGATTAAATAACCTAGTAAGCACAACTGAGCTGCTGCATAATTATTAGAATATTAATAATTCCCAAAACATTTCATAATGTGAAGCAATATTCATATGCTCAGCATGTGGCAAGTGTGCTCTTAAGAAGAAAAACCTTAAACAAGGACTGTCGTAATGGCAGAAATGTGCATTGCTCATTAAAGTAAATTCTACATAGATTCATAATCATTGCTAAAGGAAATATGGATAAAGCCAGTTATTGCTGTAGCTCACATGGAGAAATGAAAGAATATATATTTGTGGAAATCTTCATTATTACATCAATATGTCACAGCAAATAAGGCAATTGGAACTTCTTTGGTTATGTTGTAGAAACATTGTAACATGGCTTAATTATTTTTATTATTATTCTGTGATAGTGTTAATTTGTTTTAATTAGTATTTATTTTAGGAGAAGAAATCATTTTGATAGGGATAAGAAGAAAAGTGTATGATCGGAGAAGAACTGGATGTTGATGAGTTAAAGGGCTCAAAAACAGATTATTGTGCTATTGAAACCTAATAGGAACCGACTGCTGCGGGCAGTGCAGGTGTTAAGTCGGTGCAGGTGTTAAGGCGGCAGCAATGTCTTTCCACGTTGCTGCAGTTTACTCTCCTGCAATCTGAGGACAAGATAGAAGAAGTTTATTACCACCTCTCTTCTCCTTTACACTCTACAGAAAGCTGAATGAGCGCTATGTAGTGAACAGAGGAATACATAGAGCCACTGCCACTAATGGACCTAGTGGTCACATGATCACCAGGTCTCTTGCAGTGGAGCTGCAAGGTTTTTTTGCACCAGGCCTTGAGGAAGCATGACAACATGTGAAACGGCCGTTGCCTGTTTGTTCTCCTCACATCTCATGGTGTTACCATGCTGGAAGTTATTGCCTGAATAAAGCAACCTTATTCATGAATGGTGAGTGCCGCCTTTTGTTGCTTCTTTTTCTTGAGAGCAGAGCACCACCATATATGAAATAGAAGATCCTACTGTTTCCCTTGAATTTAATAAACTATTTTGTCTATATTTTTGATATATATACAGTTATATATATATATATATATATATATATATATATATATATCCTTCCTCTAGTGTTAGGGTCGTGACCGACCCGTTTTAGGTTTTAAATGCATACAAATTCTACATACATTTGTTTATTGCATCAAGACTTTTTGACTTTTTCAGGAACTTATTTTTAAACAAAATACAATAAAATAAAATTATTTTACTAAATTGTAAAATTCTCATATTAAAATTATAACATTTGTGTTGTTGGGGTCAATTTCGACCCAGGTCTAATATAAGAGTAAAAAAACAATAATAAGTCCCAAAACTGAACTCATAAACACAATATAAACCAACAGCCCACAGCCAGCTCTACCTCCAACAACTTCAGTTAGGGACATGTCCAGGCATGTATGGCCAAATCAGCTTACAGTTGGTACTTTGCAGAGTATACATCTTCAGTTTACACCATGCAACAATGAGGAGAAGATTAGATGCAAGCCAAATTCTGGATTATATCTTGGATGATAATGAATCAGAGGACACACAGCAGCAAACTGATACAGATGAACAGGTTTCTGAGGAGGAAGATGATGTGGAGTATCAACCGGAAGACACAGACAGTTCTGATCAGTCTGATGAGGAGGTCACCGGTGCTGAAGCTGCTCCCGCTGAAAGATTCAAATCCAAAAGTGGCAAGATCATTTGGAGCTCAGTACCTCCAGATGTACATGGCAGGGCAGATGCTGCAAATGTCATAAAAATGACCTCTGGGATCACAAGGTTTGCTGTGACAAGAGTAAGTGACATCAAGACATGTTTTGATCTGTTTATGCCATTGTCAATAAAAAAAGTCATTATTGCTATGACAAACCTTGAAGGAAAAAAATTCCACGGCAACATGTGGAATGACCTTCATGATGATGACCTGGATGCCTACATTGGTGTTCTTCTCCTTGCTGGAGTGTACAAATCCTGCAATGAGGCCACTGATAGTCTCTGGGACGCATCGACAGGCAGGAATATTTTCTGGGCAACAATGTCACTTCAAAAGTTTCAAATGATATCAAGAGTCCTCAGATTTGACAACAGAGACACCAGAACAAAATCTGACAAACTTGCTCCCATCAGGGATGTTTGGGAGAAATGGGTGCAGCTCCTTCCACTGATGTTCAACCCAGGGCCAGAGGTGACAGTAGACGAACGTTTTCTCCTTTTCCGCAGAAAATGCCCCTTCCGGCAATACATGCCAAGTAAGCCAGGCAAATACGGCATAAAAATCTGGGCAGCCTGTGATGCAAAAACTAGCTATGCATGGAATCTACAGATTTACACAGGCAAGTCTGCAAGCGGCATCCCTGAAAAAAACCAAGGAAAACGTGTAGTCCTCGATATGACTACTGGACTGCAGGGTCACAACATTACTTGTGACAATTTTTTTACCAGCTATGACCTTGGACAAGAACTTCTCAGGAGGAAAATCATCATGGTGGGCACAGTGAAAAAAAACAAACCTGAGCTGCCCGCTGAATTGTTGCAGATGAAGGACAGGGCTCCACTTTCCTCAAAGTTTGTTTTTACAGACACCACCACTGCTGTTTCATACTGCCCCAAAAAACGACGGAATGTGGTACTGATGTCCACACTTCACAAAGATGCAGCTGTGTCATCAGGAAGTGACAAAAAGCCCAGAATCATCCTGGACTATAACAAAAACAAAGGAGGAGTGGACAACCTGGACAAGCTGACTTCCACCTACACTTGCCAGCGAATGACTAGGAGATGGCCAATGGTTGTATTTTCCAACATCCTTGATGTGTCAGCATACAGTGCATTTGTGTTGTGGACCCACATTCATCAAGGATGGAATTCAAAGAAAAAAAACAAGCGGAGGATGTTTCTTGAGGAACTAGGAAGATCCCTTGTCAAGGCGCACATTGACCAAAGGGAACGGGTGCTCCGAGACCCAGCCGCTGCAGCCTTGGTCTGACAACTCCAGAGCTCAACAAGTGCTTCGCCCACACCCACAGCAACACAAAGAGCATCATCACCAGCATCCTCCTCAACCAGCCCTGCCTCAACATCAACCACAACAGCCACAACCCCAGTGAGACCACCTGATTCTAAAAGAAAGAGGTGTCAGGTCTGCCCTAGCAATAAGGAGAGAAAGACAAACACATCGTGCTTCGCCTGCAAAAAATACCTCTGCAAAGAACACACAAAAAGTGTCACTTTTTGCCACACATGCATCTAAATACTAATGCATCTAAAAACTAGTACTTGATTTCTGTTGATTTGATTTGCTTGATTGATTGTTGTTTGTTTGTATGACCTAGAAAAGCTCCTTTTTATTATTATTGCTATTAATGTTAATATAATTTTCATCTTTTATTTGTATTAAAGTTCTATAAAAAAAAAAATCTGTTTTTTGCCTTTTTCATAAAGTAGTTAGATATGGGTCAAAATTGACCCGTAACACCATAGATGTTACTAGAGTTAATAATATAAAATATATATATGTATATTTTTTTTACATTTAAGAAATGTGTTCTAAAACCCTTCAGTAATAGTCAGGTAATATAACAAACTTTTTTAAGTTTATATTATTCTCTTGAGGTTCATTTGACAATATTTTTATATTGAAAATGAAGGGTACGCTCTCAAATGAAAGGCCCAGGGGGCCACAACAAAAATATTAAAATCAATCCTTCCATGGATGAGAAACCCTAACAAGGTAACTAAGAAGTAAGAAACAAATTGGATCATAAATAACTGTTTTTAGGGTATCCTAGGGGTGATTTAAGACACGGGTCAAAACCGACCCGTTAACATAAGAAAGAGTAACAGAAAGCTAACACTAGAGGAAGGATATATATATACAGTACAGACCAAAAGTTTGGACACACCTTCTCAGTCCAAGAGTTTTCTGTATTTTCAAGAGAATGCCAAGAGTGTGCAAAGCAGTAATCAAAGCAAAAGGTGGCTACTTTGAAGAACCTAGAATAGAAGACATATTTTCAGTTGTTTCACACTTTTTTGTTAAGTATATAATTCCACATGTATTAATTCATAGTTTTGATGCCTTCAGTGTGAATCTACAATTTTTATAGTCATGAAAATACAGAAAACTCTTGGAATGAGAAGGTCCAAACTTTTGGTCTGTACTGTATATATATATTGGAACCTGGAATTCTGGGCTAAGCACCCATTCACCTGCTGGTGCTGCTGTGGACTTTCTTTTTCAATTTTATATATATATATATATATATATATATATATATATATATAAAAATATATATATATTATAGCTAGATAGATGCATTTGGTACACATGTTACACATGTTAATGGTCAGCCCTATAAGTTGTAAAAAAAATGCCAAAAAATACTTTGGTAGCCAATAGAGTTGAGTGAATCGATTCTGCAAAAGTGGAATTCGATCCGAATTTCAGGAAATCTTTGATTCACCACGATTCCGGATTTCTTGATGCTTCGCGGTAACGAATATTTAGTAAGGACCTTTGTGACATCAGACGGTCACATGATATTCTCTAGTGATGTGATTGAGTGTGTCTTTGCTTGTTAGCAGATCCTTCCACATGATTAAAAGTTGTCCGTGCTGGAGAGAGACATGACCGTGGCATCCAAGGGCTTCCGCCATTTTGACGCCCACCCTGGCTCTCTGAAGACCGGAAATAGCTGTTTATTCGCCGCAAAGTAATTCGGATCGAAGCTAATTTTTTGAGAACTTCAAATAGAACTGCTGAATCGAACTTTGGAGAAATTCGCTGATCTCTAGTAGCCAACAATCAAAAAATTTAAGGTCATTAAAACAACACACGGGCAAAAAGACCAAAATGTACCAGGGCATCCACAAGTCCTTTGCTCTGGGAGATAGCTGAGTGCTCCCAATGAATTGAATGGGAGTTCTGTCCAGCACCAGTCGCAACTACATTCAGGCTGAATGTGCAGTGAGAGGAAAGGACCCTCCATTCTTGCTATTTGTGGGATCCCCACCAATCAGGTATTCATCCTTTATCCCATGGATAGTGGATAAATACTTTTAATGGCATAACCCCTTTAAAGCCTGGTTAAAAAGCCTAGCATTGGTTATCTACATTGTGTCAAACAATTCACATTGCAGTTAAATCTATTTATATGCAGCATGGTGGCTCAGTAGTTAGCACTGTTGCCTTGCAGAATTAGGATTCAAGCTTCAAAACCACCCTGGGTTAAAGGGGTTGTCCAGGGTAAACTGTTTTTGGCAAGGAGGCCAGGGAAGGTGAAAAAAAAACCATACCCCTCACCCGTCCCCTTTACTATTTTTTAATTTAGGGTTCTTTCCATGCATGCATATGGGCAGTTTGAAGGAATGGCTGTAGGCCAAACAATTGTTTGGCTGACAACTATCTAAGGTGTATGGCCAGCCTTATATTGAATTGTGGCCTGATATGACAAACTAATAGAAGTGTCAGAAATGAAAAAAACAATATGTGATATTCTTTTTGCAATATTTGTATTCAATACACATTCAATAAGCAGGATAGCATGTGTTGAAATACAGTATTCAATATTTGTAGTCAAGTCAACATTTTTCTATTAAAAAAGGACAACTTCATACGCTAGACATTTTTTTCTTCAGTAGGTCGGATATGTTTGATTATTTTCATCTTAGGACATTCAAACCACAAGAAATATTTTTGATTTTTTACTTAATACCAAATTAGGCATTTACAATCCAGTTATGGTTTCTGTAATTCTTCTGTATTTGTAGAAATATTTCCTGTATGCGGTTTGTTTTCTTCCCTTATAATTTCCACGCAAGACTTTTATACATGGGGTTCCTTTGACAAACCTATTGTAAAATGAATAAATGGAGTACTTTGTGATTTGCCCATTGTCAACATGTTAACACAACGCATATTAAGGCAGATTGATGAAGGGTGGCTGAAGGAGTTTACTTTGCCGAGTTGAAGAAAAGAAAAGCCTTTCTTCTTTCGTGCTTCCATTTTTTTTACAGAAGTTCACAAGAGTAAAGAGTAGATATACAATTATCTATGACTTGCTGATGCAAAGGAACAGAGCATTTAGTTTCTTGTCACTGTCTCTGAAATTCCTAAAGGTACAATTAGCATTTCATTTGACATAATGTTGAAAGGTTCATAGATTGATCTTCCCTAAAATGCAGCTAGAATTTTTTGAAATGCAAATTTTGACATTTATTAACTTTTATTCCAGATCTGTTTATAGACTGTAAAACTGTGCATACATTTAACTCAAGGCAGCTAAAAGGACAATGTTTAGGTGGATACTCTGTGTTATAATAAAATTGTATTTTATTGTTTCAACAATGAAATCTTTATTATCAGAGATTTATGATATTGGCACAGAAGTTTTTACTGCATGATTCACAGTGTTTTTATAGATGTATTTTCCAGCAAAACAAGGAGAGAAATTGTACTTCTCTGTTCTTCCTCCTGGGAGTGCATTTCCCTGCTGAAATAATGTCAGCAGTTTTATACCTTCAAAGCATAGTTTTCTCAAATCAATTAACAATTCTAATTGTATGGGAAAACTTCCTCACTTAGCATGGCATATGGGACGGGAACATGATTTACGTTCTGCATCAAACATTAAGACTTCTGTGCTGTTCTGGGGAAAACAAAATAAAAATATGACATTTTTATTCTTTTGAAAATCTCTAGGTTTGTAAAATATCTTCAAACTTCCATCTTAACGATTACTACAGATTTCTGCTATGAAAGCAGAAAAATGCACAAATGCAGTACAAATATTTTTCATGACAAGTTCCTATTTTGGTTCAACTTCACCCACACAGATAAAAAACATCTGTACTCAATAGTAACAATAGTACCATATGTAGTGGGAAGAGGTTATTTGCTTGTAGTGCACTAGTTGTGAAATGTCCTATTTAGATATGGTGCCTGGATCACAAACTGAGACTTTCATTAGGAAGAGGAAAAAACATAAAAGATACCTGATTCTCGGCTGACAAAAATGAACAAAATGGTGGGTTATTAATGGCAGGTTTGCATATGAGGTGCATCTGTCTTCACATATCCCTCATAGACTTGAATCGATAGGGATTCCGTGAAACCAGGACAAAAAAAAAAGGATATGTCGTATTTCTAACATGTCTATTAGAACGGTTCATCAAAAAATATGTCGTGTGAATAGCACCATTCACAAGAATTGATTTTAATACAGCTGGTGATGGCTTTTAAAAAAAAACCATATGTGTGAATAGAAGCTTACAACCAATGCAATAATATCACAAAATTTTCAGACCCATCCACCATGACATACATGTACAGTATATCAAGATCTTTTTGAAGCCCTAATTTGAAGAGTGAAATGTGGTTTCACGGAATATAAGAAAATATATTTCATAACATCAATTTTGGAATGCAGGAATTTTTTGTCTGATAAATATTGCTGAAGTACGCTTGGCATTAAGGTCTACTTAGATGGCATCTATTTATCTATCTATCTATCTATCTATCTATCTATCTATCTATCTATCTATCATCTGTATATATAGACTAAGAAACAATACTTATTTTTGCCTTAAAACATTTCATACCAAATATCCAATAATATGTATTTAAAGCTTGCTGGTGGAAATGGAATGGTCACAACTTAGTTAACTGTACATGCTTTCCCTCTTGCACAACAGCTGCTTCACCTATGGTAGATATGTGAGTACTTGTATTCAGCCATCCTATTTAAGGCTAGGTTCACACCTGCACCTGCTCTCTGCTGGGGTATTCCGTTCCTCATTCCGCTTGAAAAATGCTGAGAGAAAAGCGCTGCAAGCTTTGAACCTAACATACGGCAAGGTTTTCTATTTCTCTAAACTGAAGATGGGTCCACCCTTACCTTAGCTCAAATTTGCTTAAAGATTCTAATTTATCATGAAACAAATTAAAAACAATAGTTAACATTCTGTATCTCATAGACTCTTGACAGAGTATTGAGAGCTCATCTTCAATGTTTTTTTTTTTTTAAAATGCTGCTTATCTAGGAAGGTAAGGAAAAGTTAAAAAAAAATCACACATCTGTATGACTACTGAAGGAAACAAAAACAAGAAATAATGCAATAAAGCATCGTTAAAGATTTTTACATTTTAATCAGCAAATGAAATTTATGAGTGAATGGGTGAGTGACTGTAAGACTAGGATACGCTGTGCATAGTTAACTTTCAGCACTGTAATAGCATGGCGCTTTCATGCTGCAGGCACAGGAGCTGTGTCTGCTGTATGAATTCTGGGTCTCAGCTGTATTACACAGCCAGGACCCAGGACTAGCCAATGGAATTGGAAAATACTCAGACTGGTGGCTTAACAACCCAGATGCCATGATCAATAGTGGTCTCTGGCTTTTGGGTGGTTCAGGGGCAAGATCGCATGATAAGATCGCAGGGTGTGAGGGGTTGCCATGGTAGCCAGGAGGCCAAGGAGTCTAGACGAGATGTATTGCAATACAATATATTGCAGTACATTGCACTGGGGAACAGCAAGTCCCAGGTTCAAATAAAACATAAGTTTAAAAAGAAAATATAAAAAATAAATAAATAATAAAAAGTTTAAACTCCCCACCTTTTTATGTATTAAAAATACATAATGTAAAATAAATAAACAAACATGTTAGTTTATTTTTTGTTTAGTTCTACGGTGAACGCCATAGAAATACAACAATGTGCAAATTAATTTATTTTTGCCTCCCCCCAAAATAGCATTAAAAAGTGATCAAAAAGTCATAGATTACAAATATTAGTACCAATAAAAACTACAACTTTCCACTCAAATAAAGAGCTCTGACATAGCCCTGTCAACAAAACAGTTAAAAAGTTATAGGCATCAGAAATAGTGACTCCAGGCAAATAGTTCACTTTTGAAAATTTACATTTTATTTAGTAAAAGCAGTAAAACATAACAAAACCAATAAAAAATGTGGTGTTGCCATAATTATAATTACCCACCGGACAGAGTTGCAATGTCATTTTTAATACTGAGTGAATTCCATTAAAATAAAATGCAAAATATAATGTTTTACACACACCCCTCAAAAACATTAATAAAAGTTATCAAAAGATTACAATTACCCTAGAATGGTGTCAAATCAAAATAAAACTCATCATGCAAAGAATAAGCCCTCAGCTCGGTATCTCAACAGAAAAATAAAAAAGTTAGGAATTTTGGAAGGAAGAGATGGAAAATATGAAAAGAGTTGCTGAGCATTAACACCCAAACTACCCTGCGTACTTAAAGGATTCTCTCTTTCTATCTATCTATCTATCTATCTGAAGTAGATCAGGCAACAACACTTCTGGGGTCCTCCCCCTGGATGTAGGGCAGACACTCAGTCCTTTGTTCTGGGTTTGCAAACAGAAGAAAACAGAATTCCTCCGCTATCTATTGCCAAATGAACTTATCCTATCACCGTTTTCAGCTGTTTTTCTACCTTGTATTTTATCCCTTTACCATAGGTCACCATAAATGTACCAATGTCGTATATTATTGCTGCAATAGCTTTTGTGGCTTTTTTTTTTTTTTTAAACAACTGTTATTTTTATGCTCACCCAGTCAAAAACATCTGTCGAGCTCTCAAACGCAAGCAAAAGTGTTTTTTAGTACATTTAATGTCCCACTTTGGTAATTTAAAACTTTAGAACATATGTCCATTCATTTGGCTTCTTTTGGAGCAGTATACTGCAATACTTCCATTAACAAATTCAATAAACTATAACTGTAGGAATAAATAGCTATGAATAAAAAAGTTCTCAGATGCTGATTTAAGGACACTGCCACTTAGGAGTTCACGTTCAAATGTAAAAAGAAAATTCCTTTCCCAAACTAAGACCCAAATATTACTGGGAAAAATGCAAACCTTATGTTCTCATTACTGGAAACAAAGTGCAACACCCATATAAAGTGACCTATAAGAAAATGTGCATTTCCTTATGTATTGTATGTGTCTAATACACTTGCTTTGAAATGCCTTCAAAAATGTAGTTTTCTCTCCAGATTCCGCTAAAACCGTCTTCCTCTCTCTGAAAAATCATAACGTATGTTGATTAAAGCAATTAGACCTTCTTTTGTTTGCCTAAAGACAAGCTTTGTGATAATGCTCTTTGTCTGCAGATAACTTAATAACAAACATAAGCAGATCTCATTAGAATCTGTCATCAGCCCAGTTTTATTCTTAGTCAGTGTGTCTACTTGAAACCAATATTAGCTATCAGTTGCTGTTAGAACTTCCTAGAATGTGTTTTCTGGGTGAAAACAAAACAAAAAATATCTAGACATAATGGAAGCAAGCAAGCAATGGGAAGACATGGGAACAAATGCAAATTGTTATATAAATGCACGCTTTCAGTTGTAAAATATCTTTTATTATGAAAAACTGTCTGTGTTAGGCTGATTAATGGAATTCCTATAAATTATTTACTAGAACCCAGTGAGCAGATATATATATTTAAATTATTTGCAGCCAGTATGTGACGGGAATGTGAATAATGCCTCTGTTAAAAGTATTGTTTCTTGCTGTGTAAAAAGGTTTGTAAAATGTTTATTCATGGAATTTCTTTGAGCAACCCAAGAAGCTGGCATATACCATCACAAATTTCTCTGGGGAGCACATTTAATTTATTTATGTACTATTGTAGTTATGTATTTGGTGAATGCTTAAGAACCAGAATGGTGTTATCATGCTGACAAAAGAAATGTATCAATATAAAACAAAATTCCTAGAGGTGTCGTCAACATACAAATTCCCTGAAACAATGTCTCTGAGGAGAGTAAAAGAAATATATTTAGCATTTTTATTCTCTTTATTCAGTTTAATGTCATAAACACAGCTAGTAGGTAACAGGCATTTTTCACTAAAATATAAGGGAAACTGACTGCTTGGTACACGCTCTATTCGTATAACTAAGCATATGGGTTATATCCTCCTAGGCTATAAAAAGACTTTTTTCTACATTTCAAGGATCTAACCTTATTTGTAAAATAAGCTCTTTCTATTTAAGAAAGACATTTCTAAATTTTATTTTTAATTGGTGTATTGATGATATATCACAGCCTGTGTTTTTTTAAGGAAGGCCACTAGATGCACTTTTTGGTAATTGATTTTTTTTATTTTTTTGTAACTTTGGCATAAAGGAACAGACTGTAGCAAATGTACAGTCATATGAAAAAGTTTGGGCACCCCTATTAATCTTAATCATTTTTAGTTCTAAATATTTGGGTGTTTGCAACAGCCATTTCAATTTGATATATCTAATAACTGATGGACACAGTAATATTTCAGGATTGAAATGAGGTTTATTGTACTAACAGAAAATGTGCAATATGCATTAAACCAAAATTTGACCGGTGCAAAAATTTGGGTACCCTTATCATTTTATTGATTTGAATACTCCTAACTACTTTTTACTGATTTACTGAAGCACAAAATTGGTTTTGTAACCTCACTGAGCTTTGAACTTCATAGCCAGGTGTATCCAATCATGAGAAAAGGTATTTAAGGTGGCCAATTGCAAGTTGTTCTCCTATTTGAATCTCCTCTGAAGAGTGGCATCATGGACTCCTCAAAACAACTCTCAAATGATCTGAAAACAAAGATTGTTCAACATAGTTGTTCAGGGGAAGGATACAAAAAGTTGTCTCAGAGATTTAACCTGTCAGTTTCCACTGTGAGGAACATAGTAAGGAAATGGAAAACCACAGGGACAGTTCTTGTTAAGCCCAGAAGTGGCAGGCCAAGAAAAATATCAGAAAGGCAGAGAAGAAGAATGGTGAGAACAGTCAAGGACAATCCACAGACCACCTCCAAAGAGCTGCAGCATCATCTTGCTGCAGATGGTGTCACTGTGCATCGGTCAACAATACAGCACACTTTGCACAAGGAGAAGCTGTATGGGAGAGTGATGCGAAAGAAGCCGTTTCTGAAAGCACGCCACAAACAGAGTCACCTGAGGTATGCAAAAGCACATTTGGACAAGCCAGCTTCATTTTGGAAGAAGGTCCTGTGGACTGATGAAACAAAGATTGAGTTGTTTGGTCATACAAAAAGGCGTTATACATGGCGTCAAAAAAACACAGCATTCCAAGAAAAACACTTGCTACCCACTGTAAAATTTGGTGGAGGTTCCATCATGCTTTGGGGCTGTGTGGCCAATGCCGGCACCGGGAATCTTGTTAAAGTTGAGGGTCGCATGGATTCAACTCAGTATCAGCAGATTCTTGAGAATAATGTACAAGAATCAGTGACGAATTTGAAGTTACGCCGGGGATGGATATTTCAGCAAGACAATGATCCAAAACACAGCTCCAAATCTACTCAGGCATTCATGCAGAGGAACAATTACAATGTTCTGGAATGGCCATCCCAGTCCCCAGACCTGAATATCATTGAACATCTGTGGGATAATTTGAAGCGGGCTGTCCATGCTCGGCGACCATCAAACGTAACTGAACTGGAATTGTTTTGTAAAGAGGAATGGTCAAAAATACCTTCATCCATGATCCAGGAACTGATTAAAAGCTACAGGAAGCGACTAGAGGCTGTTATTTTTGCAAAAGGAGGATCTACTAAATATTAATGTCACTTTTCTGTTGAGGTGCCCATACTTTTGCACCGGTCAAATTTTGGTTTAATGCATATTGCACATTTTCTGTTAGTACAATAAACCTCATTTCAATCCTGAAATATTACTGTGTCCATCAGTTATTAGATATATCAAATTGAAATGGCTGTTGCAAACATCCAAATATTTAGAACTAAAAATGATTAAGATTAATAGGGGTGCCCAAACTTTTTCATATGACTGTATATGCTGAGAACATTAAGATCTTTTCTCGTCAAGTACTCACAAGGGACCAGAAAATGTTCATTTTGCTTTGTGTTTCTCTCTGTTTTTTCATATGTTTATTCAGGGGGAGCTATAGGGGGTCTAGCATTAGCAGTGCTACCAGGCCCTGGACTCTGAGGGGGCCCCAATGATCCCTTTGCTACTTAAACTTTAAAGGGGTATTCCCATCTCAAAGATCCTATCTAAACTGCTAACTTAAGTAAACTCAAGAGTGTTCCTACATACATTGCTTTAGAAATGCTGCTTTGATTGCCTGCTATGTGAAATTATTCCTCCCATTGTTTACACAACTTTGTCAAAGAACCCGGCCTATATCTCATCTTATCTAGCATTATAGGACAGATCACGTCACTCATTGCTTTCTGGAGGGAAGGGGGCTGAGTTCTCTGGATTGCATTTGCTTTCAAAGCTGTTGTCTTCTGCTAATTGCACTTTGCTGATAAAGGCTTGGACAGTGTTGATTAACTAACTTTGTAAACACAAAGATAACATTGAGTTTACTGCAAGTCCGATGTCCTGGCAGCATGTACACTACCGTTCAAAAGTTTGGGGTCACCCAGATAATTTTGTGTTTTCCATGAAAACTCACACTTTTATTTATCAAATGAGTTGCAAAATGAATAGAAAATATAGTCAAGACATTGACAAGGTTAGAAATAATGATTTTTATTTGAAATAATAAATTTCTTCTTCAAACTTTGCTTTCGTCAATGAATGCTCCATTTGCAGCCATTACAGCATTGCAGACCTTTGGCATTCTAGCTGTTAATTTGCTGAGGTAATCTGGAGAAATTTCACCCCATGCTTCCAGAAGCCCCTCCCACAAGTAGGATTGGCTTGATGGGCACTTTTTGCATACCATACAGTCAAGCTGCTCCCACAACAGCTCAATGGGGTTGAGATCTGGTGACTGCGCTGGCCACTCCATTACAGATAGAATACCAGCTGCCTGCTTCTTCCCTAAATAGTTCTTGCATAATTTGGAGGTGTGCTTTGGGTCATTGTCCTGTTGTAGGATGAAATTGGCTCCAATCAAGCGCTGTCCACAGGGTATGGCATAGCGTTGCAAAATGGAGTAATAGACTTCCTTATTCAAAATCCCTTTTACCTTGTACAAATCTCCCAGTTTACCAGCACCAAAGCAACCCCAGACCATCACATTACCTCCACCATGCTTGACAGATGGTGTCAGGCACTCTTCCAGCATCTTTTCAGTTGTTCTGCGTCTCACAAATGTTCTTCTGTGTGATCCAAACACCTCAAACTTCGATTCGTCTGTCCATAACACTTTTTTCCAATCTTCCTCTGTCCAATGTCTGTGTTCTTTTGCCCATATTAATCTTTTCCTTTTATTAGCCAGTCTCAGATATGGCTTTTTCTTGGCCACTCTGACCTGAAGGCCAGTATCCCTGAGTTGCCTCTTCACTGTAGACGTTGACACTGGCGTTTTGCGGGTACTATTTAATGAAGCTGCCAGTTGAGGACCTGTGAGGTGTCGATTCCTCAAACTAGAGACTCTAATGTACTTGTCTTGTTGCTCAGTTGTGCAGCGGGGCCTTCCACTTCTCTTTCTATTCTGGTTAGAACCTGTTTGTGCTGTCCTCTGAAGGGAGTAGTACACACCGTTGTAGGAAATCTTCAGTTTCTTGGCAATTTCTCGCATGGAATAGCCTTCATTTCTAAGAACAAGAATAGACTGTAGAGTTTCACTGTCGAGATTTTAATCGAACCAACAAATGTAATGCTCCAAATTCTCTACTAGCTCAAAGGAAAGTCAGTTTTATAGCTTCTCTAAGTAGCAAAACTGTTTTCAGCAGTGCTAACATACTTGCACAAGGGTTTTCAAGGGTTTTCTAAACATCCATTAGCCTTCTTACAAAGTTAGCAAACACAATGTACCATTAGAACACTGGCGTGATGGTTGCTGGAAATGGGCCTCTATACACCTATGTCGATATTGCATTAAAAACCAGACGTTTGCAGTCATTTACCACATTAACAATGTATAGAGTGTATTTCTGATTCATTTAATGTTATCTTCATTGAACAAAACTGTGCTTTTCTTTCAAAAATAAGGAAATTTCTATGTGACCCTAAACTTTTGAACGGTAGTGTATAATTTTTTTTTCTCTCCCCAAACCTGTATAATGTGATATTCATTAACTGTGCACATTATTTGATCTGCATTTGATCTGATTTTTATTAATCTTATAATGTCTCACGGTAAAGGCCATGTCTATATCTACTGAGGTACTTCATAGTTTCCTGTCCATCAAACAGCCAAAGTCCTTCCCAGATAATGGGAAGAAGAGAAAGCAGCAAAGCTGGTGAGCGAGGCAGACGGAAAACCTCTGCGAATTTCGGAAACAGTGGGGGAGGCCAAGGAATCGGAAACATTAGAAAAAATGATGTATTGCAGTACACCGCACAAACGCTCCCTATGTGCAATAGGGATAGGCCGTTGCTTGGCCTCCTGGCTGCCATGGTAACCCCTCAGACCCCGCAATCTCATGACAGGGGTGGCTGGGGGTTGATCTTGCCCTCAAGCCACCCGATTGCCATGATCACTATTGATTATGGCATATGGGGGGGGGGGGTTAAGTCGCTGGAGTTTGAGTATTTTCGGACTTGGGTGGCTAGTCTAGGGTCTTGGCTATGTACTACAGATGAGACCTGGAAATCATGCCATGGCATTACAGCACCATACTATTATGGCGTTGAACATTAAAGGTGTTGGCCACTTTCAGACCTATATTGAGAGACCATTGTTATTGTTTGTATAATAAAAAGTTGTACAGTCATGGCCAAAAGTTTTGAGAATGACACAAATATTATATTTTCACATGATCTGCTGCCCTCTGGTTTTTATGTGTGTTTGTCAGATGTTTTTATCACATACAGAAATATAATTACATTCATATTATGAGTAACAGAAGCTTATATTGACAGTTAGAATGAGTTAATGCAGCAAGTCAATATTTGCAGTGTTGACCCTTCTTCTTCAGGACCTCTGCAATTCTCCCTGGCATGCTCTCAATCAACTTCTGGACCAAATCCTGACTGATAGCAGTCCATTCTTGCAGAATCAATGCTTTAATTTTGTCTGAATTTGTTGGTTTTTGTTTGTCCACCCGTCTCTTGATGATTGACCACAAGTTCTCAATGGGATTAAGATCTGGGGAGTTTCCAGGCCATGGACCCAGAATCTCTATGTTTTGTTCCCTGAGCCATTTAGTTATCACCTTTGCTTTATGGCAAGGTGCTCCATCATGCTGGAAAAGGCATTGTTGAGCGCCAAACTGCTCTTGGACGGTTGGGAGAAGTTGCTCTTGGAGGACATTCTGGTACCATTCTTTATTCATGGCTGTGTTTTTAGGCAAGACTGTGAGAGATCCGATTCCCTTGGCTGAGAAGCAACCCCACACATGAATGGTTTCAGGATGCTTTACAGTTGGCATGAGACAAGACTGGTGGTAGCGCTCACCTCTTCTTCTCCGAATAAGCTGTTTTCCAGATGTTCCAAACAATCGAAAAGGGGATTCATCAGAGAAAATGACTTTACCCCAGTCCTCAGCAGTCCACTTCCTGTACCTTTTGAAGAATATCAGTCTGTCCCTGATGTTTTTTCTGGAGAGAAGTGGCTTCTTTGCT
Source organism: Leptodactylus fallax (assembly GCA_947044405.1). Classification (NCBI taxonomy): domain Eukaryota; kingdom Metazoa; phylum Chordata; class Amphibia; order Anura; family Leptodactylidae; genus Leptodactylus; species Leptodactylus fallax. The sequence continues at coordinate 767,062 of CAMRHE010000003.1, forward strand.
GCCCTCCTTGAGACCAGGCCTTGCTCCAAGAGTCTCCGCCTCACAGTGCGTGCAGATGCACTCACACCTGCCTGCTGCCATTCCTCAGCAAGCTCTGCACTGCTGGTAGCCCGATCCCGCAGCTGAAACACTTTAAAGAGCCGGTCCTGCCGCTTGCTGGTCTTTCTTGGGCGCCCTGGAGCCTTTTTGGCACCAATGGAACCTCTCTCCTTGAAGTTCTTGATGATGCGATAGATTGTTGACTGAGGTGCAATCTTTCTAGCTGCAATACTCTTCCCAGTTAGGCCATTTTTGTGCAGTGCAATGATGACTGCACGTGTTTCTTTAGAGATAACCATGGTTAACAGAAGAGAAACAATGATGGCAAGCACCAGCCTCCTTTTAAAGTGTCCAGTGGTGTCATTCTTACTTAATCATGACAGATTGATCTCCAGCCCTGTCCTCATCAACACCCACACCTGTGTTAATGGAGCAATCACTGAAACGATGTTAGGTGGTCCTTTTAAGGCAGGGCTGCAATGATGTTGAAATGTGTTTTGGGGGATAAAGTTAATTTTCTAGGCAAATATTGACTTTGCAAGTAATTGCTGTTAAGCTGATCACTCTTTATAACATTCTGGAGTATATGCAAATTGCCATTAGAAAAACTGAAGCAGTAGACTGTAAAAATTAATATTTGTATCATTCTCAAAACTTTTGGCCATGACTGTACAATTTTCCAATATACTTTCTGTATCAAATCCTGATGGTCATGTGATGGATACACAGGTGCACAGCTCATTACCAGGCAGATATCTGGTTACTGTGCTGTGACTGTAACGAGCAGTGCACCTGTGTGTTCATCACATGACCATGGAATTATTTTTATCCACTGGAAGTAAGCAAAGAATGACAGCAAGATCTAGAAAACCATGATGAATTGATACAGAAACAATAATATTTTTCTCTCAGTATTGGTCTTCAAAGTGGCCAAACCCTTTAACTTTACACTCAGAACGACATAATAGTATGGTACAGAGCGAGAAGTGATTAAGATATACCACTATTCTAAATGGCACGAGCTAGGTAAGAGCCCCATTTTAGATTTGGCACTGGGGCCCAGGAGCTTCAAGGTATGCATCTAAGTTTATTGCAATGTGTGTGATTGTGGCTGAAAAAGACAAATCAGAATCTGAGAGCCAAATGCAAGTGATTGCACTCTGTGCAAAGTGCAGTGAAATGTGGGTGTGCATGTGCATGCTGTTTTACTTACTGTCCATTTACAGTATATCTTTGCTCTTTCTATACTTAGACATAGTCATATAGTCATGGAGGTGGTCCTGTTATTGATTGACAACTATCTCTGTATATCAGCCATAAATGCAGGGCTGCCAGTCCTTCATAGGACTCCCTTCATGACAATGTGGCTGCTTCTACGCACAGAAAGAGCAAAGATCTACATGAATAAATGACAAGTTTTACTAAATCTTTTCCACAAAGCTCTATATCAGTGTGCTCAGCTCTATAACATGATATCTGCAGATTGAACTGCATGTACAATGTGACAGGTTCCCTTTAATGCAGTGTGATTTATAAAGCTTGCCAAAGGTCATCAGGAGCACTGTATCTTTCATGAGAAGATGAAAAGGAGTACTATTGACAAAATGTGACAATATACATTTTACTAACTAAGACATTTTCTGAATGGTCGGATGACCAGCAGCACAATTAGACAGGGTAATTATTGGGAACAAGTCTTCCAAGGAACTTTTGTTCATGATAATGTAGCTGATTAGGTTGTGCAAAAGGCCCTTATCATTATTCCTTGATATTACATCCTGTTAGATATGAAGAGTCAAGGGCTCAACAGCCATATATAAAAGCAGCAGTGACAAAAGACTCCCCAGCAGGATCCTTTTAGTTCATTGGTGGGTCCAGTGCAATGGTTTAATAAGTGTGCCCCCCTCAGTAGCCTCATTACAATGTCTCCTTAGTCGCCACACTTAGTATAATGTCCCCTCAGTAGCCCCACATAATATAATGTCCCCTCAGTGGTCCTCATACAATTTAAAGACTCCTCAGTGGCCCCCATTTAATTTTATGTCCTCTTAAGTGGCCCTACATAATATAATGTAACCTCAGTGGCCCCCATATAATGACCCCCCGGTGACTGCTCAAACAAGATCATACATACAATTTTTTTTTATAAAAACTTATACTTACCTACCCATTCCCACAGAGTTTTCTGGAGGTTCCAGCTATAGTACTGTCTCTAACTGAATGTTTATTACACCTCCCTGGCACAGAATTCATAGGCTGCAGCTGATGGCTCTCCACCATTATATTCAGAGTTGAAACTGGGACCTGCCTCTCAGAACGATGGGACAGCACCTTGAATGTGGGACTGTCCTATTTGATGTGGAATGGCTAAGAGCCCCCCACTACCACGGGGCCAAGTGCAGGTGCACCATTTGCCCTCTGGTTAATATGGCCCTGCTCCCCTGCCTTGTGCAGGGTCCCCCCAAAAGGTGCCATTGCTATGGACTTTGGGCGCTTTATTAGCACACAATGTGTTTTGCACTGTTTTATAATGTTTTGCACCATGTAATACTGGCTATTTGCACTTCCCAACGTTACACTAAACACTTTGCAGTTAACATTTCTGTTGCTGTGCATTCAGGAGTGGCTTGTGCTCTGGGGTTTGTCAGAAGAGGGGAGGAGTTTAGTTGTTGGTAGGAGCCCCTGGTCCTTAGCTAAGGAGTTACTTTCTGTTCACAGTAGACTTAAAAGGGTATTCCCATGACTATAATCATATCTATATTTGTAGATAATTAAAAGTTAAACATTTTTGCAAATATAAGTAGTTAAAAATTCTGCAGAGTTTTAAACATTTTCTCTAACCATCTTAGTGGTGTCAGTCTGTTGTCTTGATCAGTTGCCAATGGACACGACCACAAATGCAGAAACTTTATATGGTCTGGGTCAAAAACCCAGCCATGATTTTCTTATTGTAGCCGGGTTATCAGGCAGGAACACTACATATATAAGAAGATATCCCAGCCACAATAAGGAAATCATAGCTGATTTTCTGACCTTGGGAAGGTCTTGCATTCATGCAACCGATCAAGACAACAAGACTGTGACCACAAGATATTTAGAGAAAATCTTTAAAACTCTGCAAAATGTTTAATTACTTATATTTGCAAAAATGTTTAACTTTTAATTATCTACAAATTTTAAAATGGTTATGTTCGTGGGAATACCCCTTTAATTGAGAGCTAGTGTAAGAAGAGGGATATTTACCTTGTCACAGAGCCATATGCATTATACTTGCTGCTATAAGTGAATTTGTGCCTTTATGTTGCTTTGTAACCAGATGATTCTTGCCAACATGGGCATAGCTGTAGGGGGTGCAAAGGTGGCAATCACTACTGGGTCCTGGGTCTCAAGGGGCCAGAAGGCCTCTCCACAACATAAGACACCAATAAAATAACATAATTTCAAATTCACTAATGCTGTATATGGATACATTTATCTGTAGAAATGATTAACTATTCATAGTCAGGTGACACATTTTGAACATTTATTTCGGGTCCTAATTGCATTAGTCACGTAAAATTAGTCATCAGCAATGCCATAAAATATAAATTCAAACAAAGCATTAATACTATGCCTAATATATATATTGTTATGTATAGTTACTTATTAACTGGATTGCTTGTGATCATGGATGGTGATATAGTCATAGTTGACAATAATTATAAACTGGGGTTTATGTATGCACTATAACAGATACCAGACATGTATCATTATGTTAAAACGTTTGTTTCTGATATCTAAATATCGATGACATATCTTTAGGTAGTCAGCAGTAGTCAAACTCACGGCACCCCCGCCAGTCAACTGCTGCTTCTGCCTTATAGGCCAGTGGTGAGGAGAGCAGGTTTGTCCAGAATGTACATATTTGCCACTTTAACATCATAGCTCATGACAAGGATCTTTCATGCAGAACCTTAGTGGAGTAGGGTTATAAAGAAAGTTATTTCCTGTTCCCTGGAAGAGCATCATAACCACAGCCAGCCATGTTACAGTCTAAATACAGTACTTTCAATGCTAGATGCACTTGGAAGTAAGGAAAAAGTTGTATAAAGCACTGGATGCCCATGTGAGCTGTGAGATGCCTGTCTGTCATGTAGGGTTGGACTGTAGCTATATGTTAAGAGTGTGAAGGAGCACTAAAGTCATACGAGGAGCTGAGGGATGCTTCATAGTGGTCTATTGTAGGTAGGTAATGTTTGAGTGCAATGTGTATAGTGCTTAGGTATCTATCTGTGTGTATCCGTGCAGTGCAATATTGTGCAATGTGTGTGAGGTAAACTTGGAGTCTGGTTTCTGAATTTATTTATTTTATTATTCTGATCTGAAATCTGAATGTAACTAAAGGTCTGGGATCTTAATATATTTAGAGGACTAGTGTTTGAGTGCTTTGTTTTGCGGGCAAAATAGTTTTTGGGGGTCTAGTCTGAACTTATTTAGGTTTCTAGTTGGGGATTTGAATTTATTTTGGAACCTGATTTAAGACTGATTCATTTAGGGGTATGGCCACCAGAGGAAGCTGTGGGGCAAAACATACATTGGGGTTGGAATCTGTGAATATCTACTAGCTGGCACTATCCCTACTCTGGTTCGTATATACAGTGGGGAAAAAAAGTATTTAGTCAGCAACCAATTGTGTAAGTTCTCCCACTTAAAAAGATGAGGCCAGGCTGTAATTGTCATCATAGGTAGACCTCAACTATAAGAGACAAAATGAGAAAACATATCCAGAAAATCACATTGTCTGATTTTTAAAGAATTTATTTGTAAGTTCTGGTGGAAAATAAGTATTTGGTCAATAACAAAATTTCATTTCAATACTTTGTTATATATCTTTTGTTGGCAATGACAGAGGTCAAACGTTTTCTGTAAGTCTTCACAAGGTTGGCACATACTGTTGCTGGTATGTTGGCCCATTCCTCCATGCAGATCTCCTCTGGAGCAGTGATGTTTTGGGGCTGTCACTGGGTAACACGGACTTTCAACTCCCTCCATAGGTTTTCTATGGGGTTGAGATCTGGAGACCTTGAAATGCTTCTTACGAAGCCACTCCTTCGTTGCCCTGGTGGTGTGCTTGGGATCATTGTCATGCTGAAAGACCCAGCCACGTTTCATCTTCAATGCCCTTGCTGATGGAAAGAGGTTTGCACTCAAAATCTCACGATACATGGCCCCATTCATTCTTTCATGTACACGGATCAGTCGTCCTGGTCCCTTTGCAGAGAAACAGCCTCAAAGCATGATGTTGCCACCCCCATGCTTCACAGTAGGTATGGTGTTCTTTGGATGCAACTCAGCATTCACTCTCCTCCAAACAGGACGAGTTGTGTTTCTACCAAACAGTTATACTTTGGTTTCATCTGACCATATGACATTCTCCCAATACTCTTCTGGAACATCCAAATGCTCTCTAGCAAACTTCAGATGGGAAGGGATATGTACTGGCTTAAGCAGGGGGACACGTCTGGCACTGCAGGATCTGAGTCCCTGACGGGGTAGTGTGTTAGTGACGGTAGCCTTTATTACGTTAGTCACAGCTTTCTGCAGGTCATTCACTAGGTCCCCCTGTGTGGTTCTGGGATTTTTGCTCACCGTTCTTGTGATCATTTTGACCCCATGGGGTAAGATCTTGCATGGAGCCCCTGATCGAGGGAGATTATCAGTGGTCTTGTATGTCTTCCATTTTATAATTATTGCTCCCACAGTTGATTTCTTCACACCAAGCTGCTTGCCTATTGCAGATTCAGTCTTCCCAGCCTGGTGCAGGTCTATAGTTTTGTTTCTGGTGTCCTTCCACAGCTCTTTGGTCTTCACCATAGTGGAGTTTGGAGTGTGACTGTTTGAGGTTGTGGACAGGTGTCTTTTATAGTGATAACAATGTCAAACAGGTGCCATTACTACAGGTAATGAGTGGAGGACAGAGGAGCCTCTTAAAGAAGAAGTTACATGTCTGTGAGAGCCAGAAAACTTGCTTGTTTGTAGGTGACCAAATACTTATTTTCCACCATAATTTGCAAATAAATTCTTAAAAAATCAGACAATGTGATTTTCTGGATTTGTTTTCTCATTTTGTCTCTCATAGTTGAGGTCTACCTATGATGACAATTACAGGCCTCTATCATCTTTTTAAGTGGGAGAACTTGCACAATTGGTGGCTGACTAAATACTTTTTTCCCTACTGTATGTGCCCTGATATATTTGAGAACTCATTGGAAATTTGTTGGTTTATAATATAATTTAGGAGTATGGTCAGGGGTCTGAATTGAATTTGTAGTTGAGTTTGCAGATATTATTTAAATGTTATGTATGGGGGTCTATCATTTTGTAATTATGACCCTTCCTTCATCTGCATTAATACTGTGAAGCACTATTATAGATGAAATATAGTATTTGGGGGAATTGTGCTGTAGATACTTTTATGGCACATATATTATAACAGGACTGCCTTAAAGGATAGGGGGATTGTGTTGCTATAGAGGTATAGGCTGCAAAGAAAAGGTGATAAAAGTCAAAGATATCTGGAAACCAAAAATGATAAGCCAAAGGTGTCTGGAAATCAAATTCTACAGTCTCCAGAATTGGTCTGGACCGAATGGAGAAGAAAAAAAAGAATAACTTCTACAATAACTCACCTATGAGTCAATTTATTTAATAGTTATGTACAATATTCTGTGAGTGAACCAGAGCAGATCAGATTTAGACCACTCTTACATGACCATAATACAGATATATTTTATGGCCAGTATTATGACCAAAGCAAACAGATTTCATGTTTCTACTGAATTAAATAATAAAGAATTTGTACTACATGGAATTGATGGGTCTGAATCTTAGACTGCATTTACATGGATGAGTGGATGTGGAATTAGTAACTGTGATTATTGTATATTTTGTATAAAAAAAAACAGATCAGTCTTATCAAAACCAAAATCATTATAAGGAAACAGCACTTGGGATGACCAACAATACAATAGTATAGTCTTAATTAGTCGTCAGAGCTACTCATTAGAAGACATTGTCATGTTGGTCTGGGCTGGATAGGGAAATAAAAGAAAGAAAGCATCTACAGCTAAGGAATCTACCACCAATGAGTCACTGGATTTAAGAGTTAAATATTCTGTGGCAGGTGAGTCAAGCATCAATTTTTCTATAAATGAAGACAGATGGTAAAAGTGATGGCATTGTAGGAAGAATTTATTTATAAATCAAGGAGGAGTGAGCGGAAATGTATGTGTATGTTGGTTTATGGATAGAGACCACTCTTTTTGCCTAGGGGGTTGGTTAGAGAGGTGGATTTGGTTCATGATTATTATAATTATATACATGTACAGTGAAATCTCTTTGAGATACAGAAACCCTGTAAAGTGGCTTGTATTCAGGCATTTTTTACTGCACTTATGCATAGCAGCTGAAAATCCTTGTCTGTTTTCTGTACTCTTAGACACATTTTAGCAATAACCAAAGATGAGATGACATTATTTCATTGCCAATATGTTGTAATTCATATGTAGAAAAAGAGGGGGAGTGAAGCAATACTTTTCATGCACTAATATATAATTTCTGCAATCACTTGGTAGCATCTTCCTCAACTGTAGCTTTCTAGCCACAAAAAAGGCTGGTAGAGCTATTATCTTCAGTGCTGGACAGGAAACCAGTAAGACCACACAGATAGAATGGTGGCTCAGTGGTTAGCACTGTTATCTTGCAACACTGTTGTCATGGATTTGAATCAGTCCAAGGAGAAGATCTGTTGGGAGTCTGCATGTTCTTCTGGATACTGTAGTTTCCTATCACACTCCAAAAAACATACTGAGAGTTTAATTGACTTCCTACAAAGTTGGCCTATTGTTTGTAACTAACAAACAGAATATTAGTTTTGGGTAGAGACTAATGGAAATGGTGTAAAACAATGTTGAACAGGCTTGGACTGAGCCTCAGGTGAATAGGTAAATCCCCGGAGGCCAAATAGCCAGGTGAGCCTGCAGGTCACACTGACATGGCAAAGTATACAGATTGTACTTCATACAGATACTCATCATACATCATCTCAACCAGGTTATATGTTAGTTTACTGAGTTTACTGAGTAGATAATTTAAGAATTTACCCAAACCATTTTTATATACTGTAGACAAAGTGTTTGGCTGAGATGACATCTAGGTGCAGAGTTAAGCCATGCTCCCTGAGCCCCATCTTCCCAATACTACAAGGGTCCCAATCACCAATCATCTTGCAGCATCTTGCCACTGCTTGAGGTCTTCTACTGTCTGAGCATATAACCCCACAACTAAAAAAATACATTTATGTTGGCAACATTTTATGTATTTGCAAATGGATAGTGGGCCCCCAGAATGAATTTTACTTGTGGCCTCTAAGCACCCCAATCTGACACTGGTGTGAAGTATGTTGTTGCTATTAACATAACAAGAAATGAGACAGTTAACAAATTGTTAGTATGTGTATAATGTCATTTATAAGTAGAGAATCACAAATCCCCCCTTTCCAGTTGACGTATCCCTCCATGAAAATAAATTATAGTCTGTTACTCTGTAATGAAAGTTTTTCATTTTACAGTACACACTTATCTTCAGAAGATTTCCCAGACATCATATTTAAAAATGGCACACTTATCAGGCAAACTAAAACGTTACCATTTATGTTTTATTCTGCCTGAGTAACAGAATTTTAAGTTTTTAGTTTTTATGAAGATTAAAGTGCAGTCTACGTATGTACTACAGTATGTTGGAATATTTTGACAGACAACCTTAATTAATATAAAATAGATGCCAGGCAAATGTTAAAGTAAACATTTTGTGTTCAAAATGGGATCTTATTTCTTTCTATCTAAAATGCTACTAAAAAGCACGACAGCATAAATATACAGTAGCTCATTCTTACAACATGCTAACGTACAGAGCAGTACTTCAATGTTTGACAATCCATTTTACAGTGGAATGAGAAAAGAAAATATATTGCTTGAAAATGGCAATGATGATGTTGATACAGTTCCAAGCCTTAAAACATAAAACAATATCAAGATACCAATAAATGAGAGATAATTAATGTGCTAGCAGCATGCAGTTCAACCACAGCTTAAAACATTGCATTGCGCTATTATATCAGCAATAGACACTGCTTGGGTTTTAAGGCAGCCAACATGATTAAGCTGAATCCTAATTGACTTCTCCATTAAAAATGCAGGCAAAGAAACTCCTTTAACCTTTATTATTGATTGAACATAACACTCACCATTCAATTATAATGCAAAATGAACATTTGTTATAATGTAAAAAAAGATGTATTAGCAATTTCCTTTAACTCAATAAAATCAATGTCAAAAGCTGTAGAGAGTGAAAATACTCTAGGAAGGCTAAACTAAGAATACATTTAAGGTATAGCATTATAAGGTTTAGAACACTTTGGAATGTTATTAAATTTGACCCAAATATATATAGATTTTAATCTAAATCATAAAACTAGATAAAAAGTTTGCAGTAGATTTTATTTCATTGTTGTCAGCCATATTCCGCATGAATTTACACTGCCTTTCAGCTGATATTCCTCAGCAGTCCAAAAGTGCTACTCCAAAGCTACTCCCAATGCTGCCTGTTATGAATTGCTCCAGACACCACTCTGTCTGTTCCTGGCATACTTTTCTACTAACTGAGCTTCCACTCCTTTAACTGGGGAAACAACATTTGCTAAGATTTTATTATCATAGAAATCTTTGCAAGGTGCAATACATGGATGTCAGGGCATGGCAATTAACCATGGGGCCCAGTAGTTAACTTATAAAGGGCCCCATGCTCTATCATGACCACCTTAAAGGGAACCTATCAGGTCATTTTAGGACCCCCAACTACCACCAGCAGCTATTGCATTCAGTGTAGCACTTTATCATCATGTCCTTTAGTTATAAATCTGATGCCAAGTTCTAAAGTCACATCGGCTTTTCTCCAGCAGAAAGGTCTCCTAATTTCTCCTGACGTGCACCTGAAATCCCATGCAGATACACTTTGGGCTGCATCTGCCCTAAGTCCTCGGGGCTTCTGCTGTGCTTGTGTGCTTGCACCACTTTCCTGCCCTTGCAACGACCAGCACTCACCCCTCCAGACTGCCAGAGAAAACTTGTCAGTCATACCTCATAGCCATGATGTAGCTCAAACATAACCACACAGGACTGTGACTAGAAATGCAGAGGTGACACCCACCTGATAGGTTTCCTTTAATCACTTCAGGAAAACCCATTAGGTTTTTACGTCTGGAAGGTGGTTGTCTAGTTCTGCAAGGACATACCGGTACAAGCAGAACTCAGCAGCTGCATGAAATCGTGCAGCTGCTGAAATGGGGAGCTGGCTGTAACTTCAGCCGGAGCTCCCAGAGAGAAGGCAGGGGAATCCTTCCCGATCGCTGTGTATACAGCGCTCAATGAGCGCGGCTCCCCTCTGACCCGGCGGTCACATTATCCACTGGGATCAGAGTCTGTTAGAGCTGCTGGGTCCTAAAGGACCCAGATCAGCCCTACATTAATGGGCAGGAGGCTGTATTCCTCCTGCAACTGGGGCTAAATGTACCAGCCCCAGTTACAGGGGAAATCAGCCTCCCCAACAAAAAAAAAGTGATCAGATGCCCCCAAAGGTTTATTATGACCTTATGGGGACACAATGTAAAAAAAAAAAAAATAACACAAATTAATAGAAAAGTTAAAAAAATGTAAATAAAATAATTTAAAAAATAAATAAAATAATACGCCAATAACACGCCCTTATTAACTGTTATAGTCCAACCCCTGACGACACCATACAAAATAAAAATTACTGTAACGGAGAGTAAAAACTATTTTATAAAGATTTTTAGTAGCACTTTGTGTTATTAAATAAAAAAAAATGAAAAAGTGAAAAACAGGCACGTTTTCCCTCCTCTTTTGTTTATATTTTCCAGGATATAAAAAAAAATTTAAACACATGCAAAAATAAAAACAACATAAAAATAAAGCCTTATGAGTCACCGAAAAAAGACGCAGAAATTAGTTGAATAACGCATATGATAAAAATGCCCTCCAAAACCGCACATACAAAAAAACTTGAAAATGTGCCTGGTCTGGAAGGGGGGTAAAGCATCTGGTATGGAAGTGGTTAAGCAATAAGCTCAGAACATGAAAAGTGTTTGATTATTTTAGTCTTCTTTACACACAGGGGCAACACACATCATAATTTTACATTACAGATAATGAACAAAGTGATGTTACAGGTCAGGAAAGATACATGTAAGGTGGTGGAAAGTGACTGATCACACCATTTCCCTTCCATGCTTTGTAAGGAACAAACATCATACATTGTGGCTTGTTGTTTTACTCTCATGCTGGGGATCAGTCAGTACCATCCCTGTGATATTTGATGTGTCATTCCGGGGGTGGACCCCTTGGTTGTACCCAAAAGCTAGCAGAGTGAAAGTAGAGTGTGATCATGGAGACTCAGGACCCATGTGAACTGAGCACTAACTCTCTGCAAGCAGGAATGCCATTGTGTGCTGCCTTGGATTTGAGACTCCAAATGCTGTTTGAGAAGTTAGTTAACTGTGTCCTCTGAACTTCCTTGAATTGCCTTGTTCTGCCTTGAACTGCTCTGAACACTTGTAACCTGCAACTAAATCAGTGAAGTGTCTGATGAAAGTTGTTACCGTCAAAAAGTGTGTGCATGCTTTTTAAGCCTAACTACTACAAACCTTGTTCACCATTTGGGCAGACTGGCATAATGGATGGTTCAGTGATTGCACCTGGCACCATAACTTGCACACAATGATGTCACAGTACCAGAATAATGCACACAGTGATGTCACAGGACAGGGACAATGCACACAGTGATATCACAGTACCAAGATAATGCACACAGTGATATCACAGAATAGAGATAATAAACACAGTGAGGTCACAGTACAGAGATAATGGCCACTATGAAATCATGCACAGAGATAATGTACATGCAAAGAGATCATTGTGTACAATGTGACATAATGCCACATGCAGTAACTATGATATCCCAGTAAAGTAACGGTGAAAGTAATGCTTGTGTTCTGTGTTCACTGGCATACTGCCTTTCATAGAAGACCTAGTTACTGGCTCTGTATGTATCAGGGGCGTAACTACCGGGGTAGCAGTGGTAGCGACTGCCACAGGGCCCAGAACATTACGGGGCCCAGAGCCCTGTGGCAGTCGCTACCGCGAACCCCAAAATCACTGCTATCGTTATACTCCGGGGCCTTTTGAGACCCCGGAGTATAACGATCGGGGGCTCAGGGGAGGTGAGCGAACATAAAAAACACCGTAACGCACCTATCCACCGCTCCGCAGGCTTCGGGCCTGTTTGGTGACGTCCCAGACGTCAGCCGACGTCATTATGCGTCGCGACGCCGGCCTGGATCGCGCGAGATCCGGTCCGAAATTGAAGATGGCCGAAGTAGCGCACGGGAGTGCACAGGAGCGAGGAAGAGGTAAGTTGCAGTGTTTTCTATGTTTCTATCCTCCCCGGGTCTCCGATCATTATACTCTGGGGTCTGAAAAGACCCCAGAGTATAATAATCGTTCATGGGTGGTCCACTATGGGGCATAATACTGTGTGCAGGGGCCACTATGGGGCAAACTACTGTGTGCAGGGGCCACTATGGTGCAAACTACTGTTTGCAGGGGCCACTATGGGGCAAACTACTGTGTGCAGGGGCTACTATGGGGCAAACTACTGTGTGCAGGGGCCACTATGGGGCAAACTACTGTGTGCAGGGGCTACTATGGGGCAAACTACTGCGTGCAGGCGCCACTATGGGGCAAACTACTGCATGCAGGGGCCACTATGGGGCAAACTACTGTGTGCTGGGGCCACTATGGGGCAAACTACTATGTGCAGGGGCCACTATGGGGCATAATATTGTGTGCAGGGGCCACTATGCTGCATAATACCGTGTCCAGGGGCCACTATGGGGCATAATACCGTGTGCAGGGTTTGAGTTTGAGTTGGAGTTGGAGTTGGAGTTGGAAGGGACCTCAAGGGCCATCGAGTCCAACCCCCTGCAAAGCAGGAATTCCTAAAACATCCCAGCTATATACCTATCCAGTTTCCGCTTGAAGATTTCAATTGATGGAGAACTCACCACCTCCCGTGGCAGCCTATTCCACTCTCTCACTACCCTTACTGTTAGAAAGTTTTTCCTAATGTCTAATCTGAATCTCCTTCCCCTTAGTTTCATTCCATTACTTCTCGTGCTTCCTTCTGCTAATGAGAATAGGGTAGATCCCTCTGCACTGTGACAACCTTTCAGATATTTAAATACCGCTATTAAGTCTCCCCTTAGCAAACTAAGCAGTCCCAATTCTTTTAGCCTCTCCTCGTAGGACATGGTTTGTAGACCTTCCACCATTTTGGTTGCTCTTCTCTGGACCTGCTCCAATAAATCGATGTCTTTCTTAAACTGGGGAGCCCAGAACTGTACACAGTATTCCAGGTGGGGTCTGACCAGGGCAGAGTACAGTGGAATAATTACCTCTCTTGATCTAGCTTCAATGCTCGTCTTGATACATCCTAGAATTTTATTAGCCTTTTTAGCCACCGCACCGCACTGTTGACTCATGTTGAATTTGCGATCTATTATTATGCCCAGATCCTTTTCCCCTGTACTCTCACTTAGTACTATTCCTCCCATACTATATATGCTTCTTGCATTTCTGTTACCTAGATGTAGAACTTTGCATTTGTCCCTGTTGAATACCATTTTGTTCACCTCAGCCCATTGTTCCAGTGTGTCCAAGTCCTTTTGGATGCATTCTCTCTCCTCTCTAGTGTTGGCCATTCCTCCTAGCTTTGTATCATCTGCAAATTTTATTAGTTCCCCATTAACCCCATCATCCAGATCATTTATAAAAATATTAAAAAAGTACTGAGCCCAGGACAGAGCCCTGCGGCACCCCGCTTTTTACTTTCTTCCAGTTTGATGTATAGCCATTTAGAATTACTCGTTGTGCCCGATCATTAAGCCAGTTGTGAACCCACCTCACTGATATTTTATCAAAGCCATACTTGATCATTTTTTCAATAGGAAAGTTATGTGATACTTTATCAAAGGCCTTACTAAAGTCAAGATATACTATGTCCACTGCATTTCCCTGGTCCAACCATTCAGTGACTTTATTATAGAAGGAAATAAGATTAGTCTGACAAGATTTATTAGGCATAAAGCCGTGCTGGCTCTGATTAATTAAAGCCTTCCCATCCAGGTACCTAATTAAATGTTCTTTAACGATTTGTTCAAAGATTTTTCCTACTATCGAGGTCAGACTTACCGGCCTATAATTTCCTGGGTCGTCCCTATTCCCCTTTTTGTAGATGGGAACCACATTTGCCCTTTTCCAATCTAGAGGGACCACTCCTGTTTCCCATGACTTATTAAAGATTATTGCAAGGGGTTCTGTTATTTCCTCTGCTAATTCTTTTAAAACTCTAGGGTGTAAATCATCCGGTCCTGGGGACTTGGTTTCCTTAATCTTAGCTAAATGTTCTCTTACCAAACCTTCGCTTATAATCAGCTTGGAGTCCTCTTTCCCCTCATCACCTTCACCATTAATGTTGATATTTCCATCCATTTCTTGGGAGAAGACGGATACAAAATATGAATTCAGTAACTCCACTTGCTGATCCACCATGTTAACTTTTTCACCCTTTTCGTTCTTCAGGACTCCAATGGTTTCCTTCACTTTTCTTTTGCTCTTAACATATCCCCAAAAACCTTTTACATTACTCTTAACTTCTTTTGCAAGCTTCAATTCGTATTCAGCCTTGGCTTTTTTAATGCTTATCTTGCAGAGTCTGCAAACTGCTGTATACTCTCCCTTGGATATAGCTCCCATCTTCCACTTGTTGTAAGTTTCCTTTTTCTTTTTTAGTAGGTTATGTAATTTTTTGGTCATCCATCCTGGAGTTTTTAGGTGATTCCCATTTTTCTTGCTTCTAGGTATTGTTAGCTCCTGTGCATTAATGATTTCTCCATGGAAAATTTCCCACCCCTCATGTGCATTTTTGTGCTTAAGTAATTTTCGCCATGGAATTCTACTAACCCTTACCTTTAGGCCCCTAAAATCTGCCCTACTAAAATTGAGCCTTCTAATCTTTGTCTTCTCAGGTCTTCTTCTTACAACCCCAAACTCGAGTATAGCATGGTCGCTGAATCCCAATGTCCCTGCTACCCTTAATTCCTTAACCATGTCCTCCCTATTAGTTAAACCTAGGTCCAGAATGGATGTTCCTCTCGTGTTTTTTTCTACTAACTGGGCAATGAAGTTGTCTGCTAGAGAGAATAAAAATTTGATAGAGTCTTTACTCGTAGCTGTGTGAGTTTCCCAATGAATATCTGGGTAATTAAAGTCTCCCATGATAACAATTTCAAATTTCTTCGAAAGCGTGGTCATTTGCTGTGAAAAAATCTCATCCCTGTCTTCTGTCTGTCCTGGTGGTCTATAACAAACCCCTATTATGATGTCCTTATCATTGTTTTTCCCCTGAATTGTTACCCAAATATTTTCCAATAAGTTATCATTTTGTAAAACTGTGATTTCCGTGGAAATGTGATCTTTTTTAACATACAATGCAACTCCTCCCCCTCTTTTATTAGTTCTATTTTTTTGAATAAGTTGTATCCTTCCATCTGTATATTCCAATCATGCTTATCATTCCACCAAGTTTCTGTAATACCAATGACATCATATTTTTCCTTCTGTATTATCA
The DNA here is from genome assembly GCA_947044405.1 of Leptodactylus fallax. Classification (NCBI taxonomy): domain Eukaryota; kingdom Metazoa; phylum Chordata; class Amphibia; order Anura; family Leptodactylidae; genus Leptodactylus; species Leptodactylus fallax. Next base: position 782,902 of record CAMRHE010000003.1, read on the forward strand.
GTTCTAATTCTCCCTGTTTATTTCCCAAGCTTTGCGCATTTGTGTAAAAACATTTCAGATTGTGCTCTGATACTTCCTTTTTCTTAATTTTCTTCTGAGTATCCTGTCTTAGGTCCTCATTACCACATCTAGTAACCTTGTTTAGTATATCCTTTAGCTGCATGTTCTTGTCTTTCTTTTTACTTCCCATCCCTTCCTCTTCTAGTTTAAAGCCCTCCTGATAAGTGTGGCAAGTCTTCTGGCAAATATGTGTTTCCCAGGCTTTGTGAGATGTATACCATCTCTAGCAAGGAGTCCATCATAGAGGTAATTCACTCCATGGTCCAGAAATCCAAAACCTTGCTCTCTACACCACTGCCGAAGCCACTTGTTTACCTCTAGTATTTTATTCCATCTCCTGATACCATAACCATCAACTGGGAGAATTGATGAAAATACTACCTGCGCATCCAGTTCCTTCACTTTCTTTCCTAGATTTTCAAAGTCTTTACGAATAGTTGGTAAATCATTTTTTGCCGTGTCGTTTGTACCCACATGTATCAGCAAAAATGGGTAGTTATCCTTGGAGCTGAAGAGGCATGGAATCCTATCGGCCACATCCCTAACTTTTGCTCCTGGAAGGCAGCATACTTCTCGTGCAGTTATATCTGGCCTGCAGACAGCTGCCTCTGTGCCCCTTAGCAGTGAGTCGCCCATAACCACTACTCTTCTTTTTTTCCTCGCTACGCTATTTCTTGTTGCTCCCTCTTGTCTCTGGGTGACTTTTGTTTCTTCTTTTGCTGATAGATTATTCTTATCATTTTCATCAGTCTGCATAAGAGTTTCATATCGGTTACCTAGCTGTGTAAGTGGTGATGGCCTTGTGATCCTTTTGCATCTCTTGGTCACCTGTATCCATTTATCTGTCTCTGTAGGTTCACTCAAGTATTCTTCCCTTACTATATTTAGGAGGTTTGCTTCAGCCTCCACCACTGTAGCCTCTCTCATACTTTCTTCCCTTCTCAGACTTTCTTCCCTTACTATATTCAAGAGACTTGCTTCTGCTTCATCAATAAAAACCTCACTTTCTTTGATGCCTCTCAACGTCTCTATTCTTTCTTCCAACCTCTGCACTTTATCTTCTAAAAGGGCCACTAGTTTGCATTTCATACAGGTGAAGTTGTCTTTATGGTCAGGCAAATCTGTAAACATATAGCATATGCTGCAGCTTACCATGTGAGTTTTCTCCTCTTCCATATTCCTCTCTTCAGGCTGTGCTGGGCCGCTACTCACCACCGTGAAGCTCTCTCCTGGCCCCACTGTTCTGGTCTGGGTGTCCGTGGCTCCTTCCCTTGTAGGGCGCCTCCGCTCTTCTTCTTGCTGCTTCTGCCGCCTGGCAGTAGGCCGGCAGCTCTCTCCTGGCCGCACTGGGCCGCTGCCGCTGCTCGCCGCTGTGCAAAGCCCCTCCGCACGCTGCTCACAGCTGACTCTTCCCGCTACTTCCGCACGCTGCTCACAGCTGACTCTTCACGCTCATGGTGCCACTATGGGGCATAATACCGTGTGCAGGGGCCACTATGGGGCATAATAGTGTGCGCAGGAATGCGGTTTGTGTGTGGGGGGGTTGGGGGCGGCGGTTTGGGGGGGTTGGGGGTGGCAGCTTGGGGGGGGCCCCATGTCAAATGTTCGCCTTGGGGCCCAGCCATTCCTAGTTACGCCACTGGTATGTATATATGAACTATGAGTTCTGTTGCATGCATACATTCTGCTGGTTTCTGCCTGTCCTGTTTGTTATGTGAGTTCTGAATCTGATGTGTTTGCATGCTTGCTGCTCAGTTGTTTTATGCTGGAGTCTTTGATCGGCCCTATTTTTATGCCAACCTGTTTTTATGTCTGATACCTGTGGCCTCTGAGCATCTGCTACATGTCCTGTGCCCTGCCCTTGATTGCTGTTCCATTTTCGGTTTGTATGTTCTGTCCTGATTTTAGTCTCTGCACACATTTTGTGTTTTTCTCTTTTTCTGCCATGCACCACTGTTCTGACCTGCTCTAACAGCTATTATCAAACAGGGACCACCTCAAGAGGTAAAGTCCTGGTAGACTTCCTGCAATGAAGACCAGATCCCCATATGGAGGTTAAAGGGTGAAAACTAGAGAGTCTGCTAGGATAACGCACTTAGAGGTGGCCTCAAGCCAAACTGATTTGGTAGCACAGTGGATCCATGATCTGCTGCCCACATTACAGTGACAAATTCAATTTTCCACATCCCCTTACATTATCCTTAGTACATTTCCCTGTCTCACTGTTCATGGAAGCCATTTACCATAATCATAAGAAATACAGCTTTATATCAACCATACTTCATGTAGATTGGATAATTGCCACAGTACACCACTGGTGGATAATGCAGCGAGGAGGTGAACATGTTAAAAGTAACAGTTAAATTGAACTGAACCTTACTGCAATAGGGACACAATACTTAAAGAGGTTGGCCACTTTCAGACCAATATTGAGACATCAGGGTTATTGGTTGTATAATAAAAAGTTGTACAGTTTTCCAATGTACTATCTGTATCAATTCCTTGAGGTTTTCTAGATCTCTGTTTGGTGTTATTCATTCTGTGCTCTGTGTTCATTGTGCAGTACAATAACAGGCTACCTTCATTATGTTGTAATGCCTTTAAGGCTAAAGCCCCTCATAGCGAGCTGCAGCAAAAAGCGAGTTTTCCTTTCTGTCCCTATTATACCTATATGGAAAATGCCAGTATTTCCATAGGTACAATTGACATGCTGCGATTTACAAAATCACAACGGTTTTTGAAATCGCATTTCTACTGCAGAAATTTTTCTACAATTTGTGGATGGGATTAGCCAGAATCCCATCCACTTTGCAGATACTGTAAAATGATGCGTTTTCGCAACGTGGGGCCCTTGCCTAAAAAAGTAAAACTTTTTTTTTCATAACAAAATTTCCTTTGCTTCGCCATATTCTGTTTCCATAACTTTTTTTATGTTTTCATTTACAGAGCTATGTAAGGACTAATTATTGCAGGACATGTTGTCATTTCTATTCAAGCCATTACAGGGTACATAGACTTTAGGTGTTTTCAAGCATGAAGATGCCTAATATCTTTTGTTCTTAGTGTTTATTTTCATTTGTCAAAAGGGTAAAAATGGCTGATTTGAACTTTTATTGTTTTGGGGAGTTATATTTAATATATTTCTTTAGGTTTTATCTTTATTTCCTCTAGGGAGTTTGAGCACACAATATACTGCTATATTTCTGTCTTGCAGTATATTTTTATACTACACTTCTGCTACACCCTGCATGTGGCAAGGAGTAATGGAAGACCCATGCAGACAGGCCTGAGAACCTTTAAGGCTGAGGCACGATGTTGTGGAAACGCAGATTTTTTTTGCTGCAGATTCTTGAGCCAAAGCCAAGAATGGAAACAAAAGGAATGGGAAATATATATGAAATACTTCTACTTTTACCTCTCCTGGCTTTGGCTCAATAAAACGTAGCATCTGCAACAAAAAAAGCTGCGTTTTCGCAACGTGGGACCTCGGCCTAATAGGCTTGCAGCTGTCATAATAGTTGATCACCACTTCCCCACTTTTATGCTGTGGGGGTAGCAAAAGTTTTCAAAAAGGTGGCGGACTTGCGCTGCAACAGCATAGATGCTGCAGTCCCAATTGATCACAGCATCAAAGTGGTTACTCTTTTTAAAAAAGAATAGAATGAGCTAAAAAAAATAAAAGATACAAAGAAGGGTTGGAAATGAGTCAATTGAGGTATTTACCTATAGGTATTTTATTATATTTTCTAGCCCTTAAACATAGCTGTACAATTCCACACAATTTGAAATACTGTAAAAGAAAGTGAATTTATTAACGTTAGTAAAATATTTGCAAAGATGATAATAAAGATAACCAATGTTTTATCTGTTTTCACAAATCTCATCAACTGGGTGATAAAATTATGATCAGGATGTGGCGCACAAATCAAATTTGCCAGGTATGAGTTGTTCTTCTAGTAAATTGGACAAAACTATTCCATAAAAAAAATAACTTTATTTTGTTTGTTTTATTGATTTATTCCAATATATCTTTAACCCCTTCCCGCTCTGCACCGTACTATTATGTCACGCTGAGTGTATAGTTAACTCTCAGTGCTGTAATAGTATGGTGCTGTAATGCATTACTTCTGGCACTCAGATGTGTTACGCAGTTGAGGGCCGGGACCAGCTGCAGGAGTCGGAAGATACTCTGACTCCGGCGGATTAACCCCCTGGATGCCGTGATCAATAACGGTCATGGCATCCAGGGGGTCCAGGGGCCAGATTGTTCCCGTCACCCATCGGCTTCCCCTGTGATAAGATTGCAGATTCCGAGTGGTTGCCATGGCAGCCAGGAAGTCAGGCCACAGCCTCCTGTCTACCTATGCACAGGAACTAATGTGTGATGTTCTGCCATGCTATGTATTGCAGGACATTGCAAAAAGGGATCTGAGATCCCAGTTTCAAGTCCCCTTGTGGGACATGTAAAAAGTAAAAAAAAAAAAACACACACATACACATAGTTTAAAATACAGACTAACAAACAATAAAAAGTTTTTAAATAAAACACCTTTCTATTTAAATAAAGCATATTATAAACAAAATAAGTAAACAAACATTTTAGGTATCCGCACGTGTGTATAAGTCCCCACTATCCAAAAATAGTGTTAATTATCCTGTACGGTGAACGTCGTAAATAATAAATATACCACAATGCGCAAATTAACGTGTTTTGATCACTTTGCTTTCCCCAAAGAATAAGAATGAAAAGTGATCAAAAAGCCATACATACCAAACATTGGTATTAATAAAAAAAAAAGTACATGTCCTGACATATTTCTGTCAACAATACAGTAAAAAAGTTATAGGCGTTAGAATACAGTGACCCCAGGAAAATCGTTCATTTTCAAAAAGTGATGTTTTATTTGAAAAAGTGGTAAAACATAATAAAATGGTATCACCGTAATCGTAAGGACCCGCTGAACAAAGCTGCCATGAAATTTGATGGAAATTTGGAAAACTTCACAATTTTCGAAATGTGACTCTGCTTTACAGACATTAATACATTAATAAATATTATCTACCATATTTCTGCTTTATATTGGTATCATCTTTTATTTTAAAGACATTTTCAAAACTGCACCCCTCAAATAGTTTGGAAACAGAATTTGGGAAGTTTGTTAACCCTTAAAATATTTCACGGGAATTAAAACAATATGGAGGTAAAATTTAGACATTTCATTTTTTTTCAAGGAGAAAATGCATCCCACAGTTTGTTATGCGATTTCTCCCGAGCAAGGAAGTACCCCACATGTAGATGTAAACTGCTGTTTGGGCACAAAGGGAAGGAGCGCCACTGGACGTTTGAAAAGCAGATTTTGATAGAATAGTTTTGAAGTGTTATATCTCATTTGCAGAACCCGTAAAGTAGCGGTACAGAGGAAACTCTCCAAAAGTGACCCCATTTTCAAAACTACAGACCTCAAGGAATTTATTAAGGGATATAGTGAACATTTTGACCCCACAGCTATTTTACAGATTTTATTAACATTGGTATGTATAAATGAAAAATTACTAATAGTCACTTTATCCCCAAACTTTTAATTTTCACAAGGAATTAAAGAAGAAAAAGTACACCACAGCTCATTACACAATTTCTCCTGAACACGGCAATACCCCATATGTGGCTGTAAAATGTTATATGGGTACATGTCAGGGTTCAGAAAGGAAAGAGCACTATTTGGCTTTTGGAGGGCAGATCTTTCAGTTTTTTGGGTGTCATGTCATATGTGCAAAGCCCCTTGAATACGAGTGCAATGGAAACCCCCCAAAATTGGGAAACTACACCCCTCACAGAATTTATCAAGGGGTATAATGCGCATTTTGACCCAAGAGATGGTTTTTAAAAAGAAATGTGCAGTGGATGATACCAAATGAAAATTGAAATGTTCCCAGATATCTGCCACTTCAGTGCCATGTCATACGTAAATATGAACTGCTGTTTGAGCACAGCTGAGCACAGAAGGGAAGGAGCGCTGTTTGATTTTTGGAGCACAGTTTGGTTTTTGAATATCATGCCACTTTTGCAGAGCCCCTGAATTGCCAGTAAAATAGAATCTGCAGACACGTGACCCTATTTTGAAACTGCACCCCTCAAGGGATTTATCAAGCGGCATAGAGAGCATTTTTAACCCTTGAGTGTTGCATTAATTTAGTTTCCAGAGATTAATGTGCAGGTGAAAATTGCAATATTTCCAAAGATATACCATTTCAGTATACCCAGCTTGTGTCAGCAGACACACACACTATTAGGCTAAGGCCACACGCAGCGAATTGCTGCAAAAAAAAAAAAAAACGATGGGGAAAAGGCTGTGGAGGAAAGGAGTTTTTTTTTTTTTTTTACAGAAAGTACACAGAGTTTTCCTCTGCATATTTTCTTCCTTTATTATACCTATACGGAAAACGCCAGCATTTCCATAGGTATATTTGACATGCTGCGATTTACAAAAATGCAAGTGTTTTTCAATTCACAGCATTTCTGCTGCAGATTTTTTTCTGCAATGTGTGGATGTGATTAGTAAGAATTCCATCCACTTTGCAGATTATGTAAAACGCAGTGTTTTTGCAACATGGGACCCCGTTCTCAAGCAGTCTCTGAAACAAGATGGCCACAACTTATTGCGCAATTAAATTACATATTTCTGGAAAAATTGCTATTTTCACTTTTCACCATGAACTTGCGCATTCATTTGTGGAAAATAAATTAATGCAACACTTGGGGGTTAAAAATATTCACTGCAGACCTGGATAAATTCCTTCAGTGGTGTAGTTTCCAAAATGCGGTCACGTGTCACGAGATTCCACTCTACTGGCATTTCAGGTGCTCTGAAATGTGGCATGGTGTCTAAAAATCAAGCCTCCTAAATCTGTACTCCAAAAACCAAATAGCGCTCCTTCACTTCTATGTCCAGCTGTGCCCAAACAGCAGTTTATACCCACACATGACATCAAGTATATTATTTTGGCAAATGTAGATGTTTGGTATTTAGACGCCATGCCAGTAAAGTAGAACTGTGAAAACTGCACCTCTGAAAGAATATATCGAGGGGTGTAGTGAGCATTAGTTTCCCTGATGTGAATGCAGAGCAGATGGTGAAAAGTGAATATGTAAGCTGTGCGATTACATTCGGTACATCAAATTCCCTATTATTTTCCCAGTATCTCCTATGATTGGGGGGTCACTCTAGGGTGTACCCTAATATAAGCTGGCACAGTTTATACATTCCCTTCCTGCTGTAGCCAGTTTTGTCCTAAAGATGTGGCGATTATTGGGATTTTTATCATCAGATGGCACAAGCTATATTTTTTTTATTTTATTTTTTTGGTGATGAATCCATATAAGGTCTTCTTATTTGCTGAATGTGATGCATTTTGTACCTACTTCATTTTGGGGTTAATATAACTTATTGACTAAATTTTATTAACTCTTTGTTGTTGTATTAAAAAAACACATCAATTTTACCTTTTAAATTTTTTATTGTACCGATTGCTACAGATGCTGAAATACCAAATATGTATTGTTTTTATTCATTTTTATTTATTTTTTTCACATAATTCAGTTTATATAGGAAAGGGACATTTTAGGGGCTTTATTCACTTACTTATTTTTGAAACACTTTTGATTCTTTTTTTATTTTTTTTTAATTTTTTTTTTTATGTCCCACAAGGGGCATGTATTACAGTATATAAAGGAAGTCAGTCAAAGCAGACTTTCTCTTGTCTCAGCAGAATCAACCAGGTATGTGGCTCTGGCAAACCCGAGGTCACTGATCAAACCCTGGGCTGCCGAAAGAATGTATGGGGGGCACTATAACAACACTATAATGACAAATCCCCTTAGATGCCATAGCTTGAGGTTAATATCCTCGATTGGAGCACAGCTCTAACCGGGGCCACTGGAGCAGGGTATTAGCTGTTATCGGATGTAATACCATGGGATCTGCATCTAATGTAATAGTATGTCCAATTGCCTTAAGGTATTGGCGGCTGTGATGTTCTATCATGTCCAATGTCGCCAAGGGGTTAAGAGGAATGGGAAATATAAGGCTACTTTCACATGGTCAGTGTTTAGCCAGTGATTTTGATCAGTCATTGTGAGCCAAAATCAGGAGTGGAGACTACACAGAAATCATGTATAATAGATAAATTTGCACCTGTTCTGTGTTGTAAACCAACTCCTGGTTTTGGCACACATTCAATGATGAAAGTCAGTAATCAAAACACTGACCATGTGAAAGCAGCCTAAAGGAAGCTCTTCTTACTTCTGGTAAATCCACTTCTGGCTTTAACTAAAAAAACAAAACAAAACAAAAAAAAAAAAGCAAGATCTGCAATAAAAGCGCAGCTTTTCAGCAAACATGTAGCCTCAACCTAAGGCTAGGTTCACACTTGTGCTGGGCTCTCTGTCAGGTCTGCTGAGGGACCTGAATGATGGAGAGACAGCTCTCCAAAACAGTGGTAACCTGCGGACTCCCGTGGACCCCATAGACTATAATGGGGTCTGCTGGGTGTCTGTCAGGTTTCTACTGTTCTTATACTGAAACTGGCGAAGAGAAAAGTTCTTCAGAGATTCTGACGCAGATGTAAACCTAGCCTTAGATGTATTATTTTCAGAAAATGCACGCAAATTAGGAATTTGCAGTGTGGCAAAAACTAAAATTAAACATCTCCTAATCGATGTACATGAAGGATTTATCTGTTTTAGGCCTGGGCCCCACATGGCATAAGCAGCACGGAAAAAAACGTGGCATTTTACAGTCACTGTGTAGTGGATGGTATTCTAGCGAATCCCATCTCCACAGTGCGGTAAAATACATGCAGCGGACACACTGCGATTTCCAAAACCGTCATGGTTTTGGAAATCACAGCATGTCAATTATACCTACGGAAACACCAGAGGTTTCCCTATAGGTATAATTGAAGCAGAAAGTCTGCAGAAGAAACCTCTGTGAGCTTTCTGTGTAAAGCGCTGCGGGACGCTACATGGCCTTAGGCCTTAGGCCCCACGTTGCGGAAACGCAGCTTTTTTGGCTGCTGCAGAAACACAATGGAAAAAAACACTGTGTTTTACAGTACCAGCAATCTCATATGTACATTGCAGAAAAAAAAAGCTACACAAAAGCTGCTTTTTCAAAAACTCGTGCATTTTTGAAAAACACAGAATATTCATTTTAGTTGCAGAATATCAAGCTTTTTCCCCTTAGATTTAATATGGGAGGGAAAAAAGCAGAGAAAAACACACAAAAACTAAATGAAAAATGCTGTAAAAGATAACACAAGACATTTTCACTGCATTTTTCCTGCTGTACTTTTTTTAGCCGAGTTTCGCTAAGTCCCCCACATTGAGGAAATGCAGCGTTTTGGCTGCTGCAGTTTACAATACCATCCATTAATGACATCCACACATTGCAGAGAAAAAATGCTGCAGAAAATCTGTGTCTTCAAAAATGCAAGCATTTCTGTAAAACGCAGCATGTTAATTTTAGTTATGGAATTCCAAGTGCTTTCCCTATAAATTTAATAGAAGAAGGCAGAAAAAAATGCATCAAAAACACTATGAAAATTGCTATGGAAAAACTACAACACATTTTCGCTTAGATTTTTTCCTGCAGCAATTTTTAGCTGCATTTCACTACATAGGGCCTTACCCATAATTAGCTTTGCTGTCAGTTAAAGGGGTTGTCCAGGATAAACTTTTTTTTTTATTTGAGGCCAAGGAAGGCTCGATTCCTTTCCTCATGCAGCGGGCACTTCTGCCAAAACAAGACACCAGGGAGCAGCAGGACCAGACCGTGCTGGGAGACATTGGAGCACCAAGTGACACATGAGTATTTTTTTTTTTCACCTTCTCAGGCCTCATATAAAAAAAAAAAAAAAAAAAAAGGTTTATCCCAGACAACCACTTTAAAGAGAGTGATCCCAATATGAATACCCAAAATGGTGCTTCACTAATGTAACGTTCATATAGTACAATTTGTAGCAACTTATAGCATTCCACTCGAGGGTAGAACTGCTCTTTAAAAAAACAATATTAACCATGTAAACATGCAACTCTAAGGAGCGTGAAATCTTAACTAAGAAAAAAATAATAAAACTGACTTTTCCAGTGATTAACAAAACCTGATTGCCTTGGAAATACACCATCACAGTAGATTGGATTAAAATACAGAATATTGAAAAGGTCAAAGCAATGTAGTGCTTATTTTAATTCATGGAGCGTAGAACACATTAAATGTCTGATTTCCCATACTTTGCAATTAGAACAAAAAGCCCAATATTTGTTACACGCATATCACAAGCAATCTCACATTTCAATTCACAGAAGCTAAAAGCACATCATTTTAGCATTATTTGTTAATTAAGAATGCTACATGAATACGATGAACATGTCAGGTTTCTTGGCTGAATGCAATGCTTTGCACTTTGACATGTGTAATAAAACTTTTCTTGTACACGGAGAAGATGATCTATGAAACTCACAATATTTTAAAATCTCACAATGGTTTTTCATAAGATATCAATTTTGTTAATACCATATAATTAAAACATGTCAGTGCATAGCAAGTTGTAGTCTAAATTAATGACTACGTGAATTATTTTAATTAAATAACCAATTACAGAAAAATCATAAGCATGAGAGCTGACATTTAAATGAATGTCATTTAAATTGCTTCCGAACATTGTCTCATCTAGAACACTAATGTAGAATGAACTATCATATCAACATAGATTATCATTTAAAACAGGAAAAGGTGATAGAGTAGAAAGAAATACAATCCATACATAAATAACAAAACACATTTCAAAACCTGAAAAATATATCAACTCTAATTAAACATCTCCTGGTAGCACTGCTATACATTACAGCTCCTTGTATGAATAAAGACTAACAAAACCCTTATAATCTACACATGCTTCTTTAATGGGTGTTTCTGCAATAGTGCTGTTTAGTCATAGTAGTCACAAGTGATTTGCAATATTTTCCTCCTTTGCTTCTCTCTCTATGACACTCTCTCCCCTTGTCTTGTTCACTTTCTCTTTGTTTTGCTTCTCTGCTCAATCTCTGTCAGACTGGAATCATCCATGCAGTGTTTTACACACTTTTTGATGTACTTTTGTGAGCTAAGATTTAAAGGGTATGGCATAGGTTCCAAAATGCATCAAAAAATCTGCTGCTCAATCAGCATTAAATGCATTTTCAACCTCAGATTTGCATATTATATTATATTATATTATATATGTTTTGCTTTATTTTTATGTTATGTTTATTTTTGCTTGTTATACATATATATATATATATATATATATATATATATATATATATGAAAATGTAAGCAAAAAAAAGAGGGAAATTTGACTCTTTTTTAAGTGCTACTAATAAAACTTTTCTAAATAGTTTTCCCTCTCTGCTACGGAAATTTTTATGTAGTGTTGTGCCGCCAAGGGTGGTGCTAGTACCTGTAATGTGGGTGTGTTTTTTTTTTTTATTCTGGCTGATTTCTCAGTTACAGGAGGAATGCAGCCTCCTGTCCATTACTGCAGAGCTGATCTGGATCCTCTAGGACCTAGCAGCTCTTACAGTCTCAGATCCCCGGATGATGTCACCGCCAGGTCAGAGGGGAGCCACATCATAGAGGCTCCCATAGCTGTATACAGAGTGATCAGGAAGGCAGGGACGGCAATAAACTGTTCCTGCCTTCTCTACAGGGGCTGCAGTTACCGCCAGCTCCCCAGTTCTGCAGCAGCACAATTTCGAGCAGCTGCTTAACACTGCAAGGACATACTGGTATGTCCTTGTAGAGTTAAGAGTGGACCGCCTGACGTATATAGTCTATGGGCGATCCAGAACTATTTAAATCAATATTTGGTGTGACCATCCTTTTCCTTCAAAACATCATCAATTCTTCTAGGTACACTTGAACACACAGTTTTTGAAGGAATTCAGGGAGGATGTTCCAAACATCCTGGAGAACTAACCACAGATCTTCTGTGGATGTAGGCTTGTTCAAATCCTTCTGTCTCTTCATGTAATCCCAGACAGACTGGATCAGGGTTCTGTGAGGGCCATATCATCACTTCCAGGACTCCTTCTTCAAACATTGGTCACACCAAATATTGATTTAATTAACATTTTTTTCTTTTGTTCATTCACTAACTTTTATTAATTGGCAAGATTAAACTATTTTTAAAAGCAATTTTTCTTTTCAGCGTTTTTCCAAACCTACTTCAAACTTTTGCACAATAATATATATATATATATAAACATCTTTTTTCACATGGTGACTTTCGTCCTAAAAGTACTTCTCTCTTCCTTCCAGAGTACCCCTGTGCATGGGATTTATCTGGTATTGCAGCTGAGCTCCTATCGATTAAATTAACACACATAATTTGTGGACAGGCATGATGCTTTTTTTGGATAAAAGTAGTCATGTTTTCTAAGTAAATTTAAGTAAATCTGGAAATATTGCAGTTTTTACATTGACCACTGAACACTCACAGTAGACACTTTTAAAATTGTGCTGTGTACCAGGAAGGGGTCAGCAGTAAACCAATGGAAGTTACTATCTTTTTATGCAGCTAGATGCAGATTACACAGTATCCACCACTAGCAATAGGTGATACAGATGAACTCGGTAGAAAACATGTCTAAAACATGTCTCATGGAAGTGAATACAGCAGGACCTTTTCTTATTCTATGTGCCTAGTGCAAATCTTCGCAAATACTATTGTAGGAACACAGACAACATGGTTTCCCCATATCACATGAAGAAAATATAATAGTATTTAAATGAATTATGAACCCAAAATGTATTTATCTTAAAAAAGAATGTTTTAAGAAATGTCCCAATACCTTTTTACAAGAGAATTTTTTGTTGTAGCCACAGACACCAAGCAAACATAATAGATATGATGTAAATCTATCTTTGTTACTCTTGGCAACCCACCAGAGCTTAGATTTCACTCTTGTGTCATGAGGAGTATAACTGAGATATTCTAAAATTTCATATACTTACATGTAACACTTGTACACTGAGTTTTTTTCCAAGTGAAAAAATGGTGTAAATCTATGCAAAAATGTCAAGTGTGAATGAGATCTAAGCTGTTCCATAGATCATTCAACGACTTCATTTATAAGTGTTAAAAGAAACCTATAATCACAAAACTACCTAGAGTACTTTATTGTTTCAGCAATATTTGAGTGTTAAACTTTTTTTTTTATTTTGGTGGAGTTTTCATTTTAGTATGCCATGAGAAAAAATATGTTTTCCCAGTTTTACACTGGCTACTGAACAATCACAATAAAGAGACACTGCCTGCGTTTAGCAATCACTTTTCAGGTTGTGCTATATACACTGGAGAAGGGTCACATGTAAACGTATTATTATCAGAAGGCATTGTTATAATGAAACATAAGACCTCTGCTATAAAACCATAGGCATATAGCATAGAATCCATCGTTGACAATAGTTGGTAAAGGCAGCACAGCTCCCTCCCCCTTGCATATCCTATAGAAGTCAATATTTCACTTTGTCTCTTATATAACATTTATTTTTAGCTACAGATGTTCCCTTTCTTACCTTGCCTCCTAGCTCAAGATATCCTCAGTTGAGTGGCACAAGATGACCTGCTTTTAAATAAATAAATAAATAAATGCATATTTTTGTGATACTTTGTAGGGAGTTGTTTCTGCTATATGTGTTTCTTCACAGCCTCAGAGAATTTGCAAAAAGGTAAGGGTGGACACAACTATACCTAAAGCATAAGGTAGAACATTCCCTTTAACGATTTCCATAAACATTTTTGTACTCTGATATGCATTGCATATGCTTTTCCTGAACGATTACTGTTCTCAAAAGGCATAAAATAGAGTGGCAAATAGATTTACTCAATACATCATTTTAAGATCATGTAAAACACTTCTATAGTTTTATGTAACATTATTTTTTTTTTAGTCTATCCACTACAAAAAATACAAAAACTATTTATAGCAATGTAAGAAGAATGGTGAAAGTGAACAACCTGTGACCTTTCTCAATGTTATCAAACACTATTGAAATATCTTCTAGCCTTAAGATAAGATACAGTCCTTGATAACCCGACAGTGATCAGCAACTCAATTTACTATGTCTACCAACTTGTCACAACATAGAAATGATCTATTTCATTGTCAAACTTTGCTACCAGAAAGTAATTTTTGAAGGTGAATAAAAAAAACATAGCTGAACCGTTTCTCTTGTTCAATAGTGTCAGAACTTCTCTAAACCTCTGAAAATCCTGATTGTCTTTTGCGACTGTCTGATGTTGAGTGCATCAAATCTAAGGAATGGCTATGCTTTGTTATTTTCATTGTTGAGAAAACAAAAAATGTACCTCTGATAAATTTTCTCTTTGATTACCTTGCCTTCAAAGGATTTAAACCACAGTGAAAGCCTTTGAAATCTTCAGAGCAGAAGAGACATGAGATTTTTTTTTTTTTTTTTATACCATGTGCATTGAAAAAACAGATGTCACGGGCTTTCATATTAAGACAGGGAAGAATGACTGCTAATTCCAACACAAACAAAAGGAATGTATTCATTATAAATGAGAAGAGGAATAGGAAATGATATTGTTTACTTCTGTAGCAATTTAAATGAGATCAATAGTCAAGGAAATGCTTTTAACAAACAAACCAAAATATACAATCGGAAAAATCGTTACCCATGTTATGTCACAAATTTGACAAGTAAACATACAAACTTTTTTTTTAATTTTTTTTTCTGTCAACTCTTCCTCTTCCCAATAATCACATAGTACAATGTATTACTCCTCTGTGTTTACCCAAATGAAGAAGAATAAACCAATATTTTATTATATCCACTATCACAACAATGTTCAAAAGATAAATAGTTTTCATACAGTTTATAAGGAGTTTGGAAAGTATCTTGAAAAATTTGATTATCTGGAAACCTTCCTTGGAGACATTTATAAGTACGTTGAGTCATTCCCTCAAGAAATGCAACTGATTGTTTTCTGAATAAAGATAATTAAAACTGGATAAAATCTTCCCTTTTTCTGAACAGTAGATGAAGCATATTGTTTGATTATCCAAATAATTGAGCCCTGTTTAATTGCTAATTGGGATGAATTAAATTTGTGTTTCTCTGTAAAAATATATACTGTAAAATTCAATTAATCCAGTATTAATGGTACCTGATTCCAGATGATGACAGCTGCTGTTCACTTGCCGCGCAGTCACCATGCACCAGACAAGAGAATTTGGGACTACTTTTGTGATGTGCCAGATTAGCAGGATTTACAGAAAATCAGGTACTGGATTTACTGGAGTTAGTGGATCTCTCACTAATTTGTAGATTGGTTAAGGTTTCCCTCTGCATCTACACATGCAATTTTTTAGGTATTTTCTGACTACACACTGATGCAGTAACATTTTTTGCTTTTGCTACATTGTTGTCTCACGTTGCACATTTTGTGGTTCATATTTTTTGTATTCTTTATATAACAAAAGGCAACATTTCAATTTTTAATATTTTTCCAGTGGAATTAAAAAAAAAATAATTCTGTGCCCATTTATTTTAGTTTGTACTCTAAGCTTCTATATTATGTCTTTAACTGCTTCTGGACCACCTGTTTACTTTATATGTCTGGGCGGTCAACCCTGCAAGAATGTATATATATGAAATTGGGCAGCTGCAGAAGTGGGGAGCTGGCTGCTACTACAGCTGGAAATCCTAAAGAGAAGGCAAGGATGGTTTATTACTTTCACTGCCTTCACATTGCTGTGTACACATCCATCAATGAGCACTGTGTACATTGCTATGGGATCTGATGATGCATCTTCACTTCCTGCGCCATGGTCACATGACCTCTAGGAGCCGGGGACTGCATTAGCTGCTGGGTCCTAAAGTACCCAGCTCAGCTCTGCAGTAAGTGATAGAAGGATGCGATCCCCCCTGTAACTGGGGATAAGGTGCCACCCCCCAGTTCCAGGGAAAATCAGCAGAAAAAAATAAAGTGAAAAAAACACACTACCAAGCCCATACTACAGATTCTAATCCTATCCCAGCGACACAACAATAAGTGTCACCTACTTAAAAATTACCATAACTAAGGAGGAAAACTATTCAAATTTTCTCAGATATTAAAATAAAAAAAAAAAAACCTGGAAAAAAATACATGAAAATAGAGACCTATTTATCCCAAAAAAATGATACCAAAATTATTTGAATAATCCAAAGAAAAATAATGTTATAGACCTCAAATTCTTACGTATGGAAAAACCCAAAAAATGTGTCCGGTCCTGAAATGGTTAATTTATTGTGTGAATAATGACAATAATTAGGCTGAGTATTGTCCCTTAAAACTATCAGGGAATAATAAGATCCCCACTTTTATGCTCATAAATGACTGTGGCATTAGGTCAGGAGGGTGTTAAGTGCCAGCTCTCAGTGCTATACATTTATAATGCAGGGTTCGAAGGCGTTAAAGGGGTTTTCCCATGAAAATAAGTTATCCCCTATCCATAGGACAGGAGATAACTTGCATGTCAGTGGGGGTTCGACCACTCAGAACCCCACTGATTAGAGACTTTTGTCCCCCATTCCAAGTGAAATAGTTGTCGGGCAGTGCATGCACTGCTCCCTCCATTTTAAGCACCAGAGATAGACGAGCACTGTACTTTGGCTATGGATAGAAGATAACTTGCTTTTATGGGAAAACCTCTTTAGGCTATGGCCCCACGTTTTTTGGAAAATTAGTTCTTTTAGCTTCTGTGGAAATGCGGCAGAAAAAAACGCTTTGTTTTACAGTACTGGCAAAGTGAATGAGATTTTATTTAATCTCATCCACATATTGCATGAAAAAAGCTGTAGAAAAACTGCTTTTTCAAAAACGTATGCACTTCTGAAAAACGCAGCATATCCCAAGAGCCCCCCTAGAGCCGCTTCAGGAGAACCCACCAAAATTTGACGAAAAGACCCCAGAGTATAAGTAGAGGCCCAGGGGAAGTGATTAAAAATAACAAACACTTATACTCACCTTGCCTCACCTCTCCTGGGCATCCTCGCTCCATCTGGCTCTCTTCGGCATCTTCTTCGGTTCTCTTCTGCCTGCGATGCCCCCCAGACATCACTGCTAGGACCTGTGATTTGGATTCAGTGGTCACGTAAGGCGCACTGATGTCATTACGCTGGTGCGCCACACTTGACCGCTGGGTCCCAATCACAGGCCCCAGCAGTGACATCTGGGGCACGTGGCCTCAGTCAAAGGTGGAAGAGCCCCAAAGAGGATTCTGAGGACTGTCAGAATCACAGGAGAGGTGAGTATAAGTATTTCTTATTTTTAATCACCTCTCGCCTCACCCAATAGGCATCTATTGGAAAGGGGCCTGGTGATATTTATTAACAATATGTATGGCAGTCGGGGGGAACCAGGCTTTCCCCGACCACTATCATGGTGGTCCGGGGCCCTGGGCCATCTCCAGGAGATCTCCCATGATTGTTACGCCACTGGGGTTCAGGTTTTGTGCTAAAGTGCCAGATAAAAGTAGAGCATTTTCAGATTTTTAAGTGACAAATTGCAAAGCTGAGCAGCTAGTTGGTTCATTTGGTTGACTTATGACCCAAGTGCTTATAAAGGTCAGTGCACAAATGTCTCGTCATCAGGCTAGGGCCACACAGTGACTTTGGTTGTAACTCCCTTCACGTGACCAAAGATTGCTGTGTCACCCTGTGACTCCTTCACTCATGTTAGTGAACGGAGTCACATTGTGACCCATGAAGGTGAAATTCGAGTCCATTTACTAACATGAATGAAGGAGTCACAAGGCGACATGGCGATCTTTAGTTGCGCTATGGGAGTTGTGGCCAAAGTCATCATGTGGCTCTAGTCTTATTTTTCAGTGAACAGCAGAAATACTAGACTTGTTAGTTTATGCTAAATCTGCTTTTTTTTAGTGTTTAAGTGTTTTGCTGGTCTAAATTTTTACCCCACTGATAAGAAGTAACTCTGCCACTCATAGCTTGTGTTATCTGCTGAGTACCTCCTCACCTTTTCTAGGCATTTAACAATTATGTGTGAACTTTTCTTTGGCAAAGTCAAAACTTTTCCTTAAATTTCAGATTCAATTACTATCTCTTGCATTGGCAGACAATGACAAACATTTGTAAAACACTCTCCTCACACTAAGCGGGACTCAAAGAGCAGGGATTGTGGAGATAGTGACTGCTATACGGGAACTCATCTCCAACACCCACAAGGGTCAGTTGTTTTATGGGAAGTCAGATTTAAACCCAGGACCACAACACTGTAAGGCAACAGTGCTAACCACTAAGACTATCTGCATATTTGCCCAAATTGTTGAAAGAATATGTTAATCTAGCAAGCTATGACAGTTAATTTGGGCACCTCATGAATTTTTCTACTACATCCAAGTTGTGGTAGCAAATTTCCCTATGCATGAGACCTAGTGCGCAGATTGTACAGTCATGTGTCATTCTTGTGATACATCTGTGCCATGGGTTTAACTACCAGGTTAGCTGACATAGCAGCTGCTATGGGCCCCAATGGATGATGGAAAATTGAATGCAGTGCCATTACTTTACTGGGACATCAAAAGGCCTGCATGTCACATTATTATATTTACTTTCCTCATATGTTGTGATGTCACTGTGTACACAGTGATCTTTTTGTGGTTGCATTATCCCTGTATATTGACATCACTGAATATACAGTGGGGAAAGAAAGTATTTAGTCAGCCACTAATTGTGCAAGTTCTCCCACTTAAAAAGATGAGAGAGGCCTGTAATTGACATCATAGATAGACCTCAACTATGAGAGACACAATGAGAAAACAAATCCAGAAAATCACATTGTCTGATTTTTAAAGAATTTATTTGCAAATTATGGTGGAAAATAAGTATTTGGTCAATAACAAAATTAAAAAAGTTCACCTCAGTATTTTGTTATATATCCTTTGTTGGCAATTACAGAGGTCAAACGTTTTCTGTAAATCTTCACAAGGTTGGCACACACTGTTGCTGGTATGTTGGCCCATTCCTCCATGCAGATTTCCTCTAGAGCAGTGATGTTTTGGGGCTGTCGCTGGGCAACACGAACTTTCAACTCCCTCCAAAGATTTTCTATGGGGTTGAGATCTGGAGACTGGCTAGGCCACTCCAGGACCTTGAAATGCTTCTTACGAAGCCACTCCTTCGTTGCCCTGGAGGTGTGCTTGAGATCATTGTCATGCTGAAAGACCCAGCCACGTTTCATCTTCAATGCCCTTGCTGATGGAAGGAGGTTTGCACTCAAAATCTCACGATACATGGCCCCGTTCATTCTTTCATGTACACGGATCAGTCGTCCTGGTCCCTTTGCAGAGAAACAGCCCCAAAGCTTGATGTTGCCACCCCCATGCTTCACAGTAGGTATGGTGTTTTTTGGATGCAACTCAGCATTCACTCTCCTCCAAACACGACGAGTTGTGTTTCTACCAAACGTTCTACTTTGGTTTCATCTGACCATATGACATTTTCCCAATACTCTTCTGGAACATCCATATGCTCTCTAGTAAACTTCAAACGGGCCCGGATATGTCCTGGCTTAAGCAGGGGGACACGCCTGGCACTGCAGGATCTGAGTCCCTGGCGGCGTAGTATGTTACGGTAGCCTTTGTTATGTTAGTCCCAGCTTTCTGCAGGTCATTCACTAGGTCCCCCCGTGTGGTTCTGGGATTCTTTCCGTTCTTGTGATCATTTTGACCCCACGGGGTGAGATATTGCGTGGAGCCCCTGATCGAGGGAGATTATCAGTGGTCTTGTATGTCTTCCATTTTCTAATTATTGCTCCCACAGTTGATTTCTTCACACCAAGCTGCTTCCCTATTGCAGATTCAGTCTTCCTACCCTAGTGCAGGTCTACAATTTTGTTTCTGGTGTCCTTCCACAGCTCTTTGGTCTTCACCATAGTGGAGTTTGGAATGTGACTGTTTGAGGTTGTGGACAGGTATCTTTTATACTGATAACAATGTCAAACAGGTGAAATTACTACAGGTAATGAGTGGAGGACAGAGGAGCCTCTTAAAGAAGAAGTTACAGGTTTGTGAGAGCCAGAATCTTGCTTGTTTGTAGGTGACCAAATACTTATTTTCCACCATAATTTGCAAATAAATTCTTAAAAAATCAGACAATGTGATTTTCTAGATATGTTTTCTCATTTTGTCTCTCATAGTTGAGGTCTACCTATGATGACAATTACAGGCCTCTCTCATCTTTTTAAGTGGGAGAACTTGCACAATTGGTGGCTGACTAAATACTTTTTTTCCCCACTGTATATATATATATATATATATATATATATATATATATAATGAGATAACCACAAGGTAACCAACAATAGTTTCAGCCACATGTGTCCTCTGAGTGCTGCCATATTCCTGCTAAAGTGTAGCCTAATACCCCATATCTACTTGTCTTCTTCCCAATGTAATGCTTCTTACGAAGCCACTCCTTTGTTGCCCTGGCGGTGTGCTTGAGATCATTGTCATGCTGAAAGACCCAGCCACGTTTCATCTTCAATGCCCTTGCTGATGGAAGGAGGTTTGCACTCAAAATCTCACGATACATGGCCCCGTTCATTTTTTCATGTACACGGATCAGTCGTCCTGGTCCCTTTGCAGAGAAACAGCCCCAAAGCTTGATGTTGCCACCCCCATGCTTCACAGTAGGTATGGTGTTCTTTGGATGCAACTCAGTATTCACTCTCCTCCAAACATGACGAGTTGTGTTTCTACCAAACAGTTCTACTTTGTTTTCATCTGACCATATGACATTCTCCCAATACTCTTCTGGAACATCCAAATGCTCTCTAGCAAACTTCAGACAGGCCCGGATATGTACTGGCTTAAGCAGGGGGAAACATCTGGCACTGCAGGATCTCAGTCCCTGGCAGTGACGTCCAGAATGTGTGACGTCAGCCGCAGAGAAGAGGAAGACGGTGGCAGCAGCGGGGACAGCGGATTGGTGCAAGGAGGCCCAGAAGAGGTAAGGCAAGGTGAGTATAACTGTTTGTTATTTTCCGTTATCTCCCCTGGACCTCCAATATTATACTCTGGGGTCCGAAGAGATCCCAGAGTATAATATAGTAATAGCACCGAGGGAGTCTGTGGGGCCACTGTGGAGTATTATACTGAGCAGGCCCTCTGGAGAACATATTATACTGTGTGTGGTCACTGTGGAGCATTATATCGGGGGCCCTCTGGAGAGCATGTTATATTCTGTGGGGACACTGTGGAGCATTATACTCAGAGGATGCTCTGGGGAGCATATTATATTGTGTGGGACCACTGTGGAGCAATATACTGGGGGGCACTGTGGAGCATTATATTTCGGGGGCCCTCTGGGGAGCATATTATACTGTGGGCCACTGTGGAGTACTGGGGGGAAGGGGCAGTGTGGGGAGCCTGTTATACTGTGTGGGGCCACTGTGGAGTGTATTATATTGTGTGGGGCTTCTCTGGAGCATATTATACTCTGTGGGGCTACTGTAGAGCATTATACTGTGGGGGCACTGTGTGGAGCATATCATACTGTGGGGGTCACTGTGGAGCATTAAACTGGGGGAACCCCTCTTGGGAGTAGATTATTCTTTGTTGAGGCCATTGTGGAGCATGTTATACTGTGTGGGCCACTGTGGTGTATTATACTGTGTTGGGTGCTCTGGGCAGCATATTATGCTGTGTGGAGCCTTATAAACCATGTGGGGCCACTATGGGGGGCTCAGGGGAGCATTTTATACTGTGTGGGGCCACTGTGGAGCATTATATACCATGTGGGGAAACTGTGGAGTGCTCAGGGGAGCATTTTATACTGTGGAGCATTATATACCATGTGGAGCATTATACTGTGGGGGAGGAGCTCAAAATTCCTTCTGGCAGCCCTGTGTGCTATGTCTGCATCACAGCTCCCTCACTATAGTCTTGCACATACGTTTAGTGATATTGGGGCCTGCACAGTACTATAGTGGGAACATACTCAGTAACACCAGATAGTCAGCACATATGTAAAACCTCAGTGAAGGAGTTGTGGTGTAGGCTATTAGCAGGAAGCTGTTGGGTGGGGCCCCAGAACAAGTTCCTCTGGTGGGCCTAAGGCCCTTCAGTATAAGGGGGAACTATTATACTGTATATTAGAGGACTCTTATTTATAAGGGAGGAATTATTATATATAAGGGTGGGTTACTATATATATAAGGGGGAAAATGTTAAATATGAGGGGACTATTATAAGGGGGAACTATTATGTATAAAGTGGTTATTATAAAGGGAAATTATATATACAGGAGGGCTATTATTAGGGTGAACTATTATTTATAAGACTGGCTATTATTTATAATGGAGGAACTATGTATAAGAGGCCCATAAAAAGGGAGAAACTATTATATATAAGGCATCTATTATAAGGGGGGCTATTATTTAGAAGAGGGGAACTATTTATGAGGGGGTATAATTGTTAAGTGGGCTTATTTATAAAGTGGGCTATTAGGGATAATGGGGACTATTATTATTTATAAGGGTAACTATTATTTATGAGAGGGCTATTATTATTAAGGGGGAACTATTTATAAAGAAGCAGTATTATTTTTACGGGGTGACTGTTACTGATAAGGGGAAATTATTACAGATAAGGGGGGATATTACTGATACAGGGCATTATTTATCATTTATAAGGGAGCTATTACTGATAAAGGTGTAATATTATTTATAAGCAGGGACGTGCTATAATAACTGACGACTGGGTGCAAAAATCTATTAGGCGGTACAAAGGTGGTCATTTGAATTGTGTGTGGGAAAATGGGGATTATTATTACTGTTTTGGAGGCAGAAACGAGGCATTATTAAAGGGATTGCCACTGGAAGACGAAGGTGTTATTTATATATCAGCATTAGGGGCCCCGCTTTTAAATTTACCCAGGCCACACTTTGTCTAAAACCGGCCCTCCCCACGGCCTAACTTACCGATCCCCGTTCCTGCTCATGGCCACCTATGCTTCCCTTCAGCAAGTAACGGCCATAAAAAAAAAAAAAAAAAAAAAAAGGTCGCGGGCCCGTGGCATTGCTAAATGACATTGGAAACAACTAAGGCAATAGCTATACACAGGGCCACATAATGTATTCCATTCCTCACTAGGTTAATCTAGTAGTGAATACCAGTAGGGAACACTTTCAAAGCTGTGCTGGTGAAACCTTCTTGAATGACTTGGAAGGTTAGTTTCATCATATTGTTTTTTATTTGAAGGTTTTTCACCATTCTGTAGAGGAATACATAGTCCATAGGCATAGTAACTTTTATTACCCAGCTTTTCCCACATCACAATGTTATATGTCTACTTCTATATGCTATCATAGTGAATTCACCCAACAGCAAGTTGTCCACTAACCCCCTCTGCCTTCTTCAAGTATACAAAATATCAAAAATAATAGCAAAGCATGGCCTGTGTGATACATATGGAAAAACAAACCTATCGAATGCTTCTTGCTTTATTCACATTTTGAACCTTGTTGTGTATGGAGATATTTTTAACCCCACCCAAGAGCCATTACTTTTTTATTTTTCTGTCAATGTAACTGTATGAGGGCTTGTTTTTTTTGCAGGATAAGTTGTACTTTTTAATAGCACAATTCTGGGGTACATATATTTCATTGATTAACTTTTAACTCTTCCTTGGAGGTAATAAAAAACAGCAATTCCACCATTGTCTTTTTTTGCTATAAATTTTGCACATTTTCACACGTGGTTTAAATAACCTATAGATTTATTTTATGGATAGGTACAAATAACATTGATACCAATTTTTTCTGCTTTCAAAGTTTAACTACTTTTGCAAAATAAAAACCCCTTTTGAAATAATAATAGTTTTTTTCTTCACTGGGAATTTACACAGGGAGACATTAAAGTTTCAGCTGGATATCGCCATGGAAAAACATTTCACTTGGCCAGACCACAGCTTATCAGACTCAAAAATCCTGATCCTAAAAGGTCTCTTTAAGAATGACACAGAGAGGGGGTGTGGCCTATGCTGCATTGGTGAGCAGACATGATCCTGGGGAGCTCCTGCCCTGCATGCCTTACTAAAGGACTATATTTGCCTCCCTCATGGGCAAAAGATTGCCCAAGAAGTCTTCCACAGGGACCTCTGCACCTGGTGACTGCACCTCCCAGCCATCCCTGGAAATTTACCCTCGCCCTAGCGGCTCCGCTTCCCTTCCCTATGGCAGCCATCTTGGACCGGCATCCAGGAGTCCCCAGCTCTTCACTTACCTCCTCCAGGCGATCCCTGCTGCTTTCCAGCGGTCTGTCACTGCTTCTGGCCGAACCCCATGTCGGGTCTCCACTGTCTTCAGATACTGCTGGCTTGATTCAGGCGGGGGGTGTCCGCATGGCCCTACTTCCACCATCTTCCTCTGCTGGATCCTCGCCTCCTCCTGCTCCTTCTGAGACTTCTCTATTGCCTGCTGACCCTGGACCTCCTCAAGCCTCTCAGGTCAGTCTGCTGCCCCTGGCATCCTCTGCACTCCATGCACACACTCCATCTCCCCCTGCTCCACAAACGGACTCTGCTGCTCCTCTCCATGCTGCCCTTGCACACAGCACAGAGCCTCCTCTGCCACCTGGATCCCGTACACCCTCTGCTCTTGGGGCTCTGCCACAGCTATCCCTGGCCCCTTCACCTGGAGGGGATGACCTAGATCTGGGAGCAACTCCCTCCATGTCACTGTATGCAGTCCAGGATGTTGGGAGTTCTAATCCACCTCTGTCTATCTCTCAGCTACTGGGCCAAAGTGCTCTCCTTTCTGCCTCCATACCACTGCATTGGACTCAGCTACTTGCTCACCTGCCGACCAGACAAGATTTTCAATCCATGGTCACTGGGGTTACAGATGCATTTCACACTGAGATCTCTGCACTATGAAAGGACTTTCAGCGAATCACCACCAGAGTGAAGACCCTTGAGGAGGATCATGACCATACCCGGGCTTACATCACCCAACTTCAGGCCTTGGTCCATTCTCAATCTCAGGCTCTGCAAGACATGCAGCGCCATATGGAGGATTTGGACAATAGAAAGCTCCACTCAGGAGGAGGACTTACATGTTACCTTAGAGGTAATCTTTAATGCTGTTCTTCAAGAACCCTCCACCCACAAGATCAAGCTTCATCATGCTCATAGGGCCCTGTGCCTGAAGGGGTCCAGTCCGGCTCCCCAATACGTTATCTGCTGTGTCCACGACTTTGCACTGAAGGAGGCTATTCTCTCCAAAGCCGGCCAACTTAAAGACTTTGATTTTGACAGTGCTAAAATTCAACTCTATCAGGAACTCTCCTGGATCACCTTAAAGAAGAGGCGCCATCTCTGCCCACTGCTTCAACTATTGCGAGACCGTCAAATTCCATACCATTGGGTATTCCCCTTTGCCCTGACTGCTTGAGCGAATGATTGTTCTGCTACCCTGCGCACGTATGTGGGCCTGCAACCTTTCTGCGCTACATGGCACATTCCATCTCCAGAGTTATCTGACTGGGAGCTTGCCCCTCCACCTTCACCCACTTCCTCAGGTTTGGACCTCTCGGAAGCCTAGAAGTCGTCATCTGTCTTCTCCGAAAACCTCGGCCAGGAGGCCACAGGTGGACCCTCCGCCTCCATGAACCCACTGGTGACTGTTTTTTTGGTGCTCTTATTTTTTTTAAGGCTTACTGATATTGCAGTGTTTGTTCAATTTCCTGGAGTAGTTTTTTTGTTCCCTGTGCTGACCTACTTATTTCCATATTGCAGTCCTTTGTTTTATCTCCTACTGTTTACTGTTGCATCGCTATAGCTATTGGGCAGGGTGGGTAGCTCCCCACTCCATATACCCTGCCAGTATTACCTGTTGACATTTTTTTCCGCTGCTTTTAGTGGAATTAGACCACCTCCTAGTGTTGGTTGCCCCCCACTTTCACTTTTTGGAGGTATATTCTCTATATTCC
This sequence comes from Leptodactylus fallax, assembly GCA_947044405.1. NCBI lineage: Eukaryota > Metazoa > Chordata > Amphibia > Anura > Leptodactylidae > Leptodactylus > Leptodactylus fallax. The sequence goes on from CAMRHE010000003.1 coordinate 809,024, forward strand.
GGCTGTGATATCTAGTCCTGTCCACATTGCACTGTTTTACTGTTTTCATGTTTTGTTTGTTGTGTCTTGTCTTTTTGTGTGTCTCTTCTCCCCCCACCCCCCACACACACACTATTCCCTTTTTCTCTCCTTCTTGGTTTGGAGACTCCATGGCCTTTCTTGTCTCTGCCTGCTCTGGACGCTGCACTCCAAGGGTGAGATCTGCCTTGCTTATAACAGTCTTGACTATACTCCGTCCTTATGGCTAAGTGCATAACATTAAATGTCAAGGGTTTGGGCTCCAACACCAAACGACACATGGTCCACAGGGAACTCCAGTCCCTCAGGGCAGATGTGGATTTCATTCAGGAAACACATTTCGACCATACAGGTACATTTAATTTTGCTAAGCACTACTATCCACAAGCCTACTCCACCTACCGGCGATTATGGTAGTGGCTATCCTATTATCCCGTACATGTCCCATTACGGTCACCACCAGCCATCTTAATACTCAGGGTCGCTATATTATTTTGGAGGGCCACTTGCATGGACAACCTATTGTTCTCTGCAATGTTTATGCCCCCAACACCTCCCAACTTTCCTTTCCTCCATGGGGTTTTGAACCGTTTACGGGCCCTCTCTGACGCGGTTTGGCTCCTTGGTGGAGATTTTAATATGTTTTTCTCCAAGCACGCGGATAAATTGTCCTTGCGTGATAACCCGGTTGCTGCCTCTCAGCTTCGCCTTGCTGACTATGGCACGTCAACAACCCCACTGCTCGCTCCTACACATTCTTCTCCCATCCCCACGATACACACATGAGGATATACTACTTCTTTGGTAATGCACCAGCAGATATTGGACCTATCTCGTGATTTGATCATGCCCCGGTCACTGTCACCCTCTCCCCTACGCCGATCCTGACTAAACGCTGTCACTGGCTCCTTAATGAATCCCTTTTACATTTGGAAACCACTCGTAACACATTGCATACCCATTTGATTGAATACTTTTGCAATAACGAGGCCTCAGTCTCTTCTGTCTCTACCCTCTGGGAGGCCCATAAGGCTGTTATGCGAAGGCACTCCATTGCCATAGCAACGAGACTAAAAAAAGACAGAAAGGCTAGAGAGGTAACCCTGCACACTAAGATAAAATCCCTCACTGATAGTTTAGCGTTACGCCCCACTCTGTCCCCCCTCCATCAATTGGTTGCAGCCCAGGCCGACCTATACGACCTAGCTATGCATGCTACCCAGTGTCTTTTACTCTACAGTCTCCAATGCTACTATGATCGTGTCAATAAGGCCCATACCCTGTGGGACTAGGGCCACTTTAACCATAGGGCCAACGGTGCACTTGCAGCGGACCCTATGGTAGCGGGGGCCCCATTGGGACAGCCTGCATATGCTGTCCTGTGGGGCTGCCCCAGTTGCATACAATGATGAAGGAGGGAGCCTTCAACTCCCTACTTCATCATTCATCCTCTCTTCCCGGGAGCTACAGATGCGATGTGATGTGGTCACTTACATCATGCCTCTGCTCCCCAAAACACCAGACCCAGATAGCAGGGGAGCGAGGAGAGGTGAGTATTAGTGTATTGTTTTTCTAATTGCTCAGGATCCATTAGGGCTATGAAGATGAGCCTGTATTCATTTTAAAGATGTGAATCTCATCTTTAAACAGCTACCAAGATCATCATGATAGGCATTGAGATCACATTGCAAATCTCAATTCCCGACAGCATTTTCACCAGCGAATCACTCTGAATCTGTAAGGACTATCATGATGATCTTGGTATCTTTCTAAAGATGAGATTCTCATTTTTAAAATTAATCTATGCTCATCCTGGATCCTGAGATATGGGGCTCTAAAGTGCCCCCCCTCTCCTGTCTCAGGCAGCATCTTAGAGCTGCTGAAGGAGGGGGGTAGGAGCATACTGCAGAGACAATGATAAATCATCACTATACTTTTGCTTTCTGATTGTCACATAGAGGGATAATGTATTACCCCTCTGAGCCTAATCACAGGGGTATTCTTATGTAATACCCCTCTGAACATAACATAACCAGGAAGTTTAATGGCGCTGTGACCCAGACGTTTACCATTGTCCAGATCGCAGTTCCAAAAGAGTTGCACCAAACACTTACACAACAATAGCACAAAGTCATCAATAAAGTTTACATTTTTTCACTGTCCCTGTCCTGTTCATACCTGATCTTTATAGAGTAAAATATGCCAACCGCCTCTCTAGCAATATCCGTTACACACTAAAATAATAGCAATAATGATTATCACTAGTGATGAACACATAAAACACTTTTGATAGGTGGAAATATTCCATCAGTCAGATAACACATTTTCACCCATTGAATGTCACCATATAAAATCCCAGTTTTTGGCACATTTCAGATGGGCATAATAGTGGGTGGTGATGGGGGGGCACTTATGAAACCTCTGCACTGGGCCCACCAATGTGTTAAAACAGCCCTGTGCGGGACCATCAGGCTTCTTCTACCCCCCCATGTAATTTGTGGCCCCTCTGGTTCCCTCCTACACCATCCTGATGATATTGCTACTGCATTCCAGTCTTATTATACCCGTCTATACAACCTCCCATCGAGAACCCACCCTTACCTCCCCCCTTCCTCCCAGGGTTTACAGGATTATCTTGATTCCTGTAGTCTCCCTTCTCTAGCTCCTTCGGTCCTTGATTCTCTTAATACCCCAATCACAGCCGAGGAGCTTACTGACATTTTAAAATGTCTCCCGAATGGTAAAGCCCTGGGACCTGACGGCTTCACACCTACTTATACTACAAGACCTTTCAGTCTATTCTTCTGCCTCACTTGCAGAACTTATTCAACTCTTGGACGATGCCCCCATACCCCAGTCAATGCTCCACTCCCATATCACCTTAGTTCCTAAACCAAATAAAGATCCTCAGGAGTGCTCCAATTATCGGCCCATAGCTCTCCTCAACTCTGACCTTAAACTTTTCACTAAAATTTTGGCTACTAGGTTGAACGCTTGGTTCCCCTCTCTTATCCACAAGGACCAGGTGGATTTCATCCCCTGCTGTCGGGAAGGGGGGGGGGGGTGACAACACTAGAAGGGCTGTGGATTTGATAGATGTAGCCAATCATACTGCTATCCCTGCCCTCCTCTTGAGTTTAGACGCTGAGAAGGCCTTCAACCGCCTTGACTGGTCTTTTATGTTTGCTACTCTTAGGAAGTTTGGTTCCTCAGGGGCCTCTCTCTCAGCAGTTACAACACTCTATTCTTTCCCCTCTGCGGTAGTTAAGCTCCCAAACACCACCTCTTCATCGTTCCCCATTTGCAATGGCACCCGACAGGGATGCCCTCTATCCCCTCTTATTTTTGCCCTCTGTATTGAACCCCTAGCTTCTAAAATACGTTCTAAACCTTATATTACGGGGATTTCTGTGCGTGATCAGGACTTTAAAATCAGCCTCTTCACTGACGATGTCCTTCTAACCCTCACCCATGCCCATACCTCACTCCCAAATCTCATGTTAACATAATAATAATAGATTTTATTTATATAGCGCCAACATATTCCGCAGCACTGTACAATTTGTAGAGTTCAAGTACTGACAAAAAAGATACAGTACAAAGAAATAGTCAATTCACACACTGGGACTGGATCTCTGCTCGCAAGAGCTTACAATCTATGAGACATTGTGAGATTATGGCCACTTCTCTGGTTATTAGGTGTAACGTCTCTGCCGTTTCGGGTCTCGGCGCCGCCCTCCGCTCGCACGCTGTGGCGAAGGAGGCGTCTTCAGTTTGGTTCTTTGTTTAAGTTTCTTGATGCTCAGTCTGAACATGGTCCTAGTTCCCTTGCTGTGTAAAGCCACACCCGTGTAATTAGGAACATTTCTCTCTGGACTGCATAGAGTTAATTTCTTCCTGGCCTGTTGATTGACAGCCTGTGTTCCTATCAGATCTGTGGCTGGGCCCAGACTTTCTATTTACAGGATGCCATTTCTCAGCAAGTTGCCGGTTATTTCACTTGTGTTTTGCCTGCTCTCTTACTATTCCTTTATACTTTGCTACTTGATTCTCTGACCCTTTGGCTTGCCCCTGACTATTCTCTTGGATTTTGACTTTGTACTGCTTTGCTCGTTTGTTACTGACCCCTTGGCTTCCTGACCTCTCTTTTGTTGTTTGTGCGTCCTGTCTTCGTTCTGTGTTGTCACTTATTCAGAGTAGGGACCGGCTCCAAGTTGTTCCTGTCATTAGTACAGTGAGACAAGTAGGAAGGGACAGTGGCTGGGGTGAGATTAGGGCTCACTTGTCTCTGTCCTTCCTCCCAGACCGCTGCAGTAGTGTCAGGGTTGCTACGTTTGGCAAGACCCTTACATTTGGTTAACTCCTTGAAAAAAGAGGCCCTCCCGTTAAATATTCCGGACTCTGTACTTCAACTATGTACTTCCCTCCACTATCTAGGTATGCAACTATCATCATCCTATACCACCCTATATTCGGTTAACTACCCCCGGCTGTTACATGACCACTGGTGTCTCCTAGATAAATGGCGTCTCTTGCACATTTCCCTGATAGGGCGAATTACCGCTGTTAAAATGACGCTCCTCCCTAAACTTCTCTACTTCTTTGAAACCCTACCAGTGGCAGTCCCCCGCTCAGAACTGCGCTCTCTCCAAAAGGCTATTTTCCAATTCATTTGGAAGAGGCATCGCATCCCATGCTCATTTATGCTGGCTGGTAGGGCAGAGGGGGGCCTAGCGGTTCCGCGCTTACCCCACTATTATTGGGTGACCCGTCTACGTTGTATTTCGTTTTGGGTGTTGGCTTGGGCCTATACTAAATGGGTGGAGATAGAAAAGCTCTGGCTGGCTATCCACCTGAATGCTTTATTATGGTCCCGTTCATCCCCTCTGCCTCCCACCCCTCTTTTAGGACCCATCCACTTCACAAGGGCCATTTGGATTAACTTTCATAAGCTCTTTCCACCACTCCTCTATGGTTTCCTTCCTTTTTAACCCTCTCCTCCCGGGGGGCTGGGACCCGATATGATGCGCCCCTGGAATAGACTAGGTCTGTTTCATGTCACTGACCTGATTGACCCGTCGACTTTGGAGCTCAGGCCCTTTGACTATTTTACCCCCTATTTGCACTTGCCGTCTACTGAGTGGCTTCACTATTTGCAGATAGCCCACTTTATGACCACTTTGTTTGGGTCCCCACGGGTATCCGTCCCTACTCTTTTTGAGAAGATTTGCCGAGCAGGTACCTCGATGAAGGGCCTGATATTGGATATTTACCGTATCCTCTCTTCTCCGGAGAGACGTACTCCCCTCGCTCACAAATTCACGGTCAAGTGGACAGAGGCTCTGGGTAGTCAGATCTCCCCAGCACAATGGCAGATCATATGGTCCCGTGCAGCCAAATCGTCCATATGTATTACATTCCGTGAAACTCAGTATAAGTTGCTGATGTTTTGCTACCATACCCCGGTCCTCCTACACACCCTCTAGTATTTTCACGGCCTGCTGGAGATGCCTCTCTGAGGAGGGCACATTGTACCACATTTTTTGCAGCTGCCCCTTGATTTGTGCTTTCTGTAAAGAAGTTAAGGTGTTAACTGACAAGCTCTTTCTCCAGGGTGTTCCGCTGGATCCTCTTGTCTATTTACTTAATTTGCCTCCCTGACACCTTGGTAAAAAGACCTCTAAACCCTTTCTGTATCTCTGCACTGCTGCTAAAACCCTTGTGGCCCTCCACTGGAAAAGTGCACATCCTCCTACTGACCATGCTCTTGTAGCCCGTTTAAGGATGTGCGCAGCCTGGAGTATCTTACTGCCACGCTCAACAACACAATCTAAATGGATGCTTTCCAGTCGGTCTGGTCCCCATGGAATACGTACTGCATTCTCCATGGTCTCTGATCTTCCTCTTCCCTTCCTCCCCTCTGGTAGTTTCCCAACCCTGTGTGTGTCATGTACTATGTTTTATATTCTATATGTCCTTGTTCAGACTGTTTTTTTTCTTGGTTGATTTTTTTACGATGCTTTTTCCTAAGATTTTTTTTCCCCCTCCTCTTTTTCCCTTCCCTAACTATCTTTATATTTTCTATACATTATCTCACTGTTTGTATTCTAAAACTTTTGTAAATACTTAATACAAATTACAGTTTAAAAAAAAAGAATGACACAGAAAAATTTGGGAATTCAACTTGATGATAAAATTCAGATCATTAACAAAAGGACTCCAGCACTTGGATTTATGAGCTCTTACATGGACACAATTCACTCCCCTCCATCAGACTAACTCCAGATGACCGAAAACCACCCTCCAACTCCTTACCCCATAACATCAGTTTTATTACCCTAGCTTATCTCACTAACATATCACCTCATGAACTAATTGCCTTTGTGTAGCTTCTTGCCAGTGTTGTAATCTAAATCATTCATTTGTAAATGCCTGAAGAAGGAGCCTCTGTGCTTTGAAAGCTTGCAAATGTAATGTTTCTGGTTAGCCAATGAAGGTTTCATACCTACAAACACTTTCCAAAAGCCATATCTTTAATATATATTTTACTCAATGGAATTGCATGAGGTCTTTTTATTTTGTGAGAAGACCTGGCTCTTTTTGGTGGCTGACAGATTAGAAATTGGTAATTCTGGAAATGTTTTTTTTTTGTATTAATAACATTACAGTTGTATTGCTTGAGTCATCATGGATGTTGTAATGAACAATACTTTGATTATGTTTTGATTTTTTTTAACAATACATTTGGGTTGGGGATAAATATTTTATTGTTTTTAACTAGTTTTTATTTTTTTAAATAAAACCTTATTTATTTATATTTTATACAATTTTTCCCCCTAACGGAATTAAATTTGCGATCTTCTGATTGCTCACATAGTACATTGCACTACATAGGGCTGGTTCACATGTACGTTCGGTTTCCGTACAGGGGAGTCCGCTTGGGGACCCCCCGAACGGAAACCTATACGCAGAGAGAAGCTTTACAGAGAGAAGGTTTACATAAGGAAACCAGTGGACCCCATAGTCTATAATGGGGTCCGTGTGGTTTCCGCTCGATTTCCGCATGTTTCATGGGAAAAAGACTATGCAAAATGGTGTGTGGGCCAGGATGTTACATATGGCTATTGTGGTGAAACATAACTGTTATTTGCACCTTATTGAAGTATGGCAGTTTTATTTATGTCTTTTATGAGGCAGGGATAAGCTGTAATACACTTAAAAACACAGATGGAAATGTCAGACTGCTGCAAAACTCGACATGCAGTTATGTCTCTAGCAGATATGTAAATTTTAACAGGTGTGGTCTGTTTAGACACTGGGTCTTGGCACAAGAGGGCGCAAAAGTGCTTCCCCCGCTGCCATGTAAAAAGGCTCTCAGCGTCCCAAGTGTCTTTAGGACTGAAAACATCTCTGTGATTTTAAATCTGAATAAAATAACAGATGGCACATTCTCATGTAGAGGAATACGACATGTATGACCACACACAGCACTACATCCCTTTCCTGCTATTTCTCTGTTCTTAGAAATGATGAACATACTGTAAGAAAAGCCTGATCACATTTTAATGTGTTAAATTATATTAAGTATTTCTTATTAGTTTCATTAATTGAAATGAATTAATGTGGGTATTTATGTTTTTATGTTGTAGATAGTTATTTTATACTTCTACAAATCTCCTTGAAGGTTCAGGCGTTCCGGCATTGTCTATGTCGGCAGTGCATCAGGTTATGTTTGCTTTAGACCAGCTGCAATAAATGAGTGTTACTAGTCAGAAATGTATCAATAAGCTAATACAGCCAAAAATATATAGAGTACTACAACATCCCACAGCTGCCAAAAAGGTAGTCCAGGAGGAACATAATGAGCTTTACCTTTCTGTATAGTCTTATTACTCAACCTTATCATGGCCACCAGCAATGTAATAGAGCTGTTATCTGTCATTAAAAGGAATCTGTCACCAGTTTCATTCTTCCATATCTAAAGGGTAACAGAGTTACTTTATTCCAACTGTTTGTCACTTACCTGACAATACACTTTAGTTCTCATAAAATCAGTTTATTAGGTGCAGTGCCAAGACCCTATTCACACCTTCACATCTGCGGCCCATGATTTTCACAGACAACATGACACCCTGCTCAGTTGTGGATGGCGGGCTATTCGTGGATGTTCTGCTTTTCCTGTCTGTAAAAAACAGATCATTTTTTTTATTTATTTAATTTTCTATATTTTGAATGTCCCTTGATCCATGAAAAATGAATGACACACGGAAGTCATTTGTTGTTTTTTACGGACCCCTAAACATTAATTGATGTGATGCATCTGCTATGCATCAACATCAGTGATATAAAATGATAAGCTCAAAAAAAGTCTGAATAAATATAATGACATAAATGGGTTTGTATGGTATCTACAAAAAATGCGGTTGCCATTAGTACATGAAATGTGGACGTTTATAAGATGAACGCTGTGTGTGTCATCTGGAGACCTCATATTCATGAACAGTGGGCTCCCTCCACACGCCCAATGCTGATTCAGAGCTGTCAGTCAAACCCCAGACTTAAAGGGGTATTCCCATGAACATAATCGTATCTATATTTGTAGATAGTGAAAAGATAAACATTTTTCCAAATATAATTAGTTAAAAATTCTGCAGAGTTTTAAAGATTTTCTCTAACTATCTTAGTGTTGACAGTCTGTTGTCTTGATCGGTTGCCAATGGATACGACCACGAATGCAGAAACTTCCTATTGTCTGGGACTTGTCAGGAACCCAGCCATGATTTTCTTATTGTAGCTGGGTTATCAGGCAGAGACACTACATGTATCCCAAGATACCCCGACCACAATAAGGAAATCATGGTTGATTTTCTGACCTTAGAAAGGTCCTGCATTCATGGTCGTATCCACTGGCAATCAATCAATAAAACAACTTGTGACCACAAGATATTTAGAGAAAAATCTTTAAAACTCTACAAAATGTTTCAATACTTATATTTGCAAAAATGTTTAACTTTTAATTATCTACAAATTTAAAAATGGTTGTGTTCGTGGGAATACCTCTTTAAATACTGAAGTCTCCACAGCATGCACATATCATTGAGAGGATTCCAAGCACACAGCTCTCAATGCAAACTACACCTAACAAACTATGTTTCTGAAAACTACTGTATATAAGTGGAATCAGGGTGTCTGTCACTTCTCTATACAGGCCTCAGACAGGGCAGCATAAACCTCTTCAAAATTAGATAAATCTGCAGATTGTCCCAGTCTGCGCAGCAAAGCTTTCCGCCTAGCTCAGTGATTCCCAATCGGGTGCCATGGAGACCACCCAGAGGTGATGCTACAATCCAGTAGGGAAATGACAGCATGCCTCCTTTGGATGATGATGTAGTTGAATAGAATGGAGCAGCAGGAAGGCTTTAGCTTCCTGCTTTATTGCTCAGGCATGAGCTAGAGATGCCTGCTGAAGACCTGCTGCATCCATCTGCAGAGGAGGAGGATCACACAGCTCCGGGGATCGAGGATGGGTAAGTGGTGTTTGTTTTTTTATTCATATAGCACAACTAGTGTGGGGCCACTGTGGGACATTGTTAGTTGTCAGCGGGCCACTGGGGGGCATTATTAGTTGTCAGGGGGCCATTGGGGGACATTATTACTTGTCTGACAGCCACTGGAAACATTATTACTTGTCTGGGGGCCACTAAGGGGTACATTATTAGGTGTCAGGGACCACTGGTGAACATTATTACTTGTCTGGGGTCCACTGGGGGACATTACTTCTTGTCTTGGGACTACTGGGGGACATTATTAGTTGTGGGGGGCCACTGGGGACATTACTTGTCTGGGACCACTGAGGGACATTATTACTTGTCTGGAGGCCACTGGACGACATTATAATGTTCCTGGGGTCACTGGGGGACATTATTCCTTGGTTGAGAGCCACTGGTGGACATTATTACTTACCGGGGGGGCCACTGGTATACATTATTTCTTGCCTGGGGACACTGGGGGACATTATTACTTGTCTGGGGTCCCCTGGGGGACATTATTACTTGTCTGGGGGTCACTTGGGGACATTATTACTTGCCTGGGTTCATCAGGGAAATTATTAGTTGCCAGGGAGCCGCTGGGAGACATTATTACTTGACTGGGGAGCCACTATTACTTATCTGGGGGCTACTGAGGACATTATTACTTTTCTGGGGGACAATATTACTTGTCTAGGGGTCTTTATTACTTGTCAGGGGGCCACTGGAAAACTTTATTGCTTGCCTTGGGTCCACTGGGGGATATTACTACTTGTCTGGGGGTTACTGGGGAGTATTACTACTTGCCTGGAGCCCCCTGGGGAGCATTATTAGGTGTATGGGAGCCAGTGGGGAGCATTATTAGCTCTCTGGGGGCCAGTGGGGAGCATTATTAGGTGTCTGGAGGCCACTGGGTAGCATTAGTAGGTGTCTGGGGGCCACTGGGAAGCATTATTATGTGCCTAAGGGCCACTAGGGAGCATGTACTGCATGATGTGCCATTGGGGAGTATGATACCATGTGGGGCCACTAAGGGAGCATGGCGATGATAAATATGAATTTTTTTCTGTGCTGGGTAGAAAGTATATGATGGTGCAGCTTTGAGGGTGCATTCACATGGTGCAGTTGTGATGCAGTTACAATTGCATCAAAACTTAAACAGAAAAATGCATGCAGTTTTGATGTGGTTCCAGCTGTAATCTCAAAAACTGCGCAAAAAAAAAAAAAAAACACATCAAAACCTGATTGCCATGTTAGGCAACATTGGATCAAAGGAGGGGAGTAAATTAGGGAATTTGTGTGATATTTTTTGAATGAGGAATTTTGGATTTTTAATATTTTTTGCTAAATAATTAAAAATGTGCGTATTTTGCAAATTTTAGGCCATGTATGACAGTATGTCACTTTATTTTCTCATATCTCGCTTTTATGTTTTCTGTATAGATGGCTCAAGCCTTCTTGTCCTATTCTTAATTTAATTTCTCATGTCACAGGCTCTTGCCTTAGCACTCACACATTCAGTCAATGTTATCAATGTACCTGCTCTGCTTCAAATGCCCAAATGTGCTTGTTCAACTTCTGCTTTAAACACCCAGATAATCAGTCAGGATTTTGAATATGCCTGATCTTCTATTAACTTAAAAGTCACAGAGTTCAGCCTATACAATATTACATCCCAGCTTCCCTTCCTGTTTAGTACACAGCCTATTACTTGGGCTCATTATAATCTTGCTCATTCTTAACTCTTTAATTATAGTCTTCCTCTCCTCCCGTATCTATTACTACAGTGTGAAACTATTTTGCCTATCTAGATTAATACTTTTCTGCAGCTATTATATAGCTATTGAGGGGGTTGGACAATGAGGGCAACTGCACACCTAAACTACTGTGTCATTTTTCTTTCTTCTAGTCAACTGTTGGTTTTAACCAATGGATAACACCTGGTAAAACATATCTTCCTTTCTCCCAGCATCCTTTTCAGCTTCCTTACTGTATGCTATAGCAGCATATAGTGCACTGTGTATTATGCATTTTCCTTACTTTCTGCAACTAATACATAGTTTATGTATGAAACTGTGATATTGCCCTTTTAATGGGCTGTTCCACTGGGGATGGGAGATTATATAGCAATGGTTCAGTCCAGTCAAATTAGTTGTGGGAAGGAATGTGGAGACTGAGAGTCTTCACTTAACTTTCAGAGTGTGAGGAAGTGTCCTGGCTCGTTCTGAGAAGAATGGAGAAAAGCCAATACAACTGTGCTGCAGGCCAGAGACCGGGAGAAGAAAGTTGTCCTCAGCTAGTAGGAGTAGTCTATAGGGTTTTAGTGCCAGCCATTTTGTGGAGTCTAAAGACATTAATTATAGAGGACTTAAAGAACAGACTCTACTTTGTCATAGGACGGGTACGATCGATAGAGTAAGAGACTGGCACACATATTTAGAGAGAAAGACCAAAGTGCAGGCTGCTGAAGTTGCCATCACCAAGCTCACCGCACATAGACAGTGGTCCCTCATGTATGATCTGCACCTCCATAATTGTGGAAGCTGTTGGTTGCTGTTTGCATAGGTTATCAGTAAAGTTGTGCACTGATTGACTTGCAACCATGTGTCTCCTAAATCAATTTCTCGCAACTACCACTGTGAGCATACTGACTCCCATCTGGCTTAGGTGGACTGAAGACCATTAGGACATGCCATGAGGAAAGACTACCACCCCCATTATGTATCCTGCAGGTTCCCTCATGTTTGCACCAGTCTAGGAGGAAAACTAGAGGAATTGGTTGAGTCTAAAAGCCACCATAACAACTGCTGTTTAGACTACTAGTACTTTCAGGCTTCTTGCTCCCTTCAATGGAGGCCTTGCAACACTATTGTGATCTAAAATTTATTAGGACCAGAAGCTGCAGTAGGAATGGGACAAACTCTGTACTCATTAGAAGTCATTACAGAAATTCGGGCTCAAAGAAGAATAAAGAGAAAGGAAACATCTGCAATCAGAGGAGACATCGCATGTAAGGAACTAGATTTAAGGATGTCTTGCCTGCTCTCCTGAAATGTCTGTTTTAATGTATGCTCGTATTCCCCATGGGTTAATTGTTGAACATCTTTTCTTAGAACTATGTGTTGTGCTGGTCCTCTGTTTTTTCCTGCAGCAGTGAATAAGGCTCGGCATACATGGATTTTTTTGTGGCATAACTAATTGACTTCAAATTTGGAGCTACAGTTAAATTGCCCTGGGAACTGCCAACTCATCTCTAGCAAATCCTAAAAAATGAACTTTGCACTGCTAATGCAAAGGACAGTACAGATTTATTGTATAGGCATTAGCGAAGCATATTGTCCTCGGCTTCAAAGGTGCAATGCTGTTGAAGATGAGACCAGGGATCCAACAAATTAATTTATAAAACTTGGTGACACATTGCATATAAGAAACTGGAAAAAAGGGCAAAACCAAGCAAAGCAAAAATTAGCTGCTGCATGCTTTTTTGTGCTGCCATATTCCCCTCTAGAACACCGTGCTTATACTGGCTGCTGTGCCCTGGGCCATTCACAGACAGAGTTGGCACAAGCTGGTAAGTCACAAGCCCAGCTGATTTTAACACTGGGAGGTGGGTTCCTTTAAAATGTTTATGTTGGTAGTAGTGACAGTTACTTCACATATTAAGATTAAGTGCATGTGTTAGATTACTTCTTGTTTGGAGGAAAAGTTAGAGACCCTATGTGCAGAAGTCAAGATTTTTTGCAATAATGGTACAATATGACACAAATTTATGGGAGGGAGTAGTATAAAGGGAGTACAGGTGCGAAATACTAGCTATCCTCACACCAGGTTGCTTAGTATTATAACTGCACACAAATGCCAAGAATAACACTATTAGGGATAAGACTATTTCTGCTCTTTATATGACTTATATCCTTCAATTTTTGACAGTTTCCACCTTAGGGGACTATATCTGTAGTTATCAAGTCTCTCTGAACTGGTGGGTGGAAGCTAGTTGCAATATATTACACGCAATATCTCTCTCACTCAGAAACATCCCCAGGAATATGCAGGATATATAGACAAGTACTGACATGTACTGTTGTGAATAATGCAATTTGATTGTGATAGACCTAGTCTAATGCCGCTGTCTTTCTTCTCTTATCTCCTGCAATTCCTGCTCACTACTCCCCTCTCTTTTCTCCACATTCTTCTAAAAATGTGTAATCTGAGGCATGTGACCTGCAGCCAGTGTCAGACTGGGATGTCTAGGGCCCACCAGTGGAATTGTTTCTAGGGGCCCACCATCAGGACCCCTGCAGATCAGCGGTACTGAGACAGGGCGGCTAAAGGTAATAACATGCCGGGAGCCATGCTGCTCACCCATTATACCATGTGCACCACTGCACTACCTAAACCTACTGCTACACCTTGTATGGCAAGTGAACAGCGTGGCTCCTAGAATTGTTACCTTTACCTGTAGCCGCACTGTCCTGGAAAAGCTGATCTGCAGAGGTCCTGGCTGTTGTAGCATCGCAGATGTAATATTGATGGCCTATCCTAAGGACAGGAAATTTTAGAAAGATGGATAAATCCTTTAAAGAGGTTGTCCAGGAATTGGAGCAACCCATGTAGCTGGCGGGAGGTGTAAAGTAAAAAATAAGTAAATTAAAAAGCATACTACTTTGTCCCCGGTGCTCCATTGTCCACTGCCAGGATCCATTCAGTCTCGTGCCAGCGACTCCTTGCTGGGAGTCCTGCACCTCATGTGATCGCTAAGACCAATTAGGTACAGGATTTCCAGAAATGAGGCGCCACCATGAGACCGAACAGACACAGGCAGGGGACAACGGGGTGCTGGGGACAGGTGAGTATGCTTTTTTTTTTTTAAATTTTCTTATTTTTACACCTCCCTGGCGGCCGACACAGTGGTCGCTCCAGTTTATGGAAACCTCTTTTAAGGGGTTGTCTGGGCCAAATTTTTCTATGGTCACTTCACTGGTCCCCCCACATAGTGGCCTCTTCACTGGTCCCCCATACTGTATGGGGAACAGTGATGGGATCATTATATTGTGTGGGAGCAGCGATGGAGACTAAAATCCTGTGGAGGGAGGGACATTAAACTGTGTGATGCATATTAAAGGGGTTGTCCAGGGTTAATCTTTTTTATGGCCTATGCTCAGGATAGGCCATAAATACCTGATCGGTAGGGGGCTGACACACGGCCCCATCAGCTGTTCGGTGCCACTTCCGGAGCCCGTTCTGTACACAACACAGGGCCGGAAGCAGAAAGCTCCATCCACTGCCCAGCGCCTTCACTGCAGCTCAGCTCCTACTGACTTCAATAAGTGCTGAGATGCAGTGAAGGTGCCCAGCTAATAAACGGAGGAGAGAGCTTTCTGCTTCTGGCCCTGTATTGTGTACAGGAGGGGCATCAGAAGTGGCTCCATACAGCTGATAGGTCCGGGGTCAGCCTCCCACAGATCAGGTATCTATGGCCTATCCTGAGGATAAACCATAATAAATTATGCCTGGACAACCCCTTTAATATACCCCCCAGGGACCCCCTAATGCGCCACACTTTAAAGAGGTTGTCCAGTATAATTTTTTTTCTTTTTTATAATTAGTCCGGGGGGAGGTGAATCCCCCCCCCCCCAAAAAAAAAAAACATACTAAACATACTCACCTGTCTCTGGTGCTCCGGTGTCCTCCCAGCACGGTCCGGTCCTGCAGCTCCGCTGTCTTCTTTTTGCCGGAAGTCCTCACTGGCTGTGACATCCCAGGTCCCTTCCCTTAGGCCGCTGATTTGCCTCAGGGGTCATGTGACGTCACAGGTAGTCACGTGCAGGGGGAACTTCAGCTGGAAGAAAACAACAGAACTGCAGGCCGAACCGCGCTGGGAGACACTGGGGACAGGAGAGAAAGTTTGGGGGGGGGGGGGTTGTTTTGTTTTTTTCACCTGCCCCGGCGTAATTAAAAAAAAAAAATGAAGGAGCCACTGTATGGAGTATAAACTCCACAGTGGCCCTGACCCAGTATTATAAGCTCCACAGTAGCCCCCACACAGTATTATAAGCTCCACAGTGGCCCCCACCCAGTATTATAAGCTCCACAGTGGCCCCCACACAGTATTATAAGCTCCACAGTGGCCCCCACACAGTATTATAAGCTCCACAGTGGCCCCCACACAGTATTATATACTCCCCACAGTGGCCCCCACTCAGTATTATAAGCTCCACAGGGGCCCCCACACAGTATTATATACTCCCCACAGTGGCCCCCACACAGTATTATATGCGCCCAATAGCCCCCCTCCGCTCCGCTTCAGTGCTATTATTATACTTTGGGGTCTCCTCAGACCCCAGAGTATAATAATCGGAGGCCAAGGGGAAGTGATTAAAAATAACAAACATTCATACTCACCTTGACTTACCTTTCCTTGGCATCCTCGCTCCAACCTGCCGTCTTCAGCGTCTTCAGGACCTTTTCCGACGTCGCTGCCGAGGCTTGTGATTGGGCCTCAGCGGTCACGTGGGGGCGCAATGACGTCATTACGCGGCCGCGCCCCATGTGACCGCTGGGGCCTAATCACAGGCCTCAGTCACATGACGGAGGAACGCTGGAGAAGACGCTGTGCCCCGGAGAGGTGAGAATATATGTTTATTATTTTCAGTCACCTCCCCCGGACTGCCATCTATTGGAAAGGGGCCTGCAATATGCCAGGGCCCTTTTCCAATAATAGTATGTATAGCGGTCAGGGAAACAGGCTTTCCCCGAGCACTATCATAGTGGTCCAGGGCCCCGGCCATCTCCAGCTGGCCACGAGTCCCGTACCCTGCCGAGCCCGGTCGCACCCCATGCGACCGCGATCGTTCACACCACTGGTCAGGGGCCCGATCGGGATGGTCAGGATCCCGATCGGGCCCCCATGACAAGAGGACCAATAGTCGGGGCTCGGGGCCCACCGGTGGATTCACCGGTTGCCCGGTGGGCCAGTCCGACCCTGCCTGCAGCCTATCTCTGGACAGATAGAGTAGGGATTTTCAGAGTGAAAGTGAATTTGGTGAAGGGAAGGGAGCAAAGAAAATGCCTTATAAGAGCAGAAAGAGGCAATTCTCTCTAAGATAAGATATGTTGCAAAGTTTCTTAATCACTTCTGGATCGCCCATTGGGTATATACATCCGGAAGGTGGTTGCCTTGTTCTGCAAGGATGTATCGGTATGTCCAAGCAGAACTCAGCAGCTGCATGAAATCATAGAGAAGGCAGGGAAGGTTTATTACCTTATCTGCCTTCCCAATCGCTGTGTATACAGTGCTCAATGAGTGTTGTATACAACGCTATGGGCACCGCTATCTTGCTGCTCCCCTCTGACCCGACGGTCATGTGATCCTCCAGGATCAGCGTCTATTAGAGCTGCTGGGTCCTACAGGACCCAGATCAGCTCTATAAGCTATATAGTAACATGCAGGAGGCTGTATTCCTCCTGCAACTGGGGCTAAATGTACCAGCCCCAGTTACAGGGGAAATCAGCCTCCCCCACAAAAAAAAAAAAAAAAATAGTGATCAGATGTCCCCAAAGGTCTATTTTTACCTTATGGGGACACAATGTAAAAAATAAAATAAAAAAAAATTAATAAAAAAGTTTAAAAAAATGTAAATAAAATAATTTAAAAAATAAATAAAATAATACGCCAATAAAATGTTGTTATTAAAGGTTCTAGCCCTACCCCCGATGACACCATACAAAATAAAAATTACCGTAATGGAGAGGAAAAACTATTTTATAAAGTTTTATAGTAGCACTTTGTGTTATTAAATAAAAAAACAAAAAAAAAGAAAAGTGAAAATTGGACCCGTTTTCCCTCTTCTTTTGTTTATATTTTCCTGAATATATAAAAAGTGAAAACACGTGCAAATATAAAAACAACATAAAAATAAAGCTCTATGTGTCACCAAAAAAAGATGCAGAAATTAGTTGAATAACGCATATGATAAAAATGTTACAGGCCTCAAAAACGCACATACAAAAAAAAAAACGAAAATGTGTCTGGTCCTGGATCAGAAATTGGCCCGGTACTGAAGTGGTTAAGATCACCTGTAAAATTTATTTTCAAACATTTTTTGAAACAACAATATTCATTTAACTGAGCCAGATCCGCAGAGGGCAACTAACCAATATCCATGTGAGTATACCAACTCTTCCCTGACAGAAGATGTTGGTGGAAAGAAGGATTAAGCGTGTTGGGTTTCAACTTTGTTCCTGTGGGGGAAAAATTGCTGTTGAGTTGATCTGACAGTTCTTCATTCCCCTTTTTCCACTCAAAGCAACATAGTAGTTTTGTTTCCCTGCATAAGGTACATAGTTTTATATCTATATGCCAGCATGTTGTATGCGCAAAAAACAAACAAACATACAATATAGAATCTATATGAACTAGTATATTATGCAGAGAAACAAACACATTGGATCACCGTAAGAGAATGACAGGAGCTGTGACTCAGTCATTATGATGTTGCCTCCCATTTACAAAACTGTGGGTTCAAAACCCAAAGTTAACCTAAAGAAATCCCACAGACATCTCCTCATTAATAGTCACCGCATTAAGCTGATGTCATAGTATAGTGAATACTAATAGAGCTGGCAGCTGGGTGAAATAGTTTGTTGCTTGGATGAGTTGATATGTCTGTAAAGCACACCCTATTTTTCTATGAAATCACAAGGCCCTTGTATCAGCAGTAAAATGGCATGTTTTCAGTAATGTATATTTTATAACTTTTATCCTAATTATCATTACCTATTTTTGGATTTATATCCTGGAAGTATCTTTTCATGGTCACTGGCAGCAGATCATAGACCTGCTGTCCCACTTAATCGGTTTGCTGCTGGGCCACTCCCAGGGGCATTATCTAAGTAGTCCCCCCAGTCTGCATCCTTTAACCACCATATGGATTTATGGTCTTTGCTGTAGGGAGACCACCAGGTCGCTACCTCTTGGAGTGGTCCCGATGTAGGTGGCAGCTAATCAAGGACAAAACTCCATTGCAAAAAACTAGAGGGCCAGTTAAAGAACTGTCAAGTATGGTCAGAAGGTCAGCAGCATGCAGTAGGTATACAAGATAATAAACAAGCTGAAAGGTCAGGGTGGGCAGTTCAGGACAGGCAGAGTCCATATAGAAGCAGATCATCATCAGGATCTATAGTGTAGACAGGCCTAGCTTAACAAACGAGAATCTAACTGCTATGAAGTGACATAGAACCCTCATAGAATCTATAGCACAAGACTCTGGTGCAAAGCACCAGAGGACCAGGCAGAGAACCGTCAAGTATGGGCAGAAAGTCAGTGGCAGGCAGCAGGTAAGCAACATCATAAACAAGCTGAAGGGTAACAGTGGGAGCTCAGGTACACAAGTCGAGGGCAAAAAGAGGTCAAACAGCAGCAGAAAAGGATCAGGATCAATAGCGTGTTCAGAAATCATGCCTAAATCAAAAAACAAAAATCTAACAGCTGTGAAGTGACATGGAACCTTTGTAGAATCTGTAGCACAAGATCCAATATTGCTCGGGCACTGAGCAGACTAAAACAGGTGAGAGCAGTCAGGGATTAGCTGAGGAGAGGTCACAGATGAACTCAATAGAACTTCAGGTTACAGGGAGGGAGGGCACGCCCGTCTATGGACTAGGTAAAGGAATAGAAGGAAACACGGCAGCATGAAGAAGAAGAAACTACATAGTGTCAACCAAAGGTAAGCTGACGGTTACATTTGCTAGAAGAAAGAGCATGACAATGGGCACAGACCATATTTATGTACTTTTTGTTTGATTATTACTCAAGTAAAAAATTGAGAGATATGATACACAATCAATGATACCTTTAATATGTTATGCATGATGTCATTTCGAATTATGTGCATTGTACCTATATAATAATTTGTTATCAATGGCAGGAACAGATTGTAAAATATGTTTTAGAATTTATATTTTAAGGATTACGTTTTCACATTATAGTGGTTTGATACTAAGTCCCTTTTTTGGTGATGTAAATACTAATAGTGTTAAGTTAATTACAATATGTTAACATTCAAATTAATTGTGTAGCATAAGTTTGTATCTGAGTGTACTGAAACATAATACTATACTGATTTTCATCACAAAGGAAATAGAGTGTGGATAGATTGCATCCTGTGCTGATAGAGCTAACATAACCATTGTTTCCTATATTAAAAACTTCCTATGAATTACCTTTTATCTTTCTTAAAGAGATTGGGTAACATATTTAGTTCCTTTGTTTTATCACATGAACGCATAAACAAAAACCCATTTGGATGGCTCAATTCCTGCCTACATACAACTGAAATGTAAAATCGCAGGTAAACAATCTAATGCTTTAATTACTTGACCTTCACAATAACAACACTATATGAGGGGGAAAGGGACAGGGAGTGTGGGAAACAGAGTCACATTCACATCAGATACAATTTGATATCTTAAATAGATATCCCTATTTTGTGTACATTTCCCTAGTTTGTTATTTTCAGAAAAAATACCACATATAGCAGGGTATATTTCATACCTTGGGATCAGGGCCGGTTTTAGACAAAGTGGGGCCCTGGGAAAAATTAAAAGCGGGGCCCCAAATGCTGATATGCAAACAAAACTATCGTCTTCCAGTGGCAACCCCTATAATAACGCCGCCTTTCTGCCATCAAAAAAGTAATAACAAGCCCCATTTTACCACACACAATTCAAGTGAGCACCTTTGTACTGTGTAATAGATTTTTGCACCCAGTCATCAGTTATTATAGCGCCTCCTTATAAACAATAGTCCCTGCTTATAAATAATATTACACCCATATCAGTAATAGCCCCCTTATAAATGATAAATAGTGCCCTGTATCAGTAATATTCCCCCTTATCAGTAAGTCACCCCGTAAAAACAATACTGCTCCCTTATTAATAATAGCCCCCTTATAAATAATAGTCCCCATTATCACTAATAGCCCCCTTTATAAATAAGCCCACTTAATTATACCCCCCTTATAAACAGTTCCCCTCTTATAAATAATAGCTCCCCCCTTGTAATGGATGCCTTATATATAATAGTTCCCCCCTTATAAATAATAGCCCGTCTTATAAATAATAGTTCCCCTTTTTAAAATAGCCCCCTCGTATTTAAGTTTCCCAAATATATATAGTAACCCACCCTTATATATAATAGTTCTCCGTTATACAGTGTCGGACTGAAGGGGGAATGACATGGCCATGGGGCACTACACGTATGTGCAAGATTATAGTGAGGGAGCTGTGATGCAGACATAGCACACAGGGCTGCCAGCAGGAATTTTGAGCCCCTCCCCCACAGTATAATGCTCCCCATGGTATATAATGCTCCACAGTATAAAATGCTCTTCTGAGTCCTCCAGTTTCCCCACATGGTATATAATGCTCCACAGTGGCCCCACACAGTATAAAATGCTCCCCTGAGCCCCCCATAGTGTCCCCACATGGTATATAAGGCTCCACACAGTATAATACTCCACAGTGGCCCACACAGTATACTACACCTTAGTGGCCCCAGATAGTACAATATGTTCCACAGAAGCCTCATACACTATAATATGCTCCATACAGTATATGTACCCCACAGTGCCCCCCAGTATAATGCTTCACAGTGGCCTAACACAGTATAACATGCTCCACAATGGCCTTCACACAGTATAATATACTCCCCAGAGGGGTTCCCCCAGTATAATGCTCCACAGTGGTCCCCCACAGTATAATATGCTGCCCATAGTCCCCCCAGCATAATGCTCTACAATGGCCCCACAGAGTATAATATAATCCCGAAAAGCCCCACACAATATAATACACTCCACAGTGGCCCCACACAGTATAACAGGCTCCTCACACTGCCCCTTCCCCCTAATATAAAGCTCCAGAGTGGCCCATAGTATAATATGCTCCCCAGAGGGCCCCCGCTAGTATAATGCTCCACAGTGCCCCCCCAGTATTTTGCTCCACAGTGGCCTCACACAATATATTATGCTCCCCAGAGTGTCCCCCCCAGTATAATGTTCCACAGTGGCACCACGCAATATAATATGCTCTGCTGATGCCCTTCACCAGAATAATACTCCACAGTGACCCCACTCAGAATAACATACTCCAGAATGGCCTCCACACAGTATAATATAATGCCCAGAGAGGTTACCCCAGTATAATGCTCCACAGTGGCCCAAAAAAGTATAATATGCTCTCCAGAGGCGCCCCAGTATAATGCTCCACAGTGGCCCAAAACAGTATAATATGCTCTCCACAGCCCCCCCCCAGTATAATGCTCCATGATGGCCCAAAACAGTATAATATGCTCTCCAGAGCCCCCCCCAGTATAATGCTCCACGGTGGCCCCACACAGTATAATATACTGGAGGCACCCCCTCTGGAGAGCATATTATACTGTGTGGGGCCACCGTGGAGCATTATACTGGGGGGGGCTCTGGAGAGCATATTATACTGTTTTGGGCCACTGTGGAGCATTATACTGGGGGGCCCCTCTGGATAGCATATTATACTGTGTGGAGCCACTGTGGAGAATTATACTGGGGAGGGGGTCCTCTGGAGAGCATGTTATATAGGGGCCACTTTGGAACATTATACTGGGGGCCCCTCTGGAGAGCATAATGCTCAAAAGTAACCCCACAGAATATAACATGCTCTCCAGAGGGGCCCCTCCCCAGTATAATGCTCTACAGTGGCCCAAAACAATATATATGCTATCCAGAGGGGGCCCCCCAGTATAATGCTCCTCAGTGGCCCTTCAGACTCCATCAGTGCTATTATTATATTATACTCTGGGGTCTCTTCAGACCCCAGAGTATAATTATCGAAGGCCCGGGGAAGGTAAGGGAAAATAACAAACAGTTATACTCACCTTGTCTTACCTCTGCTGGGCCTCCTCGCGCAGCTCCGCTATCCCCACCGCTGACCGCTTCCTCTTCTCTGAGGCTGACGTCACGCGTTGTTGACGTCACCGTTGAGGCCTGTGATTGGGCCTCAGCAATTACGTGAGGCACGCTGTCAGCACACCCCACGTGATCGCTATGGCCTCGGCGGTGATGTGCGCAACGCCAGAAGATGACGTCGGACGCAAGGACAGGTGAGTAAAAATGTTTGTTATTTTTACTCACCTCTGAAAGGGACCCTGCGGCACATGACGCTGGGTCCCTTTCTGTTATTGATATGGCCGGGCCTGACACCGGGATCCGGAGTCTTCAGGCTCCGGATCCCGGGGGCCCCTTTGCAATTGCCCAGTTTGCCCCCCCCAACACCGGCCCTGCTTGGGATGACATGAATGTAGCTTTCTTATATAATAGTTATCATTGTTTGTGATTAGTCAGAATGTAGCAATTTTGTAAATTAATTCTGTAAATTCTGTAGTTAAAAATAACCTATGCATATCAACAAAAATATTAAACTCTGTTACTTCCTCGATTTAGTTCCTTACAAATATATTTTGTTGAATATATGAAATTACTCTGTGGAAATGACTAGTACATGTGCCACTTGCAACACTTGAGTTCTGATTTCCAAACTGCCCAAAGACTTCATCTGCATGGAATTGACCCTATTTATGAGTTTTACTGGAGACAAGGATTGATGTGAATGTTGACAGTCTTTGTACATTGTTGCAGAATATTTTGGTGGCATATAAATAATGAAAAATAAATAAATACTTTTGATAATCTTCCCAGGTGTGAGGATGAGACCCTCAATTTATGTATCTTTCTTGGACATGTATCATTCTTTATTCGTATTAGTCTCACATATCTGTAGGAATGTAGAGCTGTGTTTACATTGGTGGTCAATTCGCTCCAGTGCTTTTATGTGCAAAACATGGAGAGAGGGCTTTTCTGACCCGTCAGTGTGATATCCCAGATGTCCAAAGGGGGGAGAGTGGGCTGGTGACCTGAAACTAACCCAGGCACCCACCTTTCCTTCTAACCGGCATAGATTCCTCTTTTCGTGAGGAGAGGGCTAGCTGGGGGGGGGGTGAAGGGTGGAGCTGGACAGGGTCTTCACACTGAGGTGGGGTGAGGTCTTTGGTCTTTGTGTGGAGCCTGGAAGAGAGACAGCTAAGGGAGAGCTGCCACTGTGAAGAATATCGCCTTGCCAAGCCCCTTGGCCTACCTGCGATCACCCTTCTTAACCTTCCACTCACAACCCGTGAGCGGACCGAGTTCGTAGGATAGAATGAAACGAGCTGTATAAATTTTATATATTTAATAACCCAAGTTGGTCGGTACTAATTAATAGCATATACAGAAATATACAATATTAATGTGATCAAGCATAAATATACGAGCAAAAGTGTGATGATACAGCACATAAAACAAAAATGGGAATAAAGTATAGAGTAATACCAGACCTAAGGAAGGGTCCTGAGCACAGCTCTCCCTTAGCCTTAACATTGGCCTTCCCACCCTGTTAATGCTAGGTTATGGCTGCTTTATTGTCTTTAACAAGATATGAAAAATTGGGCAACCCCATGTTTTTTTAAGATAAATGAATCATTGAAAAAATGACATGGGATTCCTCCATATTTTTCATAACTGTCCAGATGTAATAAAGCAGTTGCAACCTACCAGGATGGAAAGGCCCATGGTTTTTGGGCAATGAAGCCTAATAATACCAGCCTGTGGTCACCTCAGTACCCAGCCATCACTAGAAAGTCAGGGTCAGTCATACCCAGCTCTTCCCAGAACACCTGCTGGTGGTGAGTGTCAGGGTTATTAATAAGGGTTACTGTTTACCATTTTACCTCCTAACATTAAAACCTGCCTTAGTAATGGACATTGTCAATCAGAAAGTGGACATTACTAGGTAGTAATAAAGTATATGAAAAAAACACACAGAAACATAAGAAAAATTTCTTCATTGAAATAAACATACCTCTACACGCTTCTCTGACCATTCTATTTAAAAAAAAGATCATTGAAAAAAAAAACCTGAAAGACAAAAAAAGACAACAGTATGAAAAATAAAACTTGTATTTACCTAAAGACTTATGTTGTCTCATGTACAGTTGTGCTAAAAAGTTTACATACTCCGGCAGATTTTTTGTTTTTTTGGCCTTTTTTCAGAGAATATGAATGATAACACAAAAACTTTTTCTTCACTCATGGTTAGTGGTTGGTTGAAGCCATTTATTGTCAAACTTCTGTGGTTTCTCTTTTTAAACCATAATGACAACCAAAAACATCAAAATGACCCGGTTCAAAAGTTCACATACCCTGGTGATTTTGGCCTTTTAACATGCCCAGAAACCAAACCACGGACAGGTAGACCAACCAAAATTTCGGCTACAACTGCCCTGAAAATTGTTCGGGATGCAAAGAAAAACCATACATAACATCAGCTGAAATACAGGACTCTCTGAAAACTATCGGTGTGGCTATTTCAAGATGCACAATAAGGAGGCTAGAGATGAGTGAAGTTTTCAAAAATTCGATTTGGCAAGTTCGCCGAATTTCACGATATGATTCTATTTGATCCGAATTAAATCGCGGTGAATCGTTTAAGAAAAACAGCTATTTATTGGCTGCAGAGAGCCAGGGTGGGCGCCAAAATGGTGGAACACCTTGGATGCCTCGGTCATGTTTGACCGCTGCATCCAAGGTGTTAAAACCCCCGGCGTCGGTTATGGACAGGGCCGGTTTTAGACAAAGTGGGGCCATGGGCAAAATTAAAAGCGGGGGCCCCAAATGCTGATATGCAAACAACACCATCGTCTTCCAGTGACAACCCCTATAATAACGCCTCCTTTCTGCCAAAAAAAAAGTAATAACAAGCCCCATTTTACCACACACAATTCAAATGAGCACCTTTGAACCACCTAATAGATTTTTGCACCCAGTCATCAGTTATTATAGCGCCTCCTTATAAATAATAATCCCTGCTTATAAATAATATTACACCTTTATCAGTAATAGCGTCCTTATAAATGATAAATAGTTCCCTGTATCAGTAATATTCCCCCTTATCAGTAACAGACACCCCGTAAAAATAATACTGCTCCTTTATAAATAATAGCCCCCTCATAAATAATAGTTACCCTTATAAATAATAGTCCCAATTATCACTAATAGCCCCCTTTATAAATAAGCCCACTTAACAATTATACCCCCTTATAAAAAGTTCCCCTCTTATAAATAATAGCTCCCCCTTATAATGGATGTCTTATATATAATAGTTCCCCCCCTTATAAATAATAGCCCATCTTATAAATAATAGTTCCCCCTTATAATAGCCCCCTCATACTTAAGTTTCCCAATTATATATAGTAACCCACCCTTATATATAATAGTTCTCCATTATACAGTGTCGGACTGAAGGGCCTTAGGCCCACCAGAGGATCTTGTTCTGGGGCCCCACCCAACAGCTTCCTGCTAATAGCCTACACCACGGCTCCTTCACTGAAGTCTTACATATGTGCTCACTATCTGGTGTTACTGAGTATGTTCCCAGTATAGACAGCCCCTATTGTACTGTGCAGGTCCCAATAACTCCATGGCCAGTTCATGCACAGTACTGTATGGGGAATTACATAGCCATGGGGCACTACACGTATGTGCAAGATTATAGTGAGAGAGCTGTGATGCTGACATAGCACACAGGGCTGCCAGCAGGAATTCTGAGCCCCCCCCCCACAGTATAATGCTCCACATGGTATATACTGCTCCACAGTATAAAATGCTCTCCTGAGCCCTCCAGTTTCCCCACATGGTATATAATGCTCCACAAAGACCCCACACAGTATAAAATGCTCCCCTGAGCCCCCCATAGTGGCCCCACATGGTATGTAAGGCTCCACACAGTATAATACTCCACAGTGGCCCACACAGTATACTACCCCTTAGTGGCCCCAGACAGTGCAATATGCTCCCCAGCAGCCCCACACAATATAATATGCTCCATACAGTATAATATGCACCCCACAATGCCCCCCCCAGTATAATGCTCCAGTGGCCTAACACAGTATAACATGCTCCATAATGACCTCCACACATTATAATATAATCCCCAGAGGGGTTCCCCCAGTATAATGCTCCACAGTGGTTCCCCACAGTATAATATGTTCCCCACAGTCCCCCCCAGTATAATGCTCTACAATGGCCCACAGAGTATCATATGCTCTCGAAAAGCCCCACACAATATAATACACTCCACAGTGTTTTCACACAGTATGACTAGCTCCCCACACTGTCCCTTCCCCCAGTATAAAGCTCCATAGTGGCCCATACTATAATATGCTCCCCAGAGGGCCCCCGCTAGTATAATACTCCACAGTGCCCCCTCCAGTATTTTGCTCCACAGTGGCCCCACGCAATATATTATGCTCCCCAGAGCGTCCCCCCAGTATAATGTTCCACAGTAGGCCCCACGCAGTATAATATGCTCCCCAGAGGGCCCCCTAGTATAATGCTCATTAGTCCCCCCCGAATAATGCCCCACAGTGGCGCCACGCAATATAATATGCTTTGCTGATGGCCCCCCCCCCAGAATAATGCTCCACAGTGACCCCACTCAGTATAACATGCTCCAGAAATGGCCTCCACACAGTATAACATACTGCCCAGAGAGGTTTCCCTAGTGTAATACTCCACAGCTGCCCAAAACAGTATTATATGCTCTCCAGAGCCCCCCCCAGTATAATGCTCCACAGTGGCCCAAAACAGTATAACATGCTCTCCAGAGCCCCCCCCAGTGTAATGCTCCACAGTGGCCCCGCACAGTATAATATAGTATATTATACTGTGTGGGGAAACAGTGGAGCATTATACTGGGGGGGGCTCTGGAGAGCATATTATACTGTGTGGGGCCACTGTGGAGCATTATACTGGGGAGAGGGCCCTCTGGAAAACATGTTATATTCTGTGGGGTCTCTATGGAGTATTATAAAGTGGGGGGGGGCTCTGGAGAGCATGTTATATTCCGTGGGGCCACTTTGGAGCATTATACTGGGGGGCCCCTCTGGAGAGCATATTAAACTGTGTGGGGCCACTGTGGAGCATTATACTGGGGGGCCCCTCTGGAGAGCATAATGCTCCAAAGTGGCCCCACATAATATAACATTATCTCAAGAGCCCCCCCCCCCACATTATAATTTTCCACAGAGGCCCCACAGAATATAACATGCTATCCAGAGGGCCCCTTTTCCAGTATAATGCTCCACAGTGGCCCCACACAGTATATTATGCTATCCAGAGGGGCCCCCCCAGTATAATGCTCCACAGGGGCCCTACAGTGCTATTATTATATTATATTCTAGGGTCTCTTCAGACCCCAGAGTATAATAATCGAAGGCCCGGGGGAGGTGAGGGAAAATAACAAACAGTTATAGTCACCTTGCCTTACCTCTCCTGGGCCTCTTCGCGCTGCTCCGTTATCCCCGCCGGCGCTGGCTTCTTCTTCTCTGCGGCTGACGTCATGTGTTGTGGACGTCACCGCTGAGGCCTGTGATTGGGCCTCAGCGATTACGTGAGGCACGCTGTCAGCACGCCCTACGTGATCGCTACGGCTGAGGCCTGGCCTCAGCTGTGATGTCCGGAACGCCAGAAGATGACGTCGGACGCCAAGGACAGGTGAGTAAAAATGTTTGTTATTTTTACTCACCTCGGAAAGGGACCCTGCGATCCCTTTCTGTTATTGATTTGGCCGGGCCTGACTCCGGGATTCGGGATTCAAATCTTTATTAAATAAACTTAAAAGATACCAAAACAGAAACACACTGGGTGCACAATATTAATTAAAAGGCGACCAGCGATCAACTGTCTATTAAAATGGGACAGTTGGCACCCAGGCCCATTAAAGGGGTATTCCCATGAACATGACCATTTTTAAATTTGTAGATAATTAAATTAATAGTTAAACATTTTTGCAAATATAAGTAATTAAACATTTTGCAGAGTTTTAAAGATTTTATCTAAATATGTTGTGGTCACGAGTTGTTGTCTTGATCGGTTGCCAGTGGATACGACCATGAATGCAGGACCTTTCTAAGGTCAGAAAATCAGCCATGATTTCCTTATTGTGGGCGGGATATCTTCTGATACATGTAGTGTCCCTGCCCGATAGCCCAGCTACAATAAGAAAATCATGGCTGGATTCCTGGCAAGTCCCAGACCATAGAAAGTTTCTGCATTCGTGGTCGTATCCATTGGCAACCGATCAAGACAACAGATTCTCACCACTCAGATAGTTAGAGAAAACCTTTAACCCCTTAACGACATTGGACGTACTATTACGTCCTGTGCGCTTGGTACTTAGCGCAACAGGGCGTACTAATACGCCCTGGGGCGGCCGCCCGCTCACTATCTGAGCGGGCGGCATCGGAACCGGGTGTTAGCTGTAACTGACAGCTAACACCCTGCTCCATATCCCCCGGTCGGAACTGAGTTCCGATCCGAGGTTTTAACCCCTTGGATGCCGCGGTCAAACATGACCGCGGCATCCAAGGGGTTCCGCTATGTTGCCGCTCCAATTGGCACCCCCCCGCGGCAAGATCGGGGGGGTGCCAATACCTATAACCTGCAGCCCGGGGTCTGCTCAGTGACCCCAGGCTGCCTGGAGACCCCACTACCTGGTTGATCCTGCCGAGACCTGCGGAAGTGAGGCTATGCGTCTGCATAGCCTCACTTCCTGTATAGACTGCAAGACATTTGTAAGCTCGTGTCTTGCAGTCTATAGTGCTGAGCCAGCAATCAAAGCATTGCTGGCTCAGGTGTCCTAATGGGACACATGAAAAAGTAAAAAAAAGTGAAAAAAAAATAAAATAAAGTGTTTTAAAAAAATTAATAAAAGAATAAAGCCCCCAAAATTCCCTTTTGCTATATAAAATGAATTATATAAAAAAAAAACCTAAAAATTAATAAAAACAATGCATATTTGGCATCGCTGCGTCCGTAACAACCTGTACAATAAAACTTAAACAATATTTAATGTACACGGTGAACGTCGGAGAAAAAAAAACGGAAAAAACTCGCCAAAAGTAATGATTTTTTGCCATCTCACCTTACAAAATATGCCATAAAAAGTGATCAAAAAGTCATATGTACCCCAAAACAGTACCAATAAAAAGCACAGGTTGTCCCGCAAAAAATAAGCCCTAAACCAACTCTGCAAACCGTAAAATAAAAATGTTACGCATCTCAGAAGATGGCGATGCAAAAACAATTAATTTATGTCCCCAAATGGGTTTTTGTTCTGCAAAATTAGTATCGCATAAAAAAAACAGTATAAATGAGGTATCGCCGTAATCGTACCGACCCGCAGAAAAAAGGTAACATGTTACTTATGCTTTATGCTGCATGGTGAAAAATTTCAAAGGTAAAACGCAGTGTCAGAATTGATGGGGTATTTTTTTTAATCCAACAAGAAAGAGTTAATAAAATTTATTCAATAGGTTATAGGCACCCAAAGATGATGTCATTACAAAATACATCTCACCCCGCAAACAACAAGCCCTCATATGGCTACATCACCAGAGAAATAAAGAAAATATAGCTCGTACAATGTGAAGACAAAAACCCCAAAAATCGCCAAATCTTTAGAACATAACTGGCTGCGTCAGGAAGGGAATGTATAAGCTGTGCGAGCGTATATCAGGGGACACCCCAGATTTAGAGCTTATGAGGGAAAATAAACCAGAAGTGACCCCCAGAGTGACTTCCCCAATAATAGGAACTACTGGGAAAATAGTAGGGAATTTGGTGTTCCCAATGCACTCCGCACAGCTTACATATTCACTTTTCCCCATCCGCTGTGTATTCACGTCTGGGATACTAATGCTTACTACACCCCTTGATAAATTCTTTGAGGGGTGCAGTTTTCAAAATGGGGTCACTCCTTTGGGGAATCCACTTTTCTGGTACCTTACAGGCTCTGCAAACATGACATGGCGTCCAGATCCCAAACATCTGAATCTGCACTCCAAAAGCCACATAGCGCTCCTCTTCTGCGCCCGGCTGTGTGCCCAAACTGCAGTTTATGCCCACATGTATTACACTTGTCGTACCCAGAATAACGTACTTAATGTCATATGTGGGTATAAACTGCTGTATGGACACAGCTGGGCACAGAGTGGAAGGAGCGCTATTTGGTTTTTGAAGCACAGGCTTGGACGGTTTGGTTTTTGGACGCCATTGCACTTTTGCAGAGCTGAAACGCCAGTAAAGTGGAATCCCCTAACATGTTACCCCATTTTGGAAACTACACCCCTGAAGGAATTTATCCAGGGGTACAGTGAACATTTTTAACCCCCAAGTGTTGCTATAATTTATTATCCATAAATGAATACGCAGCTGATTGTGAAAGGTGAAAATGACAATTATTCCAGGAATACATCATTTCAGTGCGTAATATGTTGTGCCTGGCTTGTATCAGAGATGAACGCTCCAAAAGCTGTTGTGCCCGGGATACCCGCTTAACAGTTTTTGGAGTGTGTGTCTCTGCAGACATAAGCTGGGCACAACATATCGGGCACTAAAATGGCGTATCTATGGAAAAATGTTATTTTTAACTTTTCATTATCATCTGTGCATTCATTTCTGGAAATTAAAAGAATGCAACACTTAAGGGTTAATAATGCTCGCTACACCACTTGATAAATCCCTTGAAGGGTGTAGTTTCCAAAATGGGGTCACAAGTCTGTGGATTCCACTTTACTGGCAATTTTTGGGCTCTGCAAAAGTGACATGGTGTCCATAAACCAAACTGTGCTCTAAAAACCAAAATAGCGCTCCTTCCCTTCTGTGCTCGGCTGTGCCCAAACAGCAGTTTATACCACATATGGCATTAAGTATGTTATCCTGGGTACACCAGTGTCATACATGTGGGCATAAACTGTCATTTGGGCACACAGCAGGGTGCAGATGTGAAGGAGCGCTATGTGCTTTTGGAGCGCAGATTTAGATTGTTGGTTTTTGGACGCCATGTCACATTTGCAGAGACCCTAAAATCGCCCCTACAAAATGGGGGTCACTTCTTGGGGAATTCCAGTTTATTGGCACCTCCAGGGCTCTGTAAAAACAACATGGCGACCAGAAAGTCCCTCTAAATCTATACTCCAAAAGCTAAAAAAACACAGTGCTCCTTCCCTTCTGAGCCCTGCTGTGTTCCCAAGCAGCAGGTTACACCCACATATATATTTTTTTTTCTCCCGGGATAGCCCACTTAATAGTTTTAGGAGTGCATGTCTCTGATGCCACAAAGTGGCCGCAACATATTCTGAAATTGGATATTTCTTCAAAAACTTCAATTATCACTTTGTACATTAATTTTTGGGAAGCATTTTTAGGCTCAAAATGATACCCCTTGATACATTCCTTGGGGGGTGTAGTTTCTAAAATGGGGTCCCTTTTGAGGGGTTTCCATTGTATTGGTACTTTAGGGGCTCTGCAAATGCGACATGGCACCTGAAAACTATTCCAGCCACATCTGCCCTCCTAAAGCTAAATAGCGCGCTTTCCATTCTGAGCCCCACCATGTTCCCATACAGCAGATTACAACCACATATGAGGCATTTCTGTGTTCAGAAGAAATTGTGTAACAAACTGTGGGGTGTTTTTCTTCTTTAACCACTTGCAAAAATTAAAAATATGCCGCTAAATAGACGGTTTATTGGAAAAAAAGTAATTTTTCATGTTTACGTCCCAATGCTGATAAAATCTGTGAAACAGCTGTGAGGTCAAAATGCTCACTATACACCTAGATAAATTCTATGAGGGGTGTAATTTCCAAAATGGGGTCCCTTTTGAGGGGTTTCTATTGTATTGGTACTGTAGGGGCTCTGCAAATGCAACATGGCACCCGAAAACTATTCCAGCAAATTCTTCCCTCCAAAAGCTAAATAGCGCTCTTTCCATTCTGAGCCCCACCATGTACCCATACAGCAGATTACAACCACATATGGGGCATTTCTGTGTTCAGGAGAAATTGTGTAACAAACTTTGGGGAGCTTTTTCTCCTTTGTCCTCTTGTGAAAATGAAAAATTTGGGGCTAAATTGACAGTTTATTGGAAAAAAAGAAATTTTTCATTTTCATGTCCCAATGTTAATAAAATCTGTGAAACAGCTGTGGTTTCAAAATGCTCACTATACCCCTTGACATGTTCTGTGAGGGGTGTATTTTCCAAAATGGGGTCACTTTTAGGGGGTTTCCATTGTTTTGGTACTTTGGGGGCTCTTCAAATGCAACATGGCACCTGAAAACTATTCCAGCAAAATCTGCTTTTCAAACGTCCAGTGTCGCTCCTTCCCTTCTGTGCACTGCCGAATGCCCAAACATCAGTTTACACCCACATGTGGGGTATTTCTGTGCTCGGGAGAAATTGTATAATAAACTGGGAAATGCATTTTCTCCTTTAACCCTTTGTGAATGTGTTAAATTTAGGGCTAAATGAAGGGATTAGTGGAAAAAAATGAAATGTCTAAATTTCACCTCGATATCGTTTTAATTCTTGTGAAATGCTTAAAGGGTTAACAAACTTCCCAAATGCTGTTTTGAATTATTTCAGTGGTGCAGTTTTGAAAATGGGGCGATTTATGGGGGGTTTCTAATATATAGGCCTTTATAATCCCCTTCAGAACTGAAGTGGTCCCTAAAAAATTAGTTTGGGAAATTTTCTTGTAAATCTGGAAAATCGCTGTTACACTTGTAAGCCTTCTAACATCCAAAATAAATTAAAGGACGATTAAAAGATGATGTCAATATAAAGCAGAGATATGGTAGATAATATTTATTAATGTATTTGGGTGGTATGACTATCTGTCTGAAAAGCAGAGACTTTCACATTTTGAAAATTGCGATTTTTTTTCCAAATTTCCATCAAATATCCTATTTTTTTATAAATAAATACAAAAATATTGATTAATGTTTACCACTAACATGAAGTACAATGTGTCACGAGAAAACAATCTCAAAATCACTTGAGTAAGTTAAAGCGTCTCAAAGTTCTTGCCACATAAAGAGACACATGTCAGTTTTGGAAAACAAGGCCTGGTCCTTAACGCACTTTTGGGCTGTGTCCTTAAGGGGTTAAAACTCTGCTGAATTTTTAACTACTTATATTTGCTAAAATTTTTAACTTTTAATTATCTACAAATATAGATATGATTATATTCATGGGAATACCCCTTTAAGGAAAGGAATCCCAAAAGGACAGTTCCTGCGATTGCACAGGAACTGTACCTCACTAACTGATTATCAGGTGGCAGTGCGGGATCTAAGAGACATATTCCATCATCTAGGATACCCGGATGGGATTCTGCGAACTGCGCATCAACATGCTTTATCATCAGCACGAAGTAGCCTTTTACAAGCTCAGAATAGAACAGATGGTCATGAGTGGCACATCTGGAGGTGAAAAAAGTCCTACAGGAGTCCTGGGGAATTCTTTTGATTGATCCTGATGTTGGTCCTCTTTTGACTGACTTTCCGGCAATTACTTATAGACGGGGAGTAAACTTCAAGGATAAATTGGTACACAGCCATTTATTATCTGTAGGCTTGGATACCTGGCTGGAGAAACAGGCAAAAAACTTGAAAGGAACCTACCCATGCGGTTCGTGTAAGGCCTGTCCTTTTGTAAAACCGAGCACGTCGTTCAAGAGCTCAGTTACTGGTAGACAATATAACAACAACAACTTTGTTAATTGTCGTACATCCGGAGTGATCTATCTCATTACTTGCTCCTGCGGAATCCAGTACATTGGAAAGACGATAAGGGAATTTCGCAGGAGAATGAGAGATCACGTAAATAACATTGCCTGCCAGGATGAGACCACAGTAACTCGCCATGTGTGGTCTCAACATAATGGTGATCCTTCCCATTTGAGATTTCAGGGTGTCGAATTGGTGACCCCATTGCCTAGAGGTGGAGATTTTGATCAGAAATTACTCCAATGGGAGGCCCGGTGGACCTTTCTATTGAAAAAAGTGAAACCATGGGGGTTAAATGACACCATTTCATATGTGCCCTTTATCTAAGTTAGCCAATAGGGGCGCATAGGGAAAAAGGGAAAGAAGAAGAGAAAGTAAAGGAAGAAAGGAAAAAAAGAAAATTTTTTTTTTTTTTGTACTGTGGTCGCCATTCACCCCCTAGGATTTTATTCTATATATAATTATGGGTGAATTTAATCCTTCAGGAACTATTAGTTGATAATACCTATTTTGGAAACTATGCTATGGTATTGATGCATGTAATAAAATTCTAATGGACAAAAGGGTCGTAGCTGTACATGGATAAGTGACTGTATATTTAACATCTTGTTTCCGTTTCCATTTTTACGCATGCTGCGTTATAAGCCTTATTTTGTGTCTTACTACAATAACTGTATGGTAACCAGTGTTGTGATATTGCACCTGCAAATATATATTCCCAGTGATCGGTGTCTCCTATAGTATAGGGGAACGGTGTTTGTTTATATGTTGTTCGAGGGGTGTGCTATTATGAGAGGAGGATACACACCTCTTATCTAACTGGGTGTTCACGCTCGGGGGATGGTTCTGCAAAAGGAAGGTCTTATCCTGCAGATGCGATTGGTCATTTGTTATGCATGTGCAGTGAGACAGCTGGTGTTAGTGGGCGGGCGCGTCCTCCACTTGGTTGAATCAGGTAGCGGCCCTGGATTGGCTGTGAAACCTGCAGGGGGCGTGGCTTTGCATGTAAAAAGACCAGCCTCTCCGCCCTTACGTGCGGCCAAACATTAGTGCCGACGGGGGGTGCGGGGAGTGATGTTGGGAAGGGCACAGCCTAAGACAATAATAAGAAAACATTATATGTACCTAACCTCTGAAAAAGCCTAATATCAGTGCGGAATGGGGGAATGGGAAGCATATGTTAGAAAGGGCATAGCCTAAAAATAAATAAGAAAACATACTTACCGTACCTGCACTGGAGTTCTATAGATCAGATAAATAACACTTACCTCTGATGAAGATGCCAACAATTTAATATTTGTTGACATCAGAAATGCGTAAGAATAGTGTTAATTTTGTTGTGAGCATTGGATTACTATAGTGCTGGTAGATAAAAATCATTTACCTTGGTGTGAGCACTGGTTTATTATAGTGCTGGTGGATGAATGTGTAGTTTGCCATGAGCACTGGTTTGTCTATGGTGCTAGTCAATTGTAAATTCAAAGTGTGACCGCTTCATCTGTTCTGCTTCAGTATAGAAACCAAAGCTGGTTTAGCCATCCTGATACACCAGAGCAGATAGCTATAATTAATGAGGCAGGAACATTTATGGTATATAACAATCCTTGAAATTTACAATTGTTGAAAAAAATGAGAGATTGAGGTCTGTACATAGCTGTAGGTTTATAGTTACTTTACAGCTATTCTACATATAAAGTTGATGTATTTCCACGGAAATGAATGTTATACACAACTCTGATTTCTATGTAAATTTTAGGCGATTAGAGCCTTTTAATTAATATTGTGCACCCAATGTGTTTGTGTTTTGGTATCTTTTTAGTTTATTTAATAAAGATTTGAATCTTTATACGTCCATATAAAATTAGTGGGTGACTCTCCTATTTTAGTCATATTCTCTGAAAAAAGGCCAAAAACACAAAAAAAACCTGCCGGAGTATGTAAACTTTTTAGCAAAACTGTAACTGAATAGAAAAGAGAATTCAATAAACTCTGGTTTCCATTGTGGCACATGGGACCTGTAGCTGACACAGAATAACTTGTATAATGCACTCAAATAATTCTGTATTACTTTACATTAAACTATGCAATGCAACAGTGACAGTCTAATAGAATCTGCCTCTTGCAAAGTCTAACAGGCTTCTCTGAGAGTGACATAGGGACCTTCAGTATACCCCAATTATGCATAGACACCTTGTAATTGAATTGCAGGTAGGACAAAGGGGGTTATAACATTTATAAACTCCTTAGTCCACTATTAAATGGCTGCAAATGTTGTTTTCTCCACTAGTGCTCTTAGAGGAAGATACCAGCTATAAGTTACAGTTGACATTTGCTCCAGGTGGTCAGAGCTCACTTCATGCTGCAGTTGTTAATAAGTAACAGTGGGCCCATCACTTATAATTGGGGACCATTCTAAGTAGGAATCATTGGACACCACTCTGCATATAGACTTAAAGTTTACCTCCAACTACAAACACATTTGAATATTAACTGGATAGGTTACCACAATAAACTTTGTATCACAGCTTTTTTTCACTTCTTTGATACTGAAAGGTTAATTTGCTTTCTATAAAATCTGCCTCAGTGTGCTTTGGATGAAAAAAAAATACAGATGTAGTGTAGCAAGTGCCAGTATTACAGACTGTTTTATTTAGCTATTAAGCCACAATGTGCTATCCTATTTCCATAGCACATCATTCTAATTGTAATGCTGTCCATACTTCTGGAGCTTGCTACATCTGTAGATCTATGTACACTATATCATATAGAGAATTAGCAGTCTCATGGTGCTACTGATGTTGCCCAGGAGTCCAGAAGAGACCAGAAGATACCAGGAGAACCCAGAGTATAATAATCCAAAATTTTTGGAAAGGTCATAATGAATCTTGCTAGTTATGAGCTGGTTTTCTCATCTCTAATACAGACCAAATAATGTCTAAACATTGCTTTACAATGATCTAAAATGTTATCAAGTTTCAGACATGCTGTAAATGATTATTGTTTTGGACTTTATCTAAACGACAACTAAGTTATAAGATGTAAGGTGGGTAAGTCACATGTGTCTGTCAAGGCTATTGAAATTACATATGCATTTTGTTTCATTGTGTATATTTGGCTTTTTTTGTGTATTTGCACGTGTGTGTGTGTGTGTGTGTGTGTGTGTGTGTGTCTTTATCATTTTCTGTGAGAACATATTTAAAGACCCCACCAAAATGACATCTGATACAAATAGCATGACTTCATACACTTGCAATTGTATCTGATATACACTGGGATTAAATGTTCCTTCTTGACTTAAAGTAATAAATGAATTTGCAGATCAGTTGCTCATTTAAAAGATATTTATAGCATACAACAAAGGGAAAACATCTCTAAATTTAAAAGTCTGCTACCTCTGATATGGAGAAATGAAAGATTTTTCCACAGCAGATAAGGAGGCAGACTGCTAATGTCTTTAGAGATCATTCTGCGGCTGATATAAAAATAGCTGTAAATTATTTGTAATACCATCTGGGCTTATATAGAGATAGTAACTCAAATAAACACAATGTGCACTGCCTTGAATAAATCACAGCAATTTTAAAATTAGTTTGGTATTTGAAGGGGAGCCAATCTAGTTCCCTTAACAATTGCATAGATTGCCTAGTCAGCATAGCATGAGTCAAAATCCTGGCAGTTAGCCTTCTGAAAGTGTTAGATTCTGTGAAGAGTTTTCTCTGGAAGGCTATAAATTCGGGCATCTCCATCATAAAGCTCTAACCAAGTTGTTAAAAACATGACTTACAGTTCAACAGAAGTCGCTGTTACCAGTGGATGAAATGTTGGCAGAGATTCAGAAAATGTTTGAAGAACAAAACATGACTTCCTGTGACATTGTGAAACTTGA
Source organism: Leptodactylus fallax (assembly GCA_947044405.1). Lineage (NCBI taxonomy): Eukaryota > Metazoa > Chordata > Amphibia > Anura > Leptodactylidae > Leptodactylus > Leptodactylus fallax. The sequence continues at coordinate 847,152 of CAMRHE010000003.1, forward strand.
GACACAATGAAAGGTATAATAGGAATGCTGAAGATAATGTGCTATTCTATAATTATCCAATGAGTACATCAATAAAACGCCATTATTAGTTGAGCTGAGATGAAATCTCAAACACAAATCATCGGCGTTTCTTCATCTTTTTTTTTTGAACATATTAAATTAAATTAATTTAAAGGTGAAAAGGCCAATTTACAAGTTGGAATCATACAAAAGTGAATGGTAATCTAATATCATAATTAGCTTCTTTTTCATGGTTCATAAATCGGAGGCTCTTCAACTTGGGTTTATGTGTTTATTAATTTTCTGTACTAAGTAATTGTGGTCTTATAGTTCAAAATGGTGATCAAAACCACTGGCACGATGCCAGCAAGTATTATATAGTTAGACTGGTTTCGGTTCAGAGAAATGCAGCCAAATTTGAGACACTATATAAGGCCCCATGCACATGACTGTGAACCATGTATGGGTCTGTGAAAATGTGAATGGGCCATGCACAGATGGCATGTGCCATCTCTGTTTTACATGGACTCATACACTAGAACAAATGAGTCTGGACCACAAAATGGACAGTAATGGGACATAATCTTAAATGGAATCTGTCAGGTCAATCTGGGACACTAAACCACCCACAGGTCCTTATAGACCTAAGGTTTAGTGTCCCAAATCGCTCTGTTGTAATGTAATCTGCAGGTGTATTAAAAATAAAAAACCTTTATACTTAGAGAAGGGTCCGATCGACGCTGTTTGGCGAATACAGTCCAGCTTATTCATGAGATTCTTCGTTGGCACGCCTCCCGGCGCCTGCGCTGTTCTTCACCCCTGCTGGCTTCACTACGTAATTGCAGAGCATGATGTGCACTGAAGCCGATGTGTACTCCTCTGACTTCAATGAAGAACTGCGCAGGAGCAGGGAGCACAGCGTCAGGGTGAATATAAAGCTTTTTTATTTTTAATGCGGACATGGATTGCTTTATAACAGGGTGATTTGGGACACTAAACCCCAGGTCCATATGGGCGTGTGGGTGGTTTAGTGTCCCAAATTGCCCTGACAGATTCCCTTTAAAAAAAAAAAAAAAACAGAGAGCACACAAAAAATTATAGTTGTGTGCTTGAGACCTCAAGCTTTATTCAGAATTAGAGTATTCCCGACAGAAGGCTGTCACATATGCCACATTGTAGAGTGGCATATATCATCAATATATTCTCATTTAACCCCATCCTGCTCAGTGCCATACTATTACATTGCACTCACTTTTACATGCTCAGTGTCGTTGTTCAGCAGCCTCATGCTGCAGGCTCAAAAGCTGAAGTCGTAAGATGCTTTTATAACGATCACAACAACTGCTTTCAGATTGTAGGGACTGAGGGGTTGCCACGGCAGCCAGGAGACCAGTCAATGGCTGCCTTTTCCTATTGTAATCTATGCATGAAGTTTTGCGGTACATTGTTCTGGGGATCAAATGATCCCAGGTTCTAGAACCTTTAAGGGACAGGAAAAACATTAAAAAAAAAAAAAAAAAAAAAAGTAAATGAAGGTTAAAAGAAATAAAAAATAAATAATAAAAAGTTAAAAAAAAACTTTAGAATTAAAGAAAATAAATAATGTAAACAAAGTAAATAAACATACTAGGTATCCTTGTGCATGTATAAGTTCACACTATCCAAAAATAAGGTTTTTCATCCCGTACAGTGAACACTGTAAAAAACAGTATACCGCAATGTGCAAATTAAACAGCTAAAAACAGATAAACATAATACATGGTATTGTTGCTCACCGGACAAAGTTGCCATGTAATTTTTAATGCAGAGTGAATACTGTAAAAACAAAATGCAAAAAATTATAAACTTTTAGGTTTTTTTCCACACGGACCCCCAAAACGGTTAATAAAAGCTAATCAAACTATTACATGTACCCAACTCATGCCAACTGAAAGTACAACTCGTAGCACAAAGAAAAAACACTCACATGGCTATGTTAACGTAAAAATAAAAAAGTTATACATTTTGGAAGGTGGAGATGGAAAATATGAAAAAAGTCACCAAACATTAACACCCTTCGTTATTAAAGGTTTACAAAAAAACCCACAAACTTTATTTTTCATTGAAACAAAAAAGTATGTCAATGCTTACTGTCATGTATACATGTAAAAAAAAACTCACTCAACTTAGCTATATTGACCTAAAGAATAAAGTTTATTAAATTATAAAATATTAATTTATTCTACATGGTGAACAGTATGCCAAAAAAGGGGGGGAAACTATGAAATAGTTTCAGCAAATGCAAATATCTGTATATATATATATATATATATATATATATATATATATATATATATTCCTGGACGTCCTACGGCAGCACAATTACATAAGGGTTTTAGCCCCCTAGGTACAACCAGAGAGACAGTATAGGGTGGGTTCACACTTGCGGCGGCACTCCGTTTTTTTTTCGTCGGACACAAAGTCCTGTATGTCCAACTTTGTTTACGACAAAAAAAACTGTCTTTGCAGCGCAGAGAGCGTAAGCCCACATCCGCGCATTGCTTTAAAAACCCATTCAAGCAAAGTGTCGCAAACCTTTCCCTATCCATTCTTCCGACATTTAGGTCGGATTCGCGGCGGACGGAGTGCCGCCGCAAGTGTGAACCCACCCTTAGTTAGGTATAGTAAACAAACAATCAATCGATTAACAAGGACCTATCCTATAAACTAAAGAAATAGGCAGAACACTTTTTATTTTTTATTTCTCTCTAGGTGCTTGAGGAGACAGGATGTGTTAAAGCATTTTTCGGAAGTTGCTGGGCTTCTGGGCCATATTCAGGGATGGGTCCCTGTCGCTCAGTTCCGAAGGTGTTCCAAAATGATGCCAATTGTTTTCTATTTGGACTGGCCTTGGTTCACATACTGTACATGTTGGTGGAATTACCTGTTCAGGAGTTCCCCAGTAAATATGGTTGGTAGCACATGGAGGCACTTCGGGTACTCCCTGAAGTATGCACACCTAGCCCAGCAATTCACTACACATAGCGCACTGGAAATGGCACGTACACTCATCCATAAATGACGCATGATGCTTCAGGACTGGCATCCATCAACAGTGCAGGCAAACCACCAGAAATGAGGTAATGGCACGTGGCGCACTGGAGTGAGGCGCATTGTTCATTTCCTAGAAATGGAGCCAGTAACCGTCAGCATGGCGCACTCGCTTCCTGTTCAGCCCTCTGCTTGCTGAGGTAAGTAAGGCTGAATGTTCTGAGCAGCTCCATTTTGGTTGCCCTGCTGTATTAAGCTCTGCACTGATTCCTCTATGCACTTTAACTCGTCACATGCTGGAGCACTGATATCTGTTTGTGTTCTGTTTAGATGTCTGCAGGATAGCAGAAAGAGCGACCACAAGTCCAGATACAGGGGTCGCAGTAGATGCAGCAGCCCCAGCCTGATGACTTCTTAGCAGATATCTGTGTGAATTGTTCCTCACCTGTGGCCTTCTCCAGGAGATTATCCTAAAGCATGTATGGAGTGGTTGAAGTAGCAGATTACTGAAGTGTTTCAGGAGGCAAAGTCTGCTCACTCCTCTAAAAGGGCCAGAAGGTCTCCCTCACCTCAGGGACCTGCACTAAACTCCTCCAGCTCTGACTCACATGAGGGGTTAAATCTCAGATTCAGATAACCAAGAAGAGTTTTATGTTTTCAAGGAGGACAAATTTCATGATTTGCTTAACCCCTTAATGACCGGGCCATTTTTTGTTTTTGCATTTTCGTTTTTCCCTCCCCACATTCCAAGAGCCATAACTTTTTCATTTTTCAGTTCACAGAGTCACATGATGGCTTATTGTTTGCGAAACAAATTGTACTTTGTAATGTCACTATTCAATATTCTGTGCAATGTACTGGGAAGCTGGAAAAAAATTCAGAATGAGGTGCAATTGGAGAAAAACTGCATTTGCGCCAAATTCATATGGGTTTAATTTTTACACCATTCACTGTGTGGTAAAAATGACATGTTACCTGTATTCTGTGGGTCAGTACGAACACGCCGATACCAAATTTATATAGTATTTGTAATGTTTTGATACCTTTTAAAAAATTTAAAACTTTGCTAAATAGAAAAAAAAATTTTGCGTCGCCATATTGTGTCACCTGTAACTTTTTCATATTTACATGTATGGAGCTGGATAAGTTGTTTTTTTATGCGGGACAACATGACGTTTTTATTGATACCACTTGGGGAAAGATCTGATGGTTTGATCACTTTTTATTCCATTTTTTATAGGAGACAATGTTTTAAAAAAAACGCTATTTGGCCATTTTGATTTTTTTTCCCCGCTACGCCGTTCACCGTATGGGATAAATATTTTAATAGTTTGGGCATTTTGGAGCGCGGGGATACCTAATGTGTTTATGTTTACTTTTGTTTATTTACTTTTATATCTGATCTAGGGAAAGGGGGGGTGATTTGAACTTTTGTGTTTTTTTAAATTTTTACATACTTTTAAAAACTTTTTTTTTTATACTTTTACTTGTATGATCAGACTCCCTAGGGACCTTGAAACCTAGGGAGTCTGATCGCTCATACTATTCACTGCGATACTACTGTATCGCAGTGAATAGCAAAATGCCTTCACTGCTATTAGATGATGCCTCTGGCATCGTGTAATAGCTATACTGAAATGAGAGGCCTGGGAGCTTTCAATAGGCTCCCGGCTGTCATGGCAACCAAGCGCCGCCCTCCGATGACGTTCCAGAGGGCGGCGATGAGGTAAAAATGGCGGCGCCCTTGTCGGCTCCGCAATTTAGATGCCGCGGTGGCATTTGACCGCGGCATCTAAAGGGTTAACAGCCGCGATCGGTGCAGGCACCGATTGCTGCTGTTAGCTGCGGGTCCTGGCTGTATTATACAGCCGACACCCGCGGTGTATGGAGAGCGCTCAGCTCCTGAGCGCTCTCCATACATCGTCATGCGACTCAGGATGTACTATTACGTCCTGGGTCATTAAGGGGTTAAAGCAGTTAAAAACACAGAAGAATCTGCTAAAGAGACAGAACATAAGAGAGAAACTCTATTATTTTCCTGTAACTAAAGGCAAGGTTTATCCAAGTCATCCAGTCCTGCAGGAATGGCTAAAATGTGACTGGGATAAACCTTAAAAAAGGCAGATCTGGGATCTAGATTTAACACCATCTACAGGCTGGAGTCATAGGTGGGAATCTGTACCTAAGGTAGATCTTCCTGTCACTAAAAAGCAATCTTTCCATCTGAAGATACTACGCTGTTAAAAGATCCCATGGACCAAAAGGCAGATTCGATCTTGAAAAAAGCTTATGTCTCATCCGTAGGAGCCTACAAAGCAGTTTTGTCAGCTATTCCAGTAGCCAGGTCACTACGTATATGGCTCAGTCATCTCACCAGAGACTTAGAAGAAGGAGTTCCTCGGTCATAAATTCTCAGTTCTCTGACACAGATGAGGGATGCTCCAGAATTTCTCTGTGATGCTCATTTGGATACAATAAAATCTGCATCCAGAGGCCTAGAATTATCAAATGCAGCAAGAAGGGTGCTCTGGCTTAAGCTCTGGACTGGAGATACGCCTTCCAAAAATAATTTCTGCAGTCTACCTTTTCAACCAGAATCCCTCTTTGGTCTACAACTATCAAAGATTTTAAAGTCCCTAAATGAGGGCAAAGACACTAATTTCTGGAATCCTAATCAGAAATCCAGCAACTTCTGACACCAAAAGCCAGGTGGTGAAGGTAGGCAGGAGATTAAAAAGTATCGTTTGACAGTGGTACAAGACCTCATCTGACGACTGGGTTACTTTAACAATAAAAAGAAGATACATCATAGAGTTCAAGACAATGCCTCCAGATCATTTTATCATCAATCCTCCAGGTCAGCCGGTAAGTACTTAGCTCCTTCAAGAGTTTTTTCAGAAAGGGGCTTTGGAGGAGGTCACGTAGCATCAGAGAGGAACAGGTGTCTACTCCAGAATATTCCAAGTTCCAAAACCTGGAGGAAAATGAAAGTTGGTGATAGATCTTACTTTCCGCAACCAATATATCCTGAAAAAATCATTCAAAATGGAGACAATTGCAAAATATTTTTTCTGGTCACCACCTCATAAGAACCTTTTTCAAAGCATTGAAAAAGCTAATTCCTTTGTCACAAAAAAACAGCTACTTTATGGGACCTGGCAGTGGTCATTAATGCACTGATGCAATCTCCATTTGAGCCTCTTCATAAAGCTTCAATAAAATTGCTAACCTTCAAAGTATTCTTGGTTGCCATAACATCTGCCAGGTGCATAAGCGAATTACAAGCTTATTCAGAAATTTCAGCCAGGAAATTGCCCTGCCAGTGCTTTTCCCTTAACCTCAGGGTGAGGAGCAACTAAAGTGGCACTCTTTACATGTTAAAAGAGCAGTTCTTATCCGTTTGCAGAGAACCAACAGCTTCAGGAAAGCGGAAAATTTGTTCCTACAACATTATGGCCCAAATAAGGGGCAAAAGGCAACTAAAGCCACACTGACAATATGGATCAGGGCTACAATTGAAATGTGGTACCAATTGAATGGTTTACAATCTCCAGTCAAAGTCAGAGCTCATTCTACTTGGTCCATGTCCACATCATGGGCAGAAATGGGACATATCCCACTAAAACAAATTTGCAGGGCCGCAACCTGGTCATCTTCATTCACATTTATCAAGCGCTACAGACTCGATTCGCTAGTAGCAGAGGGATCCTTAAGTGGCAAAAGAGTGCTTGAAGTGGAGGCTGGCATCCCTCCCTCTTAACTCATTGCTTTTCAAGTCCCTTGTGTAATTGTGCTGCCGTAGGACATCCAGGAAAGACTAAAATTTACTCACCGAAATTTTCATTTCCTGGAGTCCATAGGCAGCACAAGCTACCCTCCCTATTAAATTTCTATTGTTTCTTAAAAATTACAATGTGTTCTGCCTATTTCCTTAGTTTTATAGGATAGGTCCTTGTTAATTGATTGATTGTTTGTTTACTATGGCTAACTAACCTGTCTCTCTTTATTCGTCGCAAATTAATTCGGATTGAAGGGAATCGTATTGGAAAATTTGGCGAAGTTGCTGAATCAAATTTTTGAAAACTTCGCTCATCTCTAATATATATGTATATCTTCATGGCCATTTGCACCCTTGAAATTTTTCCAGAAGTATTTCTCCCAGAAAATTATTGCAATTACACATGTTTTGTTATACACATGTTTATTTCCTTTGTGTGTATTGGAATAACACAAAAACTGAGATATAATTTCATGCAAAACTCCGTTAACGTATTATCGGGTTGCGCATCCTTTGGAAGAAAATAACTGAAATCAATTGCTTCTTATAAACAGCAACAAGTTTCTTACACCTCTCAACCAGAATTTTGGTCCACTCTTCTTATGTAAACTGCTCCAAGTCTCTCATATTTGAAGGGTGCCTTCTTCCAACAGCAACTTTAAGATCTCTCCACAAGAGTTCAATGGGATTTAGATCTGGACTCATTGCTGGTCACTTTCAACTTTCAAGAGCTTTATTTCCATTCATTTCTGGGTGCTTTTTGAAATATGTTTAAGGTCATTGTCCTAATCGAAGACCCATGACCTAGGATGCAAACCCAGCTTTCTGACACTGGTCCTTACATTTAAAACCCCAAATCCTTTGGTAACCTTCAGATGTCATAATGCCTTGCAGACAGTCAAGGCATCCAGTACCAGAGGCAGAAAAACAACCCCAAAACATCTTTGAGCTTCCACCATATTTGGCTGTTGGTACTATGTTCAATTCTTTGTTGGCACCATTCCATTTTCGGTAAACAGTAGAATGATGTGCTTTACCAAAAATCTCTATCCTGGTCTCATCTGTCCACAAGATGTTTTCCTAGAAGGATTTTGGCTTACTCACGTACATTTTGGCAAACTGCATTCTAGCTTTTTTATGTCTCTGTGTCTGCAGTGGGGTCCCCCTTGGTCTCCTGTCATAGCGTTTCATTTCATTCAAATGTCAACAGATAGTTTGCGTTGACACTGATGCACCCTCAGCCTGCAGCTTTCCTGCGTTGCAACCTTTCATCCATTTTTCCCTTCCGTCCATGTCCAGGGAGATTAACTACAGTGCCATGGGTTGTAAACTTCTTGATTATGTTGGACTTGTAACCTTGAGATAGTTCATATTATTTCACAATTTTGGTTCTCTGGTCCTCAGAGTTTTCTTCTCCTGTTTTTGTTCACCATGCTTAGTGTAGCACACACAGAAACTTTTTATCTGGTTTCAGGTGTGATTTTTATATTACCCACACCTGTTACTTGCCACAGGTGAGTTTGAACAAGCATCACATGCTTGAAACAAAATTGTTTACCCACAATTTTGAAAAGGTGCCAACAATTTTGTTTGGCCCATTTTTGGAGTTTTGTGTGAAATTATGTCCAATGTTTAATTGCAGTCATTTTCTGGGAAAAATACTTCATTTTCTGGAAAAATTTCAGGGGTGCCATCACTTACGGCCATGATTGCATATATATTGTGAGAAGGTGACAGATAGAGTGCTGGAATCATGTTATATATCTCTGCCAGTTTTTGACATATGTGTGGTCCAGTACAGGTCTTGAGTAGGCCTCAGGCCAGGTGTGAGTACTAGGCTCATTACTGGCCCATAAAGGCTGCAGAACCTGCACTTTAGGGCAGGTCCTGGGAGTGGGAGGAGGCGTCTGGATCTGTCTTGATACACTGAGAGTCTGGTACTGTGCCAATTTGTTTGTTCGTGTGGCCGGCAGAAAGCCACACGTATAGTTAGTTTTGTTACTGTTTAGTTAGCGCTCGGACGAGCAGGGTTTAGTTTGACAATTTTTCCTGAAGTTAAGGCTGTATTTTATTTTGCTCATTTTTGTACCTGACATGAAGGTTTATTTATTTTGCAGTTTTTTCTAAATAAACCTGTTTGCACCAGATTTTGTGTCCCTGTCTCTGACTGGTTGGGTTTGCACCATTGCTGCTACCGAGCTACCTTCCCCACAATATATATATACATTGTGGGGAAACCCAAAACATTGGGTGGAATTTATTAAGACGTTTATTAAAGCGTTTCTTATTCCAGTCTTACTAATGATCCTGACTGGTGGAAGGATTAAATGAATTATTAACAGCAATCACGTGTGTGTGTGTGTGTGTGTGTGTGTGTGTGTGTGTGCGCGCGCACATCTTTACATTTACAGTATTTAGCTAACATCTTTTCACATACTTTTACATTGGGTAGTTTTTAACTATTGGGATAATATATGGACATGTTTGATAGATGTCCTGAAGGCATGACACTAGTCTTTTAAACAGTGACAACACATTATAACTTTGCTTTCTACTATTCCAGCACAGTGCAGTAAAGAGTATTTATTACAATTTTATCTGGGTGATAAGCGTTTTGTCAAATTATCATAGTAATTCTGAGCAATAAATGAGCACCAGAATTAATATGCTATGATACATTATTAAATCATTTGCTATAACAGATCTGATTTTACATACATATAAATGGGTTTCACTTTGACATAATTTCAGATAATTCACAAAAGTATCATTCAAACCTAGTACATCTTGCCAAATCTGGGCTTCCAAAGACATTACATTGCCCTTGAAATTTACCATCTTGACAGATCGTTCTGAAAATCTTTAGAGATTAAACAAATATGAATTCATTATTAGGTACAAAAAGTATTTTAGTAATTTCATTAGTTAATAATGGAAACTATATAATGCACAAAACACATACATACTGTGAGCTTTCCTCTTCAAAAAATGCAGATTATTTTAAAACAGGAAAATTAAAGTTCATAACTAGAGATGAACGAATCGAAGCTGACGAAGTGGAATTCGATCCGAATTTCAGCAAATATTCAATTTGCATCGAATCCGGATTTCCTTACGCTTCGTGGTAACGAATTTAATTTTTTATAAAATGGCTGCTGCACGCTAGGACATGGGGCAAGGAACTCTGGGAACGTGGGATCACCAACAATGCCATGCTTGCAGCCAATCAGCAGCCAGCCAGCCCTGTGATGTCACAGCCCTTTAAACCCAGCCAGCCCACGGCATTGGGAGCGGGTGTTAGCTGTAACTGACAGCTAACCCCCTGCTCCAGAACCCCTAGTCGCGGGTTTTAACCCATTGGTCATATTTGACCATGGCATCCATGGGGTTCCGCCATGCTACATGTCCCCCTCGGCACCCCCCCGTGGCGAGATCGGGGGATGCCAATATGCATCTTCTGCAGTCCGGGGTCTGGCCAGTGACACCAGCTGCTAGTAGCCCCCAGTACCTGGTTGATCCTGCCCAGAAGTGAGGAAGTCAGACTATGTGTTTGCAAAGGCTGACTTCCTCTATAGACTGCAATACACGTGTATTGCAGTCTATAGTGCAGAACCAGCGATCAGTGCATGGCTGGTTCAGGTCCCCTAGTGGGACATTACTAGAAATCACTGCAAGGCACAGTGTTCTACACTACTACACAGGCTCTCTGTAGCCAGGAAATAGCTGTTTTTAATGCGATTCACCGCAAATTAATTCAGATCAAATTGAATCATATCGGAAAATTTGGCAAGGCTGCCGAATTGAATTTTTGAAAAATTCGCTCATCTCTATTCATAACATATTTGTCTAAAATAAGCAACCTAATGTATTTGATAAGACTATGATGCACCATTTCTTTTAATAGAACATTGGTCTTCCGTTACTCTACTCACATACATATCTTGATTGTTGCTATCATTTGAGGGGTATTCTGTATTCTGCTGATATTTATGCTGTTTGCCCTCCTAATGGTGGTAAAAGGTGTCTGAAACTCTGGACCACTCATCACGTGCATACATTACAAGAAAAGCTGTAATGTCTTACTTGTTCTGTGGTATATGGTAGGTTACAGTCACCAATTATTAAAGGCCAAATAGGTGTAATATTAAAAAGGAGGTCTAAAGGTGAGCCTGGAAACTATAGACCAGCCAGTTTAACCTGTATGAGATGTTATCCTCGAGTATCTCAATGATAATAAACTTAGTACTATGTTATATCATGGGTTTAACAATGATCAGACTAACCAGATCAGCTTTTATCAGTAGGTACATTCTAGACTGGACCAGGGTAATGGCGTGGATGTAGTATATCAAATAAAAGGTTGTTGTATAAAATAAGATATGAAACAGAGGATGGTTATTAGCGGTACATATTGGGGTGTCACAGGGATCTCTACTGTGATGATAGCAGAACATTATAGGGAGATTTGGGTTAGCTGGAACAGTGGGCCCCTTAGTTGCACAACTCATGCAGCAGCATTGTTTTCCTCTAAAAGGCACCAAAACAAAATACACTCAAAATTGCATAGTTTTTGCTGCAGGTAAAACCTGCTGGAATGCTGCAGGTCTTCTGTAACTTTCAACCTATGTATTACAAAGATCAAAAACCATGGGTGAAATTTGCCTTTCCCTTATGCCCACATACATATATAATGTCCACCTTACACCACCATGGTATAATGTCCTTCTTATGCCCCCATACAGTACAATGGCCTCGTTATACCCCCATATAATGCCCTCATACAGTACAATGGCCTACTTATTGCACATAATTGCCACTGTATGCCATATACAGTACAATGACCCCATTATACCCCCATACAGTACAGCACCCCCGTACAGTCATATGAAAAAGTTTGGGCACCCCTATTAATCTTAATTATTTTTAGTTCTAAATATTTGGGTGTTTGCAACAGCCATTTCAATTTGATATATCTAATAACTGATGGACACAGTAATATTTCAGGATTGAAATGAGGTTTATTGTACTAACAGAAAATGTGCAATATGCATTAAACCAAAATTTGACCGGTGCAAAAGTATGGGCACCTCAACAGAAAAGTGACATTAATATTTAGTAGATCCTCCTTTTGCAAAAATAACAGCCTCTAGTCGCTTCCTGTAGCTTTTAATCAGTTCCTGGATCCTGGATGAAGGTATTTTTGACCAATCCTCTTTACAAAACAATTCCAGTTCAGTTAATTTTGATGGTCGCCGAGCATGGACAGTCCGCTTCAAATTATCCCACAGATGTTCAATGATATTCAGGTCTGGGGACTGGGATGGCCATTCCAGAACATTGTAATTGTTCCTCTGCATGAATGCCTGAGTAGATTTGGAGCTGTGTTTTGCATCATTGTCTTGCTGAAATATCCATCCCCGGCGTAACTTCAAATTCGTCACTGATTCTTGTACATTATTCTCAAGAATCTGCTGATACTGAGTTGAATTCATGCGACCCTCAACTTTAACAAGATTCCCGGTGCCGGCATTGGCCACACAGCCCCAAAGCATGATGGAACCTCCACCAAATTTTACAGTGGGTAGCAAGTGTTTTTCTTGGAATGCTGTGTTTTTTTGACACCATGCATAACGCCTTTTTGTATGACCAAACAACTCAATCTTTGTTTCATCAGTCCACAGGACCTTCTTCCAAAATGAAGCTGGCTTGTCCAAATGTGCTTTTGCATACCTCAGACAACTCTGCTTGTGGCGTGCTTTCAGAAACGGCTTCTTTCGCATCACTCTCCCATACAGCTTCTCCTTGTGCAAAGTGTGCTGTATTGTTGACCGATGCACAGTGACACCATCTGCAGCAAGATGATGCTGCAGCTCTTTGGAGGTGGTCTGTGGATTGTCCTTGACTGTTCTCACCATTCTTCTTCTCTGCCTTTCTGATATTTTTCTTGGCCTGCCACTTCTGGGCTTAACAAGAACTGTCCCTGTGGTCTTCCATTTCCTTACTATGTTCCTCACAGTGGAAACTGACAGGTTAAATCTCTGAGACAACTTTTTGTATCCTTCCCCTGAACAACTATGTTGAACAATCTTTGTTTTCAGATCATTTGAGAGTTGTTTTGAGGAGCCCATGATGCCACTCTTCAGAGGAGATTCAAATAGGAGAACAACTTGCAATTGGCCACCTTAAATACCTTTTCTCATGATTGGATACACCTGGCTATGAAGTTCAAAACTCAATGAGGTTACAAAACCAATTTTGTGCTTCAGTAAGTCAGTAAAAAGTAGTTAGGAGTATTCAAATCAATAAAATGATAAGGGTACCCAAATTTTTGCACCGGTCAAATTTTGGTTTAATGCATATTGCACATTTTCTATTAGTACAATAAACCTCATTTCAATCCTGAAATATTACTGTGTCCATCAGTTATTAGATATATCAAATTGAAATGGCTGTTGCAAACACCCAAATATTTAGAACTAAAAATGATTAAGATTAATAGGGGTGCCCAAACTTTTTATATGACTGTATATTGGCCTCTTATAACGCACACAGTAACCCCTTATTCCCCCATATATTGACTCCTTAAGTCCCCATAAAATACAATACCCCCTATAATGGTTCCTTATGCCCCATACAATATCCCTTTATTCCCCCATATAATGGTTCCTTAGGCCCCTTCACAGTACAGTTCCCCTTTATTTCCACATATAATGGCCCCTTATGTCCCCATATAGCACAGTATATCCTTATGCCCTCATATAACATCCCCTAATCCCCCATACAGTACAATACCCTCTTATGTCTTACCTCCTCCCCCTGCTTTATGGGGAGAGTGCGGTAACTGCAGATTTCACTTTCACTTACCGCTCATATGCCCCTCGAACCCCTGACCCTTTTGTGTTCTGGGAACCCTGTCAGCACCAGAGCAGGGATGGGGTTGGGGTCTGAGGATCTACAAGCAGTAAGTGAAAGTGAAATCTGCACTTACCTTTCAGCTTAGTCCACTAGTATTGATGGAAGTGCTCATTGCCGAACTCGAATGGTCTTCACCTTCAGATGCCCGAGCCCAATCACCTTCCCGTGTTTGCCAGGTGCTGGTGCCAGCCCTGAGATGGAAGCATGGGCAGAGAATTTTGATATGGATAAATGTAAAGTTATACATCTGCACCATGGAAACAATTATTTATTAAATAATAAAAAACTGGGTCAGACTACTGCTAAAAAAAGATTTGGGAGCTATGGTGGACAGTAAACTTAATTTTACCAACCAGTGCAAAATAAGCTGCTGCCAAAGCAATTAAAATCATGGGCTGCATTAAGAGAGGAATAGATGCTCACAGAAAGGATATTGTTTTGCTTCTATACAATTCACAGGTCAGGCCACACGTAGAATACTGTGCAACAATTTTTGGCACCAGTATATAGGAAACATATAGCTGAACTGGAGTGGTTGCAGAGGAGGGCGACCAAAGTAATTAAGGGGATGGGAGGATTAGAGTATAAACAACTGAACTATAATGTACAAATATATGAACGGGGCCAAGAACTGTAACAAGGTGGCATCCTCTACATGTAGAGAAAAAAGGTTTTACCATAGTGATAAGCGGGCTTCTTTACCATAAGAGTGGTGAGACTATGGAACTCACTGCCACAAAATGTGGTGATGACTAATAACTTATGCCAGTTCTAGAGGGACTTGATGCCTTTCTTGAGAGTAATAATATCATAAATTATAAGAATTAGAAATTTTTGGGATAGGATGTTGATCCAGGGACTTTTGCCATATTTGGAGTAAGGAGGGAATTTCTTTCTTCAGATGGGATAATTGGTGCCAGCTTTGTTTTTTTTTTTTGTTATAAGTGAAAAAAGAAGATATGGGATAACAATTTTTATCTCAAAATGTAAAAAAGATTTATTGAAAATAAATAATAATAGCACAAAATATATAAATAGGGAAAGACACACAAAATAGGATCACTCAACAAAAAGTGACCCAGATACCAAACCCTCTCTCACTGTGAGGTATCGCAGACCACATACCCTCAATATCATGGAATATAGTAACAGTGGGAAAAAATATATAAATAATGTATCATAAATCCTCAAATATAAGGATAGAACCCACAACTATAGGTAACAGGCAATCAGTCAGTATAAATAGTTATGACATAACACACAAAAGACCAAATAGACACATACCCAGAGACATGATGGTGAATATGGAGGAGGATATGAAGACAAGTATGCAACACAAAGAGGAAATAGCGCTAACACCCGACGCGCGTTTCGCCAGGGGGGGTGGTTTCGTCACGGGTATGTGGTCTGCGATACTTCACAGAGAGAGAGGGTTTGGTATCTGGGTCACTTTTTGTTGCGTGATCCTAGTGGGTTTATAGGTTGGATTTTGCACTGCCTTGCAAAAGTATTCATACCCCTTGAACTTTTTCACATTTTGTCACCTTACAACCACAAACTTCAATGTATTTTATTGAGATTTTAAGTAATAGACCAGCACAAAGTAAAACATAATTGTGAAGTGGAAGGAAAATGATACATGGTTTTCAAAATTTTAATCAAATAAAAATCTGAAAAGTGTGATGTGCAAAAGTATTCAGCCCCCCATATCAATACTTTGTAGAGCCACCTTTCGCTGCAGACTGAGATTTATGCCCATTCTTCTTTGCAAAATAGCTCAAGCTCAGCCAGATTGTACGGAGAGCGTCTGTGAACAGCAATTTTCATGTCTTGCCACAGATGATCAATAGGATTTAGGTATGGACTTTGAGTGGGCCATGCTAACACATAAATATTCTTTGATCTAAACCATTCCACTGTAGCTCTGGCTGTATATATAGGGTCATTGTCTTTCAGGAAGGTGAATCTCCTTCCCAGTCTCAAGTCTTTTGCAGCCTCCAACAGGTTTTCTTCCAGGATTGCCCTGTATTTAACTCCATCCATCCTCCCATCAACTCTGACCAGCGTCCCTATCCCTGTTGATGTTTTCAGGGTGATGAGCAGTGTTACTTTTCTGCCACACATAGTGCTTTGCATTTAGGACAAAAAGTTCATCTTTTGTCTCATCTGACCAAAGCACCTTCTTCCACGTTTGCTGTGTCCCCTATATGGCTTGTGGGAAACTGCGGCACTTCTTATGTCTTTCTCTCAATAATGGTTTTCTACTTGCCACTCTTCTATAAAGGCCAGATTTATGGAGTACATGACTTATAGTTGTCCTGTAGACAGATTCTCCCACCTGAGCTGTGGATTTCTGCAGCTCCTCCAGAGTGACCATGGGCCTCTTGGTTGCTTCTCTGACCAGTGCTCTCCTTGCTTGATCTATCAGTTTAGGTGGACGGCCTTGCCTTGGTAGGTTTGCAGTTATAGAATACTTTTTCTATTTTTGGATGATGGATTGAACAGCGCTCCTTGGGATGCTCAAAGCTTGGTATATGTTATTATAACCTAACCCTGCTTTAAACTTCTCCACAACTTTATCTCTGACCTGTCTGGTGAGTTCCTCAGTCTTCATAATGCTGTTTGTTCACTAGTGTTCTCTTACAACTACTGAGGTCTTCACAGAACAGGTGTGTTTACACTTAGACTAAATTACACACAGCTGGACTCTATTAACTAATTAAGTGACTTCTGAAGGCAATTAATTGCACTGAATTTTACTTAGGGGTATCAGAGTACAGAGGGCTGAATACTTTTGCACGTCACACTTTTCAGATTTTTATTTGATTAAAATTTTGAAAACCATGTAGTATTTTTGTTCCACTTCACAATTGTGTGCTACCTTGTGTTGTTCTATCACTTAAAATCTCAATAAAATACATTTAAGTTTGTGGTTGTAAGATGATAAAAAGTTCAAGGGGTATGAATACTTTTGCAAGCCACTGTATTTATGGACCTTATCTATTATGTTACTATGCCCACTGCAGTGTTTTCTGCATTTTAACTGTTGGATAGGCACTTGGCAATTGAATTGCATCTTTCTGCATTAATAGATTCATAGGACCTTGGTACCTACAGCGTTATCAACACTGGACATCATTGAGCTCCCAGTTACTTGTATCACTGTTTTATATGCAGCAAATCTATGTAAAACTACATTTTCCATGATTCATCCACACTATATCTATGTACACCTCCCTCCTCCACTTCAGCTCAACACTTGCCTCACATTGCGGAGAACCCCCCTCCCCGACTGTATGCAAAGGTCCCTTCCATTGTAACATCCTTGTCTCTCCCTTCCCTTCTGTAGCCTCTGTCATCCGGCTCTGTAGTATTATTCTTGAAGACAAGTGTCTCACCTAGATACTGGCAAAATGGACTACCTCCTTTCTGTACACAGTATATAGTCTAATCCTTCCAGCAAATACCACCAGGTGTTCTTATCAATGGCTATGTGTTCTGGAGAAGAGTTACTGAGCCAGTGAAGGAAACATCATTGTTCTGACCTGAAGAAGGATATTAGAAACAGTGCCCATTTTTAAACATGATGCAAATCAGTAAATGTTTTATATGTCTACATGTAGTTTATTGGCACAAAATTTTGAAAACCAAATATTTTTTAAAATTGTGAACTCCCAGCTTAGTGGCACCCTGTGAGATCACCTATTTCACCTCTTCCTTATCTAGGCTTTACCTTATGCTAATAGGGGATAAAATACAATCAGTGGGGTGTGACCACAGGGACCCATTGATCATGAGAATGGTTGTAATTGTCTCCCTAGTTTAATAAGGAGGTGATTTTAAAGACATGCCCTCACTCTGTTTATTTTACTGTACTGCATTATTGGTACTGTCCAAGTAAAGCAACCCATCGATTTAAGCAGTCCCATTGAAATGAATGGATCATGGGTGCATCTTTCTAACCACTGCTCCTTTGAGACTGGAGAGAAAAAAACACTCCTGCTCTTGTGATTGGTGGAGATCCCTGTAGTCACTTCATGGGGGATAGAGGATAAGATGTTGAGGTGAGAAAACCCCTTTTAGACTGTGTAGAAAGGTGTTACATTTGTATATACTGGAAAACCAGCATGCATACTATATGGAGAAAAGTATTGGAACACACCTCTTAATCATTACATTTAGTTGTTTCATTCAGTCCCATTGCCATGGTATAAAACCCAGAACCTATCCATGCAGGGACGGATATCTACTAAACAAAATGCACTAGAATTCTGGCATAACCTGTACCTAAAACTGTCTAACATGCCTTGCACCACATTTATAACATGTTTTAAATCAGTAAGCCAAAAAAGATATAAATCTATCATCCAGAACCAGAGACTTCAGTGCATTATGAGATTCTTTAGTCTAACTTTGCACTGCCTAACTTTTAGACTGAATCACAGAACCAAAGAGGAGAGGAGCCCTGATCCCAGTTCTGTTACTGGTAGAGCAGGAAGCCACAAGCTTCATTCTGTGCTGCTGAAATCACATGGCTCTAATAACTAGCAGGTTCCTTCAATAATCACACAAACTGCTTGTAATTCAATTTGGATATGTTATTCAAATTATTTTACCTCCATACCACCATCTATCAATATAACTCAGCAGGATGGAGGTAAAGGACTGGCAGTAGGATTTATATTAATTTAAATTTCCCTTTATTCTGCCGCATAGTGAAATAAGTGGAGTGAATGCTGCCAAGACACACTAATTTTTTAAAATGCAAACCAAAATTTGTTGTGCAATTTCTCCCAAGTACAAAAATGCCCCACATATGGATGTAAACTGCTCTTTAGGTATAAGACAGGACGCAGTAGTGAAGGAGTGTTATTGGGCCTGTATAGGGCAGATTATGTTGGAATAGTTTTCAGTTGCCATGTTGCATTTTCAGAGCCCCTGGAGGTATCAGAACAGTGCACACCTCAGAAACTACACACCTCAAGGAATTTATCAACAGTTATAGTTAGCATTTCAAACCCACAAGTGTTTCATGGAATTGGGCTGTGTAAATTAAACATTTGAGTATAATTTGAGTGTAAATGAAAAATTAGATATTTTCAAATAATATATTGCTTTAGTCCAAATTTTTCACAAAGGTTTAAAGAAGAAACAGTGTGTTACATGGTTACTTCTAAATATGTGGATGTAAACTGCTGTTTGGGCACAGAAGAGAAGGCGCGCCATTGTTCTTTTGGAGAGCAGATTTTGATGGAATCGTTTTCAGGCACCATAAAACATTTGCTGAGCCCCTGAGGTACCAGGAAAGTGGAAACCCTTAATAAATGACCCTATTTTAGAAACTAGACTAGACTTATATAGAAGTTATTAGCACTAGGCTGTGAAAAGGAAAAATTACAAAACAAAAGTACCAATAAATGTTGGTTTTGCACCCAATTTTCATTTTTACAATGGGTGAGAGGAGAACAAGCATCCGAAACTTGTAATGCAATTTCTCCTGAATACGAATAAACCCCATATGTGGTTTTAAACAGCTATTTAGGCAGGACAGGGCTTTTGGAGGGCAGATTTTATTAGAATAGATTTTAATTGCCATGTCAGATTTGCAGAGCCCTTAAAGTACCAGTACAAAGAAAACCCGCAAAAAGTGACCCCAATTGGGAGATCAAGGAATTAATCAAAGGGTATAGCAAGAATTTTCATCCCACCAGTGTATTCTATAATTTATTGACATTTGGCTGTGAAAGTGAAAGATTACATATTTTGCAATAAAACATAAAATTTTTCATTTTCACAAGGAGTTTAAGAAGAAAATACACCCCATAATTTGCTACATAATTTCTCCCGAGTACATAAAAATGCAACATGTAGATAAAAACTGCTGTTTGGCCACATGGAAGTACGCAGAAGGGGAGGAGTACCAACAGGCTTTTGGAGGGTAGATTTTATTGGAATCCCTTTACAACCAATAATCAAGTGTAACAAGTTCACAGGACTCCACAGGAGAAACTGCAAAATTTGAGTTGTTATTGTCAAAATACCAAATACAGGCATTTCATGGCACAATTAAACTGTAGATGGAGTACAGATGGTTTTTCTTCCAGACATTTTGGTCAACATGACATTCCTCAGTATGTAGCTATACATAAAAGTGATCTGTATGTAGGAATATGGAGAAAGTGATGTGCCACTATGTACCATGAGGTAATATAGTGGACAGCTCATTTTACATGGACCCCGATCTTAACCTTTCCCTCTATGTACAATAAGCACTACATAATTAGCAAACATGAGGGAGCCAATGCAAACTTTTCCTTTTCTCTTACAGTATACAGGAATGAGGGAGTGTGAACAAGTACTGGATATTCTTCCCAGGGATAAAGGATTACAATGGTGTAATCCAGTAGATATTGAGCCAGTCATTTTTTTTTTATAATTTGCTGATTTACCAGTCCATATAATGCCATAGTTCAAGACCTTTTTGATTTCTAGCATAGAAACAAGTCTCCTCTTGATAATAAATATAATAAATATATTAATATGCAAAAAATACATGAAGTAGCATTACATATAGTACAACTACATATAGTCCAGAGGTGACTCTGTTTCAACTTTAGACAATAGCAGGTGTAAATAGCTTTAATCATTACCTTTGTACCCTTCTGACTACTTTATGCCTTTATGTTCAATACTACCTATTAGTACTAAACAAACATATGCTGTACATTTAACTAAGAACATTTAAAATGTGCTGTTTCTAAATTGCCTTATGCAGACATGGCATTTCATTACCATTAGATGTGGACAGATTTATGTTATTTAAGTAGTACCTATTGTTCTTTATAACCGTACTTAGAAGAAATTCCTGGCAATTTCTCATATCACAAATGTCCAGTATGCAGTATACACCAAAAAGATATATTCATTTTCCATTTATAGATTACATACATACATTTGATACTGAATTATAAGCACATTTTCTACTATTATTAATAGCTGTATTTTGTAATCATAATTCCAGACCCACAAACTAAGGCAAAAGATTCCTTTTCTCTTTAACTTTCTACCAAAATAAATCACAATAGACTTAGCATTTACATAACTGGTACTATTGCTATACATCACATTTTAAGCCTTCTTCTTTGTACAAGGAGTCTATTCTCAGATTTATAAAACAGACAGACTCAACAGGAAACCAGTTTAACTTGTTTGGGGGAATATGTGAAGTGAAATAAAGACTTTTCTGTAATTGTCTAGAAGGGTTATTGCTATGGCTAGGAAGATCTTATCAATGGGCATAGGAAATACTACATCATGGGAAGTTTTTCTCTAAGCAAAAGAGTTGCAAATAGTAAAACTTGATTCCTAGCAGGTATTACCCTACTATTATATAGAACAGTATTTCCTTTGGCCTGTTTTACTGAGACCCTTACTAAGCAGATTGAAACATTAGCACTGCTGAATTGTGAAACTCATTATACTTTAAAAAGAACCCATAGTTTTCACTGTATAAAATTCTACCACTTTCCCATGTGTACTTGATAGAGCTGCCTTACTTATTTTACCCAATGATGGCTTCTGTGTAATTTTCTGTTAAAAATGTTTCTACGTTGGTCCTCATGTTGAGTAAGGAATATGCAAATAAGACCTCATTGGTGGTAAAGAGGAATATGCTCTAGCACCACCTTTTGGAAGGTATCACTATATAGATCAATGCATGTTTAAAAAAAAAACAATACAAAAAATCTAAGCGCATAATCTGGGAATAATAGTCAAGCCAGAATAATTCCTTCAAAAGCAAGAGGAACCCATCTGCATGCAGCTGTTTTAAGGTTATTGCCTCTCTTCAGTGCAAAGCAGGGTACTGGTTGGCTGTGTTTAAATGTGGGTCAGAAGGGGTACTACTGTATGTCTCATTAGGGAGGAACATAGTATGCCTTCTGATCCATGTATAGACCTCTCACACAGCCAGCAGTGCAAGTTCATCTTTCCACCAACCATATCCCTTACCCAGAATTCTTAGCAGGGCATGTATGGTCTAATAAGTCCCTGTACCATCTCCCCCAATGACACATAGTACCCCTTCTGGCCCTTATGCTGAAGAATGAATCATTTGTACTTTATATGATATTGGAAATGTAATAAAAGAAAGGCTGGTATTTGACTTTTGCACATTATGTTATATATATCTATATTTATTGCACTAACAAAGAAAAGGAGGATTTGCATTTGGCATCTTGGCAAAATCCAGTAGTGTACATCAAGGAGAGGTGGTGAAATAGCAAATCCTAAAATAAATATTTCTACTGGGTTTGCTTCATTCCATCACATCTCAATATCCAGGACCAAAAAAAGCCCAGAACTTATTATCCCCTCTTCCAGTATCTATTACATTTAAGAGAAGATGGCAGAACTACTCTCTAGCTGTTTACTCCCAACTTATTAACTTGAGCTGGACTTACTTTTCGTATAGTGTCCATAGCAGCTGCAGGTACTGCACTGTCTTTATGGTATGTAAAACTAAAACTACAAAATATTGGAGCTTAAAAATAATGTATAATATTTGTTTTACCAGTTCTTGATAACAATAGTAGATAACAGAATGTAAGGTAGAGGCTAGACCCAGTGGTGTAGCTGTAGGGGTTACAGCTCAAGCTGGAGCTGAAGCGGAGGAAGTGGGGGCAGGATCAGGGATAGGGAAGTTAATATATCGACCGTTAGCTCCTGGAATAATCCAGTGGGTAGCAGCGGTGGCCTAATGTGTCACTGTGTAGAGGCCAGTAAAGGAGATAGTATACTGTGTGAGGGCCAGTGAAAGGGCAGTTACTGTATGGAAGCCAATAAAATGGCAGCATACTGTGTGAGGGCTAGTAAATGAGGCAAATACTATGAGGATGCTAGTAAGGGGGGCAGTATACTGTAGGGGGGTCAGTAAAGTATGCAATATACTATATGGGGCCAATAAAGGGGGCAAGTTGTACCTGAATGAAGACTGTGGTTATTGTTTTTATTTTTTAATATCATTATGGTAAAGCAGACTGAGCTTTGTTGCATTAAAAGTAAATAAAATACAATGCAATTTTCATATGACTTTCTTCAATATTCCAGTATCTAACTAATAAAAATAAAAGTATAAAGAGCCTACTAGAAGGGGCTTTGTTCAGTAGCTACTATTTGTGGTTCACATACACTAAGTTGCATTTATAGGCTCCTGTAAATTGATGTGATCTTTCTTCCTGAGAATACTTAGTGAAAATGAATTGATTTTATTCCACAGAATATATTTTTATGACACTCTAGGACTGATTTCTTACACAGAGTGATTATACTTTATCCAGAAGTGCAATATTAGAGTAGAGGAAAAAATGTCAAACTGGTTTATGATCTCTCAATGACAAAATCAGGATTGAATGGTATCAATTTTCTGCTGTAATGGGGAGGAAATAATTCGGTGCAGATGACTGAATAGATAAATGTATTTAAACTAAATTACAGACAAGATGAAAAAAACATACTTTCAAGTATTTAAACCTCACCTATTATCTCACAATGATTTGAAGACAACCTTGTTATGGTTGTGGGTGGCTTAAAATTATGCTTTTTTTATTTGATTGTAGAAATATATAGTCAACTTAAAGGGGTTGTCCAGGAATTGGACAAACCCCTGTGGAGGCCAGGGAAGGTGCAACATAAAAAATGCATATTCATCTGTCCTTGGCGCTCTGTCGCCCGCGGCCCCTGTCCGTTCAGTCTATTGTCATGTTCTCATCGCTATAAGTCCTGAGCCACATGTTACTGACCCTTCTCCAGAGACTACTAAGGTCAATGATTGGTCTCAGAACTCACAAGAGGCACAGCACTTCCAACTTTGAGAACTTGACACATGACTGAACAGACACCAGTAGCAGACAAAGGAGCACCTGGAACAGGTGACTGTGCTTTTTTTTTATGTTGCACCTATTCCGGCCTTCACAGGGGTTTTTCCAATTCCTGGACAACCCCCTTTAATGATTTACCTGTTATTTTTGTCAGTTACTTGGGTGGCACAGTTCAGTAGTTAGCACTGTTGCTTTGCAGTACTGGAGCCCAGGGTCTGCTGTAGCCCGTGACGCAGGATGGCGCAGAAGCCCGAACGGTCAAAGACGTTACAAAAGTGCTGTGGAATATGTTGGCGCTAAATAAATAAGTTTTAATTGAGAGATCTGCTATGATCAAGTGTGGTAAAATTTGGCTAAAATGTTGGGTACTTAGCTTTTCCCTTTTTTTCAGTAAGTGTTGGCATAAAGTACCTGTAGCATCCTTCCCCTATACTTCATAAGACTACGGTGCTCTGTTGCTATTTGTAACAATGTTGCTCAAATTGTGAGGTCAGTCATTCTTGATAAGCATGACTTTCAAGCATCGCAGATTCAGGAAGGCAAAACCAGTGTTCCAAACTGGAGGCACAATATTTAACATCCTACATTTACCAGAAGGTACTGATTCTGGAGATTCTGTGGCTGGAGCTGAAGACTTTGTGGCTGATACTTAGAATAGGACTGGTTTTACATATAATGTTCCTTTGAAAAAAAAAAGCTGTATCACAGAAAAGTCAAGTAATACAGATAACAAAATAATCAGTAACAGAGTCCAGTAGTGAAGGGGGGAGGTCGCCTCATCACTAAAGTAAGTGCATAGTACAGTGCCAGGGATGTCAGAGAGACAATATTTAGAGGCATCAAGTGATCGGGGGTTAGAGGAAAGGTGTCAGGGTGGGCTAGAGAGGAAGGAAAGAGAAAATAGAAGGAGTTTTAGGGAAAAGCAGTTTGGAAGGCAGTAGAATGATAAAAATCGTTCCATAAGGACCACACGAGTTGATGTGCACTATTGTCCTGTTTAAGTTCCGCAAGAAGGTCCTCCATACGGCAGATGTAGAGAACCTTCTGCAGTCATGTCGCCATGGAGGGGAGAGTGCAACTAGCAAGAACCATATGAGTTTGTGAGTGTATTTATTAAGGTGGTGGGGGAAGATGGAGAGAAGGAGCCGGGCTGGGTTATCGTCCAGTTCAACCCCAGTGACCAACCGTTTTAACCATGTGGTGGACCTCATTCCAGAAGGGGTGTAACAGGGGACAGTTCCATGAGATGTGCAGCATCGACCACGCTCGGTATTGCATCTCCAGCAGTGATTTGAAACTGATGGGAACATCTCATGGAGCACAGAAGGGACTCTGTACCAGCGAGAGAGATTTTTTTTAGTTGTCTCTTGAGCTTTACAAGAGATGGAGATTTTGTGGAAAGCTTGGAAGGCATAGAGCCACACAGCTGGAGGAATTGAGGTTCTCAGCGTGCCGTGTACATTGGTAATACGTCGTCCGTTGCATTGGAGAAGAGGCTGTAAAAGAATAATATGGAGTGGGTCGGGGGAAATGCAGAAGCGTTCAAATGAATACAGAGATCTATGAAGTTTATGTGATTTTTTTTTTTTTCAGAGCAGAGTAAAAGTGATGTAGTTGTGTGTACTGATAATATAAGCAGAGGTCTCAGGATTCAGGTGGTGTCAGAGCAGAATAAAGGAGTAGAGAAGTTGAGTAAGTTACCTGGTTGAACCGCACGGGTGGCTGGTCGGGAGGGTGAGGAGGAGCAGAGCACTGTTGGAAAGTCCAGGTTGTCCATGACAGGGGTCAATGGACCATCATTTGGTTGACAGAGTGGTATTTTAAACCATATTTCATATTTTACTATAACATTTTCATTTTAAGAATAATTGAAAAAAATACCTAAATGATGAAAACCAATTTCCATAAATAGTTATTTTATACTTAGTGAACAGATACTAGTTCCCTCTGAATAGATTAGCAACATGTTTTCCTCAGCAGTTAGATTGTTACATGACTAGTGAGGTTACAAATAGGTTTCTTTTTCAGTCTATTGTCTTACAGTGTTCATCCTATCAGTAGTTGCCTTTATTCCATGCTGACTCCCAATTAGAGTAATTACAACACCAGAATTGGAATTTGATGCTAATGCCTATATTTTAGGCATCAATTATGCCATTAAACTGGCATAAATTGTAATGAATCTGCCAAGGCCCCACCTGCATCATGCTCCTTGCCAACCCCCTTTCAGGAAAGTGGTGAGGGCTGCATAAAAATGACACTTATGCCACTTATTTTTGTCACAAGTGGAATTAAAAAAGTTGCAAACAACTTTGGCAAATCCTCAGGAGGTTACTGCCTGTGCCACTCCCGATTCCTCTCCACAGTGCCAAGTGCCTCACTCCCAAAGAAGCTCAGCATTGATGGCAGTGGAGTAAAAAAGGAGGAGGGCGGTTCAGAACATTGAAAAGAGAACATGCGGGTGCTGGGCAGTGCGCTCACCATGTTTTCTAGACTGGAGGAGCAAACAATAATTTCAATACTAATCTGGGCTTTGCAGTAAAAGATTCCACCGCCCTTCTCATTACAGTATTGAGTCTGTTATGAGTGGGATAGCTCTGCAGCTAAGCATAGCCTAATATCGACATGGCCAGAATTGAACCCTTTGCTCCTCCAGAGTATCGAGCAGCATCAAAAAATTTGATGCTTCATGTAACTCTACTGTCAATAAAGTAATCAGAATAAAATTCTGGATCAATCACCCATATCAAAAGATCTAATACACATAACTTTTAATAATATATAGGGCTGTAGCTTTAGGGGGTACAGAGGTAGCAATCGCTACCAAGCCCTGCAGCTTCAGGGAGCTCAAAGGGCTCTCTATGATATAATAAAACAGAATTATAGATCTCACATAGTAAATGGGGGATCCATTCCATCTGTATTGTGGCCAGGAAGCTTCAAGTTACGCCTGTAACTCATATCTTGTAAGGAGTATGTTAGCTCTTATATTGCACACTGAAATTCCAGCAGCAGAAATTCTAAATAAAAGCCTTGTCTGAACACTGCCTAACTAGAATAATTCTGTAAATAACAATTTACTGGAAACGACTATGTCATTAAAGAGCCTTCAAAGCCCTCTTCCAAACTACACCTCTCAATCTTCTTCATTTAGATGCTAAAGGGTCTTTCAAGACTGTACTGTTTTATATGTATTTTGTTATTTCATTATTTAATATGTCCTATATTATCTGTTTCTTTTGTTTCAATGTTCCAGTTGTTTAAACTCTTAACATAAACGGAGTGTAAAAAAAAAGTTCCTCTAATAAATTCAGAAAAATGCGTTAACAATGAAGACAGCTTTATATATAAAAAATGTTTTGTAAAACAGAAACGGTATCCAAGAGAAGAAAGAATAAAGATCTCTACTTAATACAGCTTGTTTTGAAAAATAAATTTCCATGACCTAAATCATAGCAGACTGATATTGCAGCACAAAAGCACTTTAGTTCATGTTATAGAATATCCTGTGTTAAAAACCTGACTATTGGTTTCTATCACCCCACGGCAAATAAGAACGCTCAATTATTCATTTGTTATTAAGAGAAAGAGAACAAAAAATGTTTTCATTAGTGGTTCACTAACAATTCTCCCTTTAAAAATGCCTTTATTTACATTTTACTTGGCTATAATGTGTGTCCCATTATCACACACTGTTGAGAAACCGTAACAATTCTCTTTTATATGTTTAGCTTTATTATTGTGGAAAGCCATAATTGAAAATGTGTATTTCGCAATAGAAATAAAGAATAGAGACAGTGTTGCTATGGGAAAGTAAAGAATTAATTTCCTCTTACTTTGGCTGATTACTTTTCAAAATGCTCGCGGGCTTGTTTTGATATTTCTTTTCTCACTCGTACACATACACGTAGCCTAAACTGTCTTCACATAAAAATAAAGCTATTTAAATTCTAAACTTTTAGTTCTGTTAATCATTCACATAAATAGGTGTGTCAATTAATTTCACATTCCTTAAGCTGTGCCTTCAGACTAACAATGCCCTTTTGTAATTCACATGAAGAAACGTGCTTTATTCCAAGTGTATTCGGCATTGAGTCTTAACCCCTTAGAACTTATTCAGATGTTTGTAAAGTTTGATAAAAGAAAAACAAAAACATCACATATTGCACAAATAAATTTTCGGTAATGAACCATTAAGTACCCTTTTACAGTGATACCTTTCTTTAAAGGGAATCTACCACCACCAAAATCATTTCTCAGCCACTTATAGGCTAAGACCCCACATAGTGAACCACAGCTAAAAACCACCACAGAAAAAGATGTAGCAAAAATGCATTTTTTTACATTGCGTTTTTTCTGTGTTTTTCTTTGCGGTCTTTCTTCCCTTATTAAATCTAATAAAATGCTCACGCTCCACAGCTAAAATTGACATGTTCTTGAAAAATGCAGCTTTTCCGCAATGTATGGATGAGATTAACCAAAATTTCATCCACTTTGCTAGTATTGTAAAGTGCAGCATTTTTTCTGCTGCAGGGAAAACTACAGTGTTTCTGCAAAATGGGGCCTCAGCCATATGCTGCTGTAAGGTCTGTTAGTGGCCTTTTTTGTGTCAAAGTAGAATTTTGTTGCTGAGAAAATACGTTTTTAAATTGTATGCAAATGAGCAGTTTGGTGTCCCCATTGCATGGCTGCATCTGCCAGAACACCTGTTTTTCATCTGCATTGTGGCTTGTCAATCTTTATTTTAGGGAGCAATGTTGAGTGGCACCCATAAATGAATTGGTTGCTCTGGTAGATGGGCGCAGTACATGAGTGCACCCATCAATGAGAAAAGATGATTTTCTGAACAGCAAGATTGCACGTTGACACAAAAAAGGTATGTTCACTATGCCCCTAACAGCCAGTCTCTGCTGGTGGTAGACCACTTTAAACTTACCACCAGATATTGTAGGTGCAAGATTATGATTCTGGATGAAACAGGACTCAAAACTAACTGAAGACCATAATGTTATAACCAAAACAACACATAAAAATTATATTACATTTTTTACATAAAAACAAATAGGATTTATGTAGGACATAAAGGAAATAAGGATAAGGGTTACTGAAGAATGCCAGAAAACTGGAGAAAAAAGTTGTATAATGTGGCATTAGCCTCATCTGTGCAAAAACTGTGACCTGCCATTTTTCTGTAGCGCTCTTTCTAAACAGATTATCTTTATCCTCTTTATCTGAATAGAGTTTGCATGTTCTTCCAATGTTTTTTGTGGGTTTTCTCCACTTTCTTCAATTTTGCTTACACTCCAAAAACGTAGCGGAACAAATTTATCATGACTTTTCTGGTGTACAAGGCATGAAAAAGCCTCAATTTGTTTGTTGCACATGCTGGTTTTGAGCAAAATTTGAGATTTTTATTCATTTTACTGGGCATCAGCCCAATAAATTTACTAGAATTTATGCCAGAGAACTGGCACAAGTTATAGTCGAAACCTACACCAGTCCCAGAATTATAAAGAAGTCACAGCCATCTTGCACTAACAGAAGAGGTTAAGATCAACACACTAATTCATAAATTGGTCCTGCTGTTTTCTTAAATGGGCAGGTATGTGTATGAGATTGAGAATGTAGATTATAAATCTAAGTGACATCAGAGAATCATGTAAGTGGTAACAACAACTTGAACAGGACTGCAGATTATGCTGGCACCATACATGCAATAATAAATAAAAATTATATCTGTTTTGATCTTCATAAACTAAAGCCATAGTCCTTAAAGCTGGCCATAAAGTAGAGATTTTAGGCGACTAAAAAGGCAGATTTAGACCATTTTTTTCCAGCACATTTTGGTAACATAAGCAAGATGCCAGGTGTAGACTACATATATATATATATATATATATATATATATATATATATATATGGGGGAAAAGTTGACATATGAGGTTGATGGGTTTCAAATGTTCATTCTATCAATGCAAACCCAGAACATGCAGCAGAACAAGACAGAGATCAACATACAGTATGTCCAATCGTAATATATACATTACAAATTTTCTGTCCAGATATTCCTCAGCATTGCAGTTGCAGCATAGTGGGTACGCTTTACCAAATATGCAGATTT
Source organism: Leptodactylus fallax (assembly GCA_947044405.1). NCBI lineage: Eukaryota > Metazoa > Chordata > Amphibia > Anura > Leptodactylidae > Leptodactylus > Leptodactylus fallax. The sequence continues at coordinate 876,874 of CAMRHE010000003.1, forward strand.
TGTCACAGATTTCCCTGCAACTTTAATATTGAAATATATCCATCTGCAACAGATATTTTTGGTGCAAATTACATCCTTTGTTGAAGTAGCCTATTTTAACCAGTAAATAGAAGATCCTCAGTAGCCGATATAGTACCTTTTCAGGGCTAAGACAATGATAACAAATAGCAATCTTTTGAGACTTACATTTTGATACTTAGGTCTGTTCATCAGGCATGGTGTAGCACACATTTGAAGAACCACATATTTATATTAAAAAAGTTGTAGAATCATAAAAATTGAGGGGAGGAATAATTAGCTGAAGTGGTTCAAAGATAGGGAAAGTGAAGTTTTTATTGTCCTCTCAGATGTGGTCCATGTTTGGGATGACCCTACAAGGCATGTGTGGAACATACTTTAAGTAAATCCATGTGACACATTTAACCCCAATTTCAAGTGTATGTGTCATCCTACTTGCAGCCATCATACTTTTCAGTGCAGCACTGCTCACAGCCATCACTTTAAGGTTGCTATGCATACAAGTGAAGCTTTGGCTGGGTCTACAGTCAGTCATAGCTCTGAGACGCTGAGCCAACCAGAGTGCTGCCTCATTCTCCAATACTGGGTTGAGGTGGGATATGTAAGCTCTGCTCAGAAGCTCTCAGATGCCTGCTATTGATTGTAGCTAGGGTTGTGCACTCTGAAGTTACCTGTTTATCTGCCAATTCTGTGATTACTGATTTTGGCTTGTTTTCCTGGTTATCCGTTTAATTACTGATTTGGCTTTGACAGTGAACTCCTGGAGGCGACCCTTACTAATGAACAAATTTTGCACTTCTATATGGTTATAGGGAAATGTTCTTGTTGGCATTAGAAAGGATACCTAGGATAATCTGGAGCTGGAGTCAGCGTATGCCTAGCAATAATGTTTCTTAGATTATGGGACTGTCTAGAAGAGAGAGACCTGGAAATGTTGTATAAAAAAAGTTATCTTTCTCTAATATTGGAAACTGTTTTTGTACAACTTTTTTCAGTATCTCAAATGTCAACTGTAGAGATATTTACTAGGGGTCCCCAATAGTTTTCTGAGATTGTTTTGCATTGTAGGTTCACTTCTTAGTATTCTAGTGGCCGTGACAATTTCATTTTAATTTTTTATCCTGAAACCTAACCCTGACATCTCAATACAGCCAAAATGCCTGCAACCAGTAACACTGTAGCACTGGTCCAAGAGTGTATTTTAACACATGGTTTTAAATTCATATGTAGTTTTCTCAGCTGTTTAACCTTTTTAAACATACTCAGATTCACAACATTGTAACAGAGCTTTGTACACAAAATGAAAATGGAATATTAAGATATTAAACATGTTTATCAAGTAACTTAACAAATGCATTTTGAGGATTATTCTGGGAAAAACTACATCTTAAATTTGTATTTGTTTGGATTATAAACTCATATTCATACTCTAATAGTAAGAAGTTTTAAATTAAAATCCATGTGAGTGACTGGAATAGGTAATATCAGTTAATGTCACTGTAATCTATTGCTGCCTACAATCCTTCACACAGAAGTATCAAAAATAAGGCTGCAAAGGTATAGTGGGGGGCAGTGGTGTAATAGGGTAAACCCATATAGTATGGCCAAGATACAACTGCCTCTAACTTAAAAACAGATCATCCCTGCCTGCCATTGCTATAACTCATTAATTTATTCCAAACTGTTTATTGAGCTTTCCTAGTTAGTGGCCATGCATTCCAGCCCAGAATCACAGTCATCCAGAGACCAAGTGCACCGTTCCCTCTGTTGCTTTTAATCAGCATGGAATAAGGGTGCACATGTGTTAAAATTTAATGTTTAAAGTGAGTGCTGCCTATTTCTTCATTTTATTTTTATGGAACAAATTAACAGAATATTGTCACTACTTACTGTACTACTATCTCTTTTCAGCGACCTTCTTTAAGTCTACTTTAAGAGGGACCATGCAGCAAACTTTCCAAGGACTTTCACATGGATCTTTTTTCTCAGCGAATCAATAGTTTCACGAATATCATAACATTACAAAATGACAAATTTTAGTTCCGTAGTCTCTGATAATTGAACTCTGTGTTTGCAATGTGTTGTAAATGGCTGTAAGAATTATAGTTGTACATCCACCTAAATTACAGTTGCTATGTGATGCCATCAGGGCAACTTTATAGGGGTTATGTGGGGAGGTAAAAAGAGGTCACAGTGCATTCACTGCACTGGATAAACATCCCTACTAATAAATTCAGTTCCCCCCACACCTTGATTATTAGATCTGCAGCTCACAGCACGGTGCTGGAAGTCTCTGTGCTCAGCGGCCTCTATTGTCGGTGCTCTGGCTTTCTGTTATGCTACCAACTCCTCTCTACTCCTGTTGCATTTACATAGAGTACAGCGGGATCAGTCACATGACAGAATTGGGTCATCAATGAATCATAGAGACATAGGGCACACCACTGCATGATGCAAATCTAATAATCGGGTTGCCAGGGGCTCTTATCTATATGAGTATGATTGCTTATCCAGTGCAATGAATGCACTGTGACAACTTTTTATCTTCCCATAAAACCCATTTAAGGTGCTGCACACATTTAGCATTTGTATGTGTATTATAGAAACCATGACACAATCCTGCCAGCCTTCCGAAAGTTCAGATGTCTGACATGAAATTCCTGGGCTCTAATGCAGTATTGATAACGGCACGTACCATGTGCAATATACAGTATGATACCAATAAATTTACCATTCAGGCATTGTGAGGGCCAGAATATAGGGAGGTCCTACTGATTTTTTTCAAGGTGACACCTCTAACATTGACCTTGTCGAGTGTCAAAGTACTGGCTCTGGATGCTCCAATTTAGAGCTAATAGCCTGCCATATTATGAGCACAAGTTCATTATACAAGAATAACTTACTGTACATTATTGGTGGCATGAGTTTTCTCGGTGTTAGTAACTCTGATTATGAAGTACATGAGACTTAGGATGGAGACATGTTGCTTATGTAGTTTGTCAAGAAAAGATGAATATTTTTTGGCTTCATTTGTTGAAATACACATTTCCTATTCTATTATTGAATGATACTCATAAACATACCACCTACAGAGCTGTCTGCAACCTAAACTTATAATTAAGGCTCAGTTTCCTTTGTTTACCTTGGTGCATGTCACATTGTTGTTATCTACTAAACATGATAGAATACACAAGGGATGATTGATATTAATTAGAAGAAAGTGAAACAGTCTTCAAATGTCAATTGTTGTTTGCTAGATATCACTGAATGAACATTTCTGAAGCTGCAATTCTGGAAGAAAATGAAATGTGTTTAATTATTTGTAATGCAGAGCAGATGGAAAAACAATTCAATGTGTTACATCAATATCTTCCCGAAAGTACATACAAGCATTGTTCACAAACTGATGACTGCAAAGTCACCAACTGACAATATTAGGTTTATACACTTTTAATATTTTTGTAGATTTGTTAGACTGTATTCTGCAGCTGACAAAAGAAGATTAAGGGCTTTTAAATGGGATTCGGTTTTCAAAGGAGATAGTAAATCACATTTCTCCCTTTCAGTCATTGCTATTGTCAGTACTTTAAAAGTACATAATGCCATTGGTGTCTGGATAAGCGGCACAGATTCATATTCTTCTGTACAGTACGCGTACATCACCTAACAATTGCAGTTTATAATCATTATATCCTTGTAATGAAAACAATTCATTCATGCACTAATATACTGATGGGTTTGTTCTGCATTTATCCCCTAGCCACAAGATTAGGAGGTGCCTAAAAGTTTCTGTAAGTGCTTCATGTGAATAGAGCAGTGGTGTGCACGACTGTTCACCACTCCAGTCCATTCATTTCTGTGGGATTTCTGGGATTGCATCTCTCACAGACGTGAGTAAAGTGGTGGCTATATATGCAAATAACTACTTCATTCACATGGGGCACTCAGGGGAACTTGCAGTCCTAGGTTTTTCTGAGTGAAACAGTTGAACCCCCAGCTGATGTCCAGTGGATAAAGGGCAATGATTTACAGGGAAAATAACCCTAAAAAACAGAGCAGCCAATGTTAAAAAAAAGAGCTGTGTTATGATGATCTATGTTTATTTTACTAAATCCATGAAGGGTCAAGGGAACTATAATAAATCAAATGTGTCTGGGAAACGGAAAAAAAGATTTCCTCCATTCATATGTTCTATTAGAGCTGCAAAAGCATCACCGACACAATATGCTCATATTACATGGTTTACTATTCAGTTTATTGGAAGCAATGTAATAGCACAGTAATATAATGTTATACTGTGTTAGCCATAGAAAGTAGTGGAAGAGTGAAGAAATCAGGCGATACCTTTTAGAGGCTAACTGAGTATATTTGATGGTAAGCTTTCAAGAGTACTAGCTCTCTTCTTCAGAAATGGTATTATACAAGAAACTGAAAATTCACAGACTTTTTATACACAAAAGACATGGACGTTTAAAGGATCTTAGAATCTTTAAAAATAACAAAATGCATACTCAGTTAACCATGTAATAGCACAGACACACAATAGCCCACAGCTGAAACCCCAGGTAACCCAGCTATTATCAACTAGTGTTTAATGCTCTCAATTCAAAAAAAGTATTGGTAAAATGAGGCAACCTGTGAAACCTCCGTGAGCCATCTCTGTCCTGAAATCATCAGTCAGTTTGTTTTTGAGTTTTGAACCTTAAAGGGGTATTCCCATGAAAAAAATCATATCTATATTTGTAGATAATTAAAAGTTAAACATGTTTGCAAGTATAAGTAGTTAAAAATTCTGCAGAGTTTTAAAGATTTTCTCTGATCATCTTAGTGGCGACTGTCTGTTGTCTTGATCAGTTGCCAATGGATACGACCACGAGTGCAGAAACTTTCTATGGTCTGGGACTTGTCAGGAACCCAGCCATGACTTTATTATTGTAGCTGGGTTATCAGGCAGGGACACTACATGTATCAGAAGATATCCCAAACACAATAAGCAAATCATAGCTGATTTTCTAACCTTAGAAAGGTCCTGCATTCATGGTTGTATCCATTGGCAACCGATCTAGACAACAACTTGTGACCACAAGATATTTAGAAAAAATCTTTAAAACTCTGCAAAATGTTTTATTACTTATATTAGCAAAAATGTTTAACTTTTAATTATCTACAAATTTTAAAATGGTTATGTACGTGGGAATACCCCTTTAAGATCTAAACTAGATTGTTTGGTAGTGATGTGCCACTGTACTTATTACAGAGTTTGTGTAATTTTGCATGCCTACAAAAATGTAATTTTTACCAGGGCTGTACTAGAAACTCACGGTACATGATGCAAAAGCACTGCATGGGGTGCTCTGCACATCTTATCCTCACAACCATAGTCCTTGAACACAATGAGACTTGTTCACAATGTCTTTGCATATAAACTTCCCATTATTCCCATCTTCTGTTTGTGCTCCCCACATACTAATAATGCCCCTTTTGTGCCACAGTCTCCCCCAAAAAATCCTTCCTTGACTATATGCTGCTGACCAACTGCTCTTTTACCATGAATTGTTTAATTTTCTTCTGACAGTGGAAGGCTGTGTATAATAAATCTTCTCAGTCCAGTTTACCCGGAAGGCAGGGGTCATAAATTTATGATCCACGGACTGCCAGCCACCGTAGGAAATTGGAAAGGAGATCAAAGAAGTTTACCCAACCCTAATGTGTTGAGGGGGACCTGTGGGCCACCTTGACTTTTGTGTCAGTTGCAGCTGTGACCATATTTTTAGTATTTAGTCAAATTTAAAGGGTTTTAGGCTTCATAAAATTAATAGATATCCTTAAGACAGGCATCAGATTTAGATTGGTGAACATCTCACTCCTGGCACCTCCACCAATTCAGAATGTCAAATTTTTAATAGCGGCTATACTGGGTTTTGAAGTATAATGATTTTTGTTTATCTTCTCAGGGGCTTCCACTTTTTATAAAATAATTCCACATTGTAAATTATCTGTGTAATGCCTAAGAGGGACTTCGTTATCTACCATTTCATCCCTCATTGTCAATTTGTAGTCTCGCTGTGGGAGCGAAAGAAAGTTAGAAAGAAAACTCCCTTCTTTTATCCAGGTCAGCATGTTCCATGATCATTATGGACCATTTCATCCAAGGGTGTCAGATCCCAGCCATTACCCTATTTCTCTAATTATCTGGGTCAAAGAATATCCCCAGAATCAGAGTTCCCAAATGGATCTTTAAAGTTCTACATAGCTACAGTGGCAATCTAAAACAAAAATGTCACATTTAAAACTTTTATATTTATGTGCAGTTCCCAGGCCATTGGTTCCATGATCTGTGTCACATATTCAAAATGACAGCATTAAGACCATAGTAATGATGGCCTGAAAATTAAAAAGGTGAATGCACTACTCATTAATATATTTGTTATTTGGGCTATTTAATAGAAAATTGACAAGGGATAGGCATACATCAGAAGATTTAATTTACTGGAGATCTCAAACACAACATTCCTTCAAAGCACCATTTCATTGAATTCGCCCTGAATGTGTTGGCTGTTCCATAAGAAAGGAAAGCAGTAGAGGTCCAAGTTTCCAAATTAAACTCTTAGAATCACCTAACAGGTTTCAATGACATACCAGAAGATCACTAGTTTTCCTTAGATTTCCTTATTAAATTTACCCCAAATTTCAAGATTGCAAGTGTAAAGCTAAATTTACTAATTCAGAATAACATAATGACATAGTAAATGAGGTTGCAAGAAGACACAGGTCCATCCAGTAAAACGTATAACCCTTAAAGTGTTGATCCAGGGGCAAAAAAAACCATGAAGCTTATGTCAGTAGCACCATCTCTGGGGAAAAATTCCTAGCCAACTCCAAAACCAGCAATCTGTAGAAAACCCTGAATTAACGTCATTTCCAAAATCTACTACCCATAACTTGTAATATTTTTAATTTCAAGAAAGATGTCCAGGCCCCTCTTGAATTTGTACAATGAATCCACAATCACAACATCCTGACTCACTGCTCTTACAGTAAGAATCTCCTTCTATATTGCTAGTGAAATGTTCTCTCCTGTAGACGTAGAGGATGTCCCCTTGTCACTGTCACAGGCCTAGGAGTAAAAAGCTCATTAGAAAAGTCTTTGTGCTGTCCCTTCATGTATTTGTACATTGTGATTAGATCTCCCCATAGCCGTCTTTTTTCTAAACTGAATGCCAAATTTGTTAATCTAGATACCTCTCCCATCCCTGGTGGATCTCCAATTAAGGTATCGTTTTTGTTGTTACTGTTGTTTTTGTAGTACACACTTGAAAAAGGGATACGAAAGACCCCAAAACGTGTCGTGTGTTTCTATGAAATAAAAAGATTTGTCCAAATTATACTGATCCTGCGCAGTCCCTGAAATCCTGGTCCCCGTTATATATTCCATTTACACCTTCCATGGTGTCACAGTGTGACAGCTGCGGCTTCCAGTTCCTCCCGATTTGGTTCCTCATATTACTTGTGGTCATACAACCACTAAAGGTGAAGAGCCATTTGTTATCATTTGGATCATTGTGTCTTTAAAAGTTACTACACTATATATTGCTCGGTGTCTCTATCTTTGTTGTTTGCAAAATTTGTTAATCTGTCCCTGTACTTCAATCCACCCATTTCTCTAATTATCCGGGTCAAAGAATATTCCCAGAATCAGAGTTCACAAATGGATCCTTGAAGTTCTACATACCTACAGTGGCAATCTAAAACAAAAATGTCATATTTACACCACCAATGTTTTTAAAATTTTTTGGTAGTGCTTATATTGTTTTCATACTCACCATGTAATAAATCTTACACTACGTTCACAGTAGTGTTCGGTTGTCCGTTCTTCGGGTCCGCTTAGGGACTTGAAAAACGGAAAGATAACCTGCTTACAAAGTGGTTACCTGCAGAAACCCGCAGACCCCATAGACTATAATGGGGTCCTCCAGGTTTCCGACCGGTTTCCGCAAGAAATTGGATTTGGGGACGGAAACCCTGAATATAGAGCGAGCGCTAGTGTAACCTAGCCTAACTGTTTCTGACATTTCTTTCCCTTTGAAACCGGTAACTGTGATGCTAGAGGAAATACCCTCTATAAAACTGTTTCATGTGGCAATTGGCATAACTTGAAGTTCCTGGGTCCCAATGCAACCTTGGGGGCCCTTTAAGGTCCAAGGCCTAGTTGGAACTGCTACCTCTGCACTTATATAGCTACACTCCTGCATTCAGCATAAAAAAGAAAGAAACGACACAACAGTAAATTTGAAGGATCCTTATATACTTTAAACCAGGGGTCAGCAACCTTTTTTTCGAATGGTGTGCCGATTAATTAAAAAAAGTCAAAGATGCCATACTTGGTGTGCCATGCAATAATAGTAAAGATATCGACCGTTACAAAAAAGTCATATCGTGCAAGTAAGCCTGCTTTGTGGGGGGCATAGGATGTCCCTCACAAAGCCCAGTCATTTTGTTGAATAAACCCATGCAAATGTGTCTGGCCTTTTCGAAATGAACAAACACCCACTTTAGCATGTTCAGCTGCCATATTATACTTTTGCACTTGCTTCAAGGTAGAAAAACAAATTGCATAGGACATTACTGCACTCTGACTAGGCAAGCTTGCAGCCCAGACACTAAGACGCAGGACAGCGGCGTAGCTAGAGGTTCAGCACGGGGGGTGGGGTGGGGGGGGGGCAACGAGTCCATGTGGGCCCCCAAGTTAGGTATACCAATATTATCACTATATGGTGACCGTATAGTGGTATATATCAGCTCTACACAGGGCTCTGCAGACCAATTAGGTGAATACAGGATAGTGACTTACCAGTGATGTCTCTGACTAAGCGGTCACATTTCCTGTCTCTTTCATCTGGACTTCTTTCAATCTCTGTAAAGTTTGCAGAACACACATCTTTGGCTCCTTACTTTTATTTTTCCAGGCACCTGACCCACATTGTCCTCGCCTGCACACCCATCCTGCTGCTACCTCAATTATAAAATAGATAATATAACCCCCCATAATGAATAATACCCCCAAGTGCATCTTTAAGTTAATAATTTCCCTGTGTACCCCCTTCAAATAGTGCCCCTTATTAATACTGCCCCAGGTGTTTCCTAATTAAAAGGTAAAAAAAAAAGGTAAAATTAGTAGAATTTGGTGGGTTCCAATACCTGGGACCCCAGGATCAGCTGTTTGAATGAATCGTGGTACCTGTGTAAGCGCTGTGACCCCTTCTCTGTTTACATAGTGTCATTCATTTCATAGCGGCCATGTAATGTAACTACAGCCTCGTCCTATACATGTCTATGTGACAAGACTATAACTACATCACACGGTCACTATAAACAGACAGTGTGTGATATAAACAGGCACCATAGCCCCTTCATACAGCTGATCAGTGGGGAGTCACTTATCTCTTATTGATGATCGATTCAGAGGATAGATCATCAATAAAAATAAGCTGGAAAACTCCTTAAGGCCGGGGCCTCACATGGCAGAAATGCTGCAGAAAAAACGCTGCATTTTACAATTCCTGCAAAGTGGATGGGATTCTTGCAAATCCCATCCACACATTGTGGAAAAATACGTGCAGCATGTCAATTTTACCCACGGAAACACTGGTGGTTCCCTATAGGTATAATGGAAGCAGAAAGTCCTCCTGTGAAAAGCCCTGCAGGAAAAACCGCAGTGCATTACTGCAACAGTTTTCCCTGCAGCGCTTTTTTGCTGTGGACCGCTATGTGGGGCCTTAGCCTTAATAAAGCCCAAGTGCCACCTTAATTAAATTAATTGCCCCCCTATATTATGCCTAATTCCCCCTGACATAAACACTGCACCCCTAATGAACCCTTATATAAATGACCACCACCTTATGTTCATAATGCCCCCTAATGACCCCTTGTATAAATGATGCCCCCTAATGACCCTATATACAGTGCCTTGCGAAAGTATTCGGCCCCCTTGAACTTTTCAACCTTTTGCCACATTTCAGGCTTCAAACATAAGGATATAAAATTTAAATTTTTTGGTGAAGAATCAACAACAAGTGGGACACAATTATGAAGTGGAACGAAATTTATTGGTTATTTTAAACTTTTGTAAAAAATAAACTGAAAAGTGGAGCGTGCAATATTATTCGGCCCCTTTACTTTCAGTGCAGCAAACTCACTCCAGAAGTTCAGTGAGGATCTCTGAATGATCCAATGTTGTCCTAAATGACTGATGATGATAAATATAATCCACCTGTGTGTAATCAACTCTCCGTATAAATGCACCTGCTCTGTGATAGTCTCAGGGTTCTGTTTAAAGCATCATGAAGACCAAGGAACACACCAGGCAGGTCCGTGATACTGTTGTGGAGAAGTTTAAAGCTGAATTTGGGTACAAAAAGATTTCCCAAACTTTAAACATCCCAAGGAGCACTGTGCAAGCGATCATATTGAAATGGAAGGAGTATCAGACCACTGCAAATCTACCGGCCGTCCCTCTAAACTTTCATCTCAAACAAGGAGAAGACTGATCAGAGATGTAGCCAAGAGGCCCATGATCACTCTGGATGAACTGCAGAGATCTACAGCTGAGGTGGGAGAGTCTGTCCATAGGACAACAATCAGTCGTACACTGCACAAATCTGGCCTTTATGGAAGAGTGGCAAGAAGAAAGCCATTTCTCAAAGATATCCATACAAAGTCTCGTTTAAAGTTTACCACAAGCCACCTGGGAGACACACCAAACATGTGGAAGAAGGTGCTCTGGTCAGATGAAACAAAAATCAAACTTTTTGGCCACAATGCAAAACGATATGTTTGGTGTAAAAGCAACACAGCTCATCACCCTAAACACACCATCCCCACTGTCAAACATGGTGGTGGCAGCATCATGGTTTGGGCCTGCTTTTCTTCAGCAGGGACAGGGAAGATGGTTAAAATTGATGGGAAGATGGATGGAGCCAAATACAGGACCATTCTGGAAGAAAACCTGTTGGAGTCTGCAAAAGACCTGAGACTGGGACGGAGATTTATCTTCCAACAAGACAATGATCCCAAACATAAAGCAAAATCTACAATGGAATGGTTCACAAATAAACGTATCCAGGTGTTAGAATGGCCAAGTCAAAGTCCAGACCTGAATCCAATCGAGAATCTGTAGAAAGAGCTGAAAACTGCTGTTCACAAACACTCTCCATCCAACCTCACTGAGCTGTTTTCCAAGTAAGAATGGGCAAGAATTTCAGTCTCTCGATGTGCAAAACTGATAGAGACATACCCCAAGGGACTTGCAGCTGTAATCGCAGCAAAAGGTGGCGCTACAAAGTATTAACTTAAGGGGGCGGAATAATTTGGCACGCCCCACTTTTCAGTTTTTTATTTTTTACAAAAGTTTAAAATATCCAATAAATTTCGTCCCACTTCACGATTGTGTCCCATTTGTTGTTGATTCTTCACCAAAAAATTAAAATTTTATATCCTTATGTTTGAAGCCTGAAATGTGGCAAAAGGTTGAAAAGTTCAAGGGGGCCGAATACTTTCGAAAGGCACTGTAAATAACCTCCCCCTTGTATTCATAATTCCCCCTAATAACCCTTATATAAATGACGCCCCTTATGTACATAATGCCCCCTCCCTTATAGTTATAATTCCTCCTCCTAACGACCCCTTATACTATTAAATTACCCACAACTTTGCTACAAACAAAAAAAAGAAAGTTATCCAACCTACCTGCGATCCTTCATGAACGGAGCTGCCGCCTCCTTCCTGTCCACGCATAGGACACCGCCTCTGAGCGCAGGTGGCGCAAGCTGGCCGCCAGGCGCCCGCCGGCTGAGAAGCAGACGACGCGTCTGGTCTTGGCGTCTTGTAAACCGCAAGCCTGAAGTGGCCGCAGTTTACAAGACAGTACGCGCAGGATGCATTTAACTAGATCGGTGTCTGCAGACACCAATCTAGTAAATAGTAAAGTACGTATTAATGGCGGCCCCAGGGTGGGCCCCACAAAGTCAGTGGGCCCGGGGCAGCCGCCCTCTGCTAGCTACGCCACTGCCTCAGGATCTCCCCCAGTACCTCCTTCTCTCTGACTGTGTTTTTATAGTCCTTGAGAGAGATTGTGGGACCAATCTGGAGTAACAGTGTTTAAAATATCCGAGAGAGCCTTGTGTCGGGTTAATATGCCTGAGGTGCGGATTGAGTCATAGGTGCCGGAGTTTGCTGACTCCTGCATTAGAGCATTGAGACATATAAATACTGTTTTTTTTACTGTTCAGATAGAGAAAAAAAAAATCATAATTCTAAGATTTAAAAAATAACTTTCCTAACCATGGGAAACTTCTTTAAGCCCCTTTAGTACTTCTCTTAGCCCTTCATGCTATAGAACATGTGAATCTGCTAATAATTCACAAATGCAGGATGTATCAATACATTTTAGATTTGTATTCTATGAGAAATATACTTTTCTGGCATCGGGCTGGCACAGGAAGACATGCTTATTTTAACTGCAGAGCAGGGAAGTTGCTTTATAAGTCTAGTGAACTAAGACAAATAGATTGCTTCAATTTAGGCTGCTGATGTACAATAAATCATATCACAAAACCACTTGCCTAATATTGTGTATTTCCCATTAATGCTTCCCAAACAGTTTGGACCTTTTTGAGGCATGAATTCCACAAGACCTCTAAATATGTCCTGTGATGTTTGTCTCCAAGTTATGAGCTATATATACATTGAATCCTATAACTTGGTAGGAGCTGCCTCCATGGACCAGGCTTGTCGTCACCACAAATCCCACAGATACCCGATCAGATTGAGAACTATGGAATTTGGAGGCCAAGTCAACACTGTGAACACTTTGTAATGTCATGTTTTTGTAATGTCATGTTTTAATTGTCTAATCTTTTTGAATTCAAAGATTTCATGACTAGATGATTGGAAACATTTAGAGGAAGCAATTGAGGTGAGTAATTTTACCATAGGTTAAGTGAATGCACTCTGTAATAACTGTAATACTGTGTGTACAGTAATATTATGGAACTGGTCCAGTATCATGTGTGTTCTGCTCTAACGCACAAAAATAATTAAACCAATGTTAATAAAACTATTTCAAAAGTTACTTGTCATAGCCCTGATCATTTTACAAGGTCCCAGTGAATCTGAAAGTGATCCAGCAGATGTGTCTAGTTCAGTCCTCTAGTGTCTAGCACTACCAATAAATCTGATATCCTTGTACACAGTTTGTATGATAGAGATAGAAACCAGACGATGACTCATGTATCAATAATGGTGACTTTTGTTCTTCTGATGATAAAGCCTTAAAGGGGTATTTGCGTCTCAAGGATTCTATCTAAACTGTTACCTTATGTAAATTCAAGAGTTTTCCTAACTACATTGCTTTAGAAATGCTGTTGTGTTTGTTCGCTATGTGAAATTATTCCTCCCATTGTTTACACAATGTTGTCAATGAACCTGTTATCTGATATTAGGTCTGATGACATAACTCACTGCTCTCTGCAGGGGAGCTGGGCTGAGTTCTCTGGATTACACTTGCTTTCAGAGCTGTTATCTCTTGCTCTTGGGTCAGTCCTGGCAGCATGTAAGTTTTTTTTTCTGCTCCAAACCTGTGTAATGTAATATACATTTACTGTACATATTATTTGATCTGCATTATTATAGATTTCTAGCAATCGTTCTAATTAATCTCTAATGTTAAATGCAATGTCTATAGTTACTGAAGAACATTATTGTGTCCTGTCCATCAAACCGTCAAAGCCCACCACCAGCTTGTGGACGAATACAGGAAGTGAGAAGAGACAGCAGGCAAACTGGTGAGAGAGGAAGATGGAAAAACCCCTTTAAATATCAGTTTCTAGAATATATTCTTTTACATTCTGTAAAGAATACAGGGCTGGTGTAGATGTTCCGTATATGTATACAGGTTCTGTATGCAGGTCTAACCTTATGGTCTGTTCATGTATGACAGACCGTAGCAAAAATGACAAGAAATCTGTTGTGTAGTCATACTTATAAGTAGATATACTTAGACATATTTATATTGTAGGCATATATATATTATTTTATATATATAGTATAAGTTTTCTATACATGCACATAAAGCAGTTTCAGCAAAATGTATATGTATATATTTGAAACTGTTCAGAAATATTATGGAAATACACTAAAATTATTTGTATCAGTGGCTTCATTCCAAGTTACACTAAATATAAGAAGACTGATTTTAAATATGTTGACAGGTTCCATTTTATTACATGGCTGAGAACAATTTGTATTTATGTATGTAGCCCTATTTGGGGGGGGGGGTATGAGTATTATCCCTCCCGCAACAGACTCTGGCGCTGACCTGTGTGTATAATGGGACCTGAAGCCTTCGCTGAAGGGAAGAGTGGGAACGTATATGAAATATATCAGTGCCTCCACCCAGGATAGAGCCTCTGTATTACAGGGAGGATCTCTTCCTGGGACTTACCCATGAAATACAGTTAGTAGCCTTAACAAGGATCACTGTACTAATCTCACAGTCTGAAGAATACATACAGATACCACATAAGGTTATAACAGTAGCTTTATAAGAATCAACAGGGTAATAATACATACATAAAATATACTCAGAACACAGCAATACTACAACAACCAGCAAGTCCTCAACAGTCTTAGGTTATATACCCGGGTATATATATAGATATATAGCAAGAGTCCAGTGCACAATACCTCCAGGCAACAGAAGAGATGCAGGGGCCCTTGTGGATGACTGTGGATCCTCGGATTCTTCCAGGAGATGACAGACAGCCGATCAGGAGATGATGATGATGGTAAGATTCTTCACAGGCAGCAAACAGGGCGACGGTGAAGGCAGTAGATGCAGGCCTGACTACCCTAACACTGAGTCCTTAACCTGCCAGCTAAACTACTAGTGCCACCGGGCCTCTAACTAGCTAGTTGGCCTTCGGAAGCCTAACCTATCACTGCCCTGAACTTATATATATATATATATATATATGGATCCCTAACTACGGTTACTAGCTAGGTCCTGTGAGTATATAGGGGGTAACACATACCTAACTATATACTGTGAAGTAAAGAGGAACAAGTGGCTCTTAGACTCCCCCCAGACATAACATGTCTGTCTCAGCAGCTCTGCTCACATCTCTCCCCCCAGCAGCTCTGCCTCACATGTGTCTGACTCACTGTATTTACAAAACAAAACTTGCACTGAATGCCTGGGGTCTCTGAAGCCGAACTGCAGGGGCAAAGAAGCCAGATACATTATATACTAGTAGAAATGGCAGTTCCCTACATGTATTTAGAACTGTAGGAAAATAAATTGTTTGTCTATTTTCATTTGTTGTCCTACAGAGGGTGCTCTCATCATACAAGAATCCCAAATGACAGAGAACAAATAGGTCATTCCTAAGAGGAAAATCTGAGAAGTATATTTTGGTTTATACAAGCGTTTTCAGTTTCTTGTTTGATATCTTTTTTCCTCTTTTTTGCACTGGCAAATGTTTTAACTGGGAATATTAAGAGATATACATAATAAAGTAAAACAATGCATCTAATAACAATTTCAAATTATTAGCAATGTATATACCTCTATCATCATCTATCTATCTATCTATCTATCTATCTATCTATCCATAAAACTAAGATTTTTTTAAAATACGCTAAAATGATCTTAATAATTTATGATCTCACCCCCAAGATGACATACTAGAGACCATAATAAGGGTATGTTTACATCTGGGTTGTGGCTTCCATTTATAACAGGAGGCACACCACTGTGCAAAATCCAATGAATCATAGACCCCAGAGGTACTCCACAAACTTCGCTGACTTCTACTGTTGTTCACTCTGTTTCACAAAATTGTTGGTTGTTCTCACAATTCTTCCTCTAAAAAACACAGAATCTATGACAAAGGTGGAGCTTCCAACAAAGGTGTGAACAGAGCCTTACAGTGGGTACGGAAAGTATTCAGACTCCTTTAAATTTTTCACTCTTTGTTTCATTGCTGCCATTTGCTAAAAGCAAAAAAGTTCATTTTAGTTCTCATTAATGTACACTCAGCACCCCATCTTGACAGAAAAAAACCAGAAATGTAGATATTTTTGCAAATTTATTAAAAAAGAAAAACTGAAATATCACATGGTCATCAGTATTGAGTAGAAGCGCCCTTTTGAGCTAGTACAGCCATGAGTCTTCTTGGGAATGATGCAACAAGTTTTTCACATCTGGATTTGGGGATCCTCTGCCATTCTTCCTTGCATATCCTCTCCAGTTCCATCAGGTTGGATGGTGAACAGCCATTTTCAGGTCTCTCCAGAGATGCTCAATTGGGTTGAAATCAGGGCTCTGGCTGGGCCAGTCAAGAATGGTCACAGAGTTGTTCCGAAGCCACTCCTTTGTTATTTTAGCTGTGTGCTTAGGGTCATTGTCTTGTTGGAAGGTGAACCCTTGGCCCAGTCTGAGGTCCAGAGCACTCTGGAAGAGGTTTTCTTCCAGGATATCTCTGTAATTGGCCGCATTCATCTTTCCTTCAATTGCAACCAGTCGTCCTGTCCCTGCAGCTGAAAAACACCACCATAGCATGATGCTGCCACCACCATGTTTCACTGTTGGGATTGTATTGGGCAGGTGAGCAGTGCCTGGTTTTCTCCACACATAACGCTTAGAATTAATGCCAAAAAGTTCAATCTTCGTCTCATCAGACCAGAGAATCTTAATTCTCATGGTCTGGGAGTCCTTCATGTGTTTTTTGGCAAACTTTATGCGGGCTTTCATATGTCTTGCACTGAGGAGAGGCTTCCTTCAGGCCACTCTGCCATAAAGCCCCGACTGGTGGAGGGCTGCAGTGATAGTTGACTTTGTGGAACTTTCTCCCATCCCCCTACTGCATCTCTGGAGCTCAGCCACAGTGATCTTTGGCTTCTTCTTTACCTCTCACACCAAGGCTTTTCTCCCACGATTGCTCAGTTTGGCTGGACGGCCAGGTCTAGGAAGAGTTCAGGTCATCCCAAACTTCTTCCATTTAAGGATTATGGAGGCCACTGTGCTCTTAGGAACCTTGAGTGCTGCAGAAATTCTTTTGTAACCTTTGCCAGATCTGTGCCTTGCCACAATTCTGTCTCTGAGCTCCTTGGGCAATTCCTTTGACCTCATGATTCTCATTTGCTCTGACATGCACTGTGAGCTGCGAGGTCTTATATAGACAGGTTTGTGCCTTTCCTAATAAAGTCCAATCAGTTTAATTAAACACAGCTGGACTCCAATGAAGGAGTAGAACCATCTCAAGGAGGATCAGAAGGAAATGGACAGCTTGTGAGTTAAATATGAGTGTCACAGCAAAGGGTCTGAATACGTATGTGATATTTCAGTTTTTCTTTTTTAATAAATTTGCAAAAATATCTACATTTCTGTATTTTTTCTGTCAAGATGGGGTGCTGAGTGTACATTAATGAGAAATAAAATGAACTTTTTTGCTTTTAGCAAATAGCTGCAATGAGACAAAGAGTGAAAGATTTAAAGTGATCTCAATACTTTCCATACCCACTGTATATGAACTACAGTATATATGTGTGTGTCTACACAGCACAGCACCATCTATAAACTTGCTACATACATTGAAGTCCATGGACAAAATCGTATAAATACAGAATATCAGTACAACATAGTCCAAGAAAGCTTAGCCGTTCATAGTGTAAATTTTAGTTTAATATTTATATTATATATTTATTACAAGCAATTGTAAGGTTAAATGCACTCTATTATCCTCTGTTGTCATGTACTAAAACTGAGTGAGGATGATTTCTACTACTGCTCTTCAGATACAGTTACAATGTGGGGATGATACTAGCCAATCTTTTACTTCCATAATTGAAATAAGAGAAATCTAAACCATTACTAAAAAAACACCTCTTAACTCTTCTCACCTGCTATCTATCAAGCTGTCATTAATCACCTATCACCCCCTTCATCTACAAACTTTTGGAGCACCTCCTCTCTGCTCTTTTCTTTACCACTTACAATCTGGTTTCTGCACTCTACACTTCAGAAACTGCCCAAATGAACAAAGTGATTCAGTTCGAACCGGATTTAATCCAAAAGTTTTCGGCTCGACCTAAACCTGAAACTTATGAGGTTCATAACCCACGAAACACTATTATACTCTGGGGTCTCCTCACACTCCAAAGTATAATAAGTGGAGGCACAGAAAAGGTGAGTAAAAATAACAAACATTTATATTTACCTTTCTTCACTTCTGCTGCTGACATCACGCACCCTGAGGTCACCACTGAGGCCTGTGATTGGGTCTCACTGGTTTCATGGGCACTGATCTCATGATGCTAGATTAAAGTGCCATGACATTGACGCACCCTCCAGTTACAGGCCACAGTGGTGACCTCAGGGCTCATGACATAAGTCAGAGGCCTGTGGAGGATGCCAGACACTGTGAGGATGCCCAGGAGAGGCGAGGTAAGGTGAGTATAACCGTTTGTTATTTTTACTCAGCTCCACTCGACCTCCACTTAGACCCCAGAGTATAATAATAGCAAGTACAACCTGAAACAGACAAGAGCGCCAAACATCATGGATATTTGTAGAAAAAAATCTCTTGAGGTTCCCCTATTTCTAGTCACAAATGATCTCCTGACCAGTAAATCTAATACAACTACTCCCTATTGATATTCTCTTTCAGTTTTCTTCTGACCTTTTTCATCACTCATTCAGTGTATAATTTTCTGACTCTACTTCTTTTACTTTTTTAATCACTGTTCCTCAGGGTTCAATACTAGATCCTCTCCTCTTGTTTCACACAGACCCAGATGTACAACTATAATGGATGTGGGTTTCAGCACCATCTTTACACTGAGGACACACAATTACATGTCTGCCCCTGTACTACTACAAACCACCCAAGATTGCTAATTGTCTCTAACATGACATCCTCTATCTTAAACTTAATTTTACTAAAAATGAAATTCTTGTGTCTCTGCTATCAACTACCATAGCTAAACCTGATACTTCCATTTCAGTGTGGGGGAAATATCATAACTCCAAGGAAGCATGTCTGCTTTCTTTGAGTTATATTTGACTTACATCCTTTATTCACCCCCTATATTCAATCACATGTACACCTATGCCACCTGCACCTCAAAAACATCTCCAGAATCCACCTTTTCTCAATGTAGAAACAACAAAATCCTTATTGTTGCTCTGATTCATACTTGTCTTACCTACTATAACTCACCATCTAATTGCCATTCCTCTTACTAAACTCTCTACAATTTGCAGTATCTCCACTCTGTGCGAGTCATTCCAATGTGTGCTTGTCTGTTATACAATGAGGTTTTACACATATCACTTTCACTACAAAGTTATGCATCTTACAAAATTTGCTCCCTTAAACTGACCATTAGATTCAAGCATGTGTAGACCGAAATCTCTTCTACATGTTCCCAATGCTGGTGAATACTGATCAACTCACTTGAATACAGCCTTTTCTTCAACTCTACCCACAAGTGTTTGATTGGGTTGAAGTTTGGGACTAATTCAGCACCTCAACTTTATTGTCATTGAACTATTTCTTCGCTAATCTCAATGTATGGTTCCGGTCGTTGTACTGCTGGAACACTATGTCATCCTTTTCATACGAATAGTACTCGAGTGTACGAAGTAATTAATCTTTTAGGATACTCACATATAGCTCAGCACTGAGACCACCATTGACCTTGGTCAAGTATCCAATGCCTTTGACTTCCTCTGCCAAACTTGACAGTTCCTTCAATTTCTCGACCCATTAGCCCCCTTTTCCCTTGTTTCTTCCATACCCATTTGCACCCATCAGAGCCCAGTCTATTGCCTTTCATCTCGTTGCTCCAAATCACCTGTTTCCAATCTTCTACTGTCCACTTTTCATACTTTTTTGCAAACTTGAGCCGACTCTTCTTATGATGATATGAAGTCGAGGCTTGTTCACCTATTTTCGGGCCAGCATTCCAGACTTGAGTAACGTGAATTTCACGTGATCTCATTATTACAAACTAATCTCACTATTACAAAACATACAAGCCATTTCCATGATTGTTGTGCCAGAACTGATAGACCTTGCTAATAGCTGACTTGTTGACTCCGATATTAGGAATGGACGTCCACCTTTTGGCTTTTGTATGGATGGATGGACTTCATTTCGTATTCTTCCAACTGTCATGGTACTCACTTGGCTGAGAGACCGCTATCGATGAGCTGGATGATGTTGTTTCTCTTTTATTTGGGAAATCTTCTTCATGGCTGATCCTCAATTTGAACCAGTGACCTTTCGCTTAGGAATCAACCTAATAGGACACTGAGCTTTTAGGGAAAGTGAGAACAGGTTGTAATTTGTAGTATACAAGAAGAAAAAGATTTTTCCACTACCAGGTGCAAAACAGTAACAATGCAATTACACGACTAGAATCTGCATAACTAATCATATCAAATTTATGTATGATATTGTCTATAAAATGATGGTGGTCTTACATTAGAAACTGTAGTGGATGGAACTTGAAAGTCAAAAGTTCAAAACATTGTTACCCTATTGCTTGTCAGCATATCTCTGTCTACCACCCTGCCCATCTTCTCCATTCTGGCAATTATCTAAGACTAACAGCCCCATAGTCTGAATCTGTACCTCCTGTCTTCAATAATTTTCTCGAGCTGCAGCAGTTCTCTGGAATGCTTACCCCAGACACAATTTTAAGCAGGCCCTAAAAAGATATCTTTTTTAGGCAAGTCTATCACATTCTCTAATTTAACTCTTCTCATTTTAGCCACTATCTTCTCTTTTTTCTTAGACCCCTTTTTTCAACAGTAACCCTTGCACTTCACATAATTAAATGCACTCATATCTTCATACACCCTCCTTCATGTGAACCCATGTGACACTGTCCTGGTATTTCCACATAGAATGTAGAATTCTGTTTTGTAATGTTTTATTAAAGAATGTACCCTACAAATTGTAAAGTGTTGCCAAATATGTTGACGCTATATAAAGATCATTATTTCTACTGTACAGCATTATCCTTTCCTCTGTATCGAATGCTCCACAAAAACCCAGAAATTGAGAACAGACTGGCTATATATATGCATTTGCGCAAAACAGAATGAAATCATGTATTTCCTGAATTACTAAACATTGATAATATCTATGTTTTAATCCGGCTAAAAAAAAGTCTAAATGTCTAATATCATCAGAAACTTGCCTGCTTGAATTAAGGAGGGATATCAACTTTCCTGAATACATTACTTATTTGTTACAGGAAACATTTGGTCGCATACCAGTTTGCAAGTAAAATACCATAGCTTTCACATTCCAGCTGCTTTTCCCAGGATATGTAAAGGCATAAGACTAATGAAAATACAAGAAAGAACATTTCTATATACAGCAAAATGAGTGCATATCCATTAGTGTCATGTACATATTTATAAGGCATGTTTATTTGCTTTACTGTCCATATGGCTATCCCTTATTAATAACAGTGAATGGCGATGAAGACTGATGTCATATCAAATTGTAAATGTTCTAGTAATATAATACTGATGGTGGTTCTCTTAAAGCTCTCAGTTATGACTTGCTCTGAATAGACCAACATATACAACACAGGAGCGGAGTCGATAAAAGGGAATCTATTTACATAAACAGAGCCTTGCACCTATTAGCATTCTCCTCCTGTTAGCACAAGGAGGGGTCTTGCTATTCTTCAGGGCTTGCATCATGAATTAAAATAATTACTGGATATTTCTCAATTTTATTCTACTCCAGAAATTGAAAACACTCATTCTCAGCAAGTTCCTAACAAAAGCTTCCATGTTTAATTTATAGGCTTGATAGGGTGTTACAATTATAACCCGTAACCCTTCCTGTACAGTGATAGTTTTAGTTTACTAGAAAGATATATTTTATAGACAAAGAAAAAATAAATTGTGAGCAGCATTGAGGCCAGGAACTAATGTAAATGGTGACAATCTCCGTATAGTGCTAGGCAATATGTTTGTGCTATATAAACAGCAGAAAATAATAATATTTGTCCTTCTTGCCTCTAACAATGTACCTTGGGCTTTGTTCATACATGTATTATAAGTGTGCATTATTGTATTTGTAAATCTGAACCATTTTTAGCACTGGTTATAGAATCCTTCCCTCATAGCCTATAATGTAGTACTGCTAAATTTGTCATGTAAAGTAGATCTGTCTTCAGACGCTGCTGCCCTATATAAAGAACCCCAATACAGAATACTGTTCAAAGCTGATGTTGGCAGAACAGGCTGACAATCTAATGTGTATTTCCCCTGACAGATAAATGCAGGGGAAAGAAGAAACAAACAAGTTGAATTTCAAACCCAATCCTTCTGGTGTCTGGCAGTTATTTCTCCTATCTCCCCACTGAAAACACATGCACACTCGGATGAACCAAGCATAAATGGTGAAAAGGAAACTTGGCAGTAATAGCTGTTAGCTGAACAAGCATTTGGCCTATAGATATGAAAGGTGCATCCATTGTATGCATGCGGATACTGTCCCACCTGACCTCGCTGACCCTCCTCAGTGACTGACAGATAGCTGTTGTATTTTTACATATACAGCCGACTGTCAAGCTCAAGATGAGGAGGGCAGGGGAGGAAAGGGAAGCATTACACTGATAAATACACTGGACTCGTAAACTAGGGATAGGTATATACATGAAGAAAGGGTGGGTTCACATTTGCGCCAGCACTCCATCCGCCGTGAATCCGACCTAAATGTCGGAAAACTGGATAGGGAAAGGTTTGCGATGCTTTGCTTAAAAACCCATTCACTTCTATGAGTTTTTAATGCAATGCACCGGTGTGCACTTACACCCTCTGTGCTGCAAAGCTATTTTTTTTCGTCGGAAACAAAGTCGGACATGCAGGACTTTGTGTCCGACGAAAAAAACTGGCTTCGTGGCGCAGAGGGTGTAAGCGCACACTGGCGCATTGCTTTAAAAACCCATAGAAGTGAATGGGTTTTTAAGCAAAGCGTCGCAAACCTTTCTCTATACAGTCCCTATCCAGTTTGCCGGCGCAAGTGTGAACCCACCCTCAGTGGAACTAAGCCCTGAGATAACATGAAATGGCACAATTTGAGTGATTACAATATATTACACGTTTGTTCAGCATACAATGTCTGTTGAATAGATGGGCAGAAAAAAAAAGTTTGGGACTTGAACAAGTCCAATGAGAACCTTTCACCACATCCACCAATTCCAATTCTTATCATCTGTTAATAGGCACCACTTCAATGATTCCAGTGCAGTTCGAAATTTATCTCTAGTTCCCATCGTTTCGTACAATCAATGCAGTTAAGTTTGGTGCCTGATATGCCAATTAGGCTCTGTACTGTCAGGTGGGTGGTGTCAGGCAAGGGGTGTAATTCTGAGCTCTGATACTGGTTGCTTCTTATTGGAGCTCTGAATCATACCCTCTTGCCTGACACTGCCCTTCTGACATTACAGGGCTTAAACAGCATATCAGGCATCAAAACTAGCTGCACTTATTGTGCAAGAATGGAGGGGGCTACAGAAAAAATCCAAATGTGCAGGAATCAGTGGAACAGCACCTATTGAATGATGCAAAGAGCTGTACGTGTCAGAGGTGGTGAAAGGTTCTATTTAAGTAACATATCCTATATGTTGGCCCTTATATATGTATTACCAGTTTTCTTATAGACAGAAAGCTCTTATGCTTAGTGCACCATTTTTTTTTTTATCTCTCCACTATACTATTATACTATTAGGATATATTCATAGGTGGCAGATTTGTTGCAGAAATTCCTGTGACTGAAAATCTGTTGCATACTGTACATCTGAATAGGGTTGTTTTGACAGCAAGCACATGGATTTCTGCAATTTAGATGAATAGAACAGTTGCAGAGATTTCTGCATCAAGTCTGGCAAGTGTAAATGTACTTTATACCCTAACTGTATGTTACAACACTGATATATACTAATAGACGCATTTCCTACAAGTTCTCTTTCACTCAGAGATAGTAAGCTTGTATGAACACTAGTGTCTTTTCTAAACTATCTACCGCAGTTGTCACTATAACTACATTTGTCCTCTCATAGTAGATTTTTTTATATACTGTATATATATTTTTATAAATATGTATTTGCTATAAACGTATAAGCACAAATCGCAAAAATAATGGAGTCTTTCCAAGAGACAGCATTTATATATCAAAATATTTCTAACAAATATCTTGCTATAAAACTCTGCCTTGTTACATCTTTATGTTTCTTTACTGCATCTTGCATAAAGCACCTGAACATGCAAATGTTACATGTAGTAATCCAATAACCGTGCTAATCGAAAGGCGATAAATGAATGAGCAGAGCCTTTGAAGAGAAGCATTCACAAAACGGTTGAAATTGCAGCGTGATTACCTTTTATTTTATCCCACCAAGGCCCTCTTACTGTAAGGCAAACTGCATTTTTATGCCATTTGTTTGTATTCTTATCTGCAGGAGTTGGAAATTAACAGCGTTGCTAGTTTGCGTTTACTGTTAAGCCTGGAGAGCGAGAGATTGCTTTGCAAACAGCACAGTTATTATGTCTGCAGTTGGTACTCTTTGTATAAATTATTGATCAGCTGGCTTATTGCTCTTTCTGCTTAATGGATACAAATATCTGCTTGAGCAACTTTTATTACCTGTTGATAGATGAATTAAGACACGTTGTACTGGAAACAAGCAATGATGGCAAAGTACAATTAAATAATAGCCTGGTGTTTGCCATCATTAATAAAGATAATGCAGTTTATGAACAGGAGTTTGTTACAACTTCTGTGTGTTTAGTTCAGTTTATGGTCTGGCAGACGCATGTATATATTACGTTGAATGTCTTTAGGCAAACAGGCTGGGTGACATTTCAATTTAACCCATGAGGCGCCAACAACGGCAGCAATGAATTTTCTTGGAATGCACGTTTGCTATTGTATTTAGCACAGTTTGTGATTGGCTTATCGTAGACCTCAGTGTGCCAAGACTGCCGGCAGCAAAGTAATACAACTAATGTTTTATGCAGCATACTGAAGTAGGCACTTTTATATGTCCTCTCTATTATAAGCTTTCAGCACAGCCACCTGCTGGGCGAAAGCTGTACAATGAAGATCTAGCAATATTTAACACTAAATGGTCAGAAACCAATGTCCCATATGTTAACTGGGAACATGACCAGTGACCTCTTGTAATACTTCATCAATTAACCAGCATTAAGCATCTGAAACCAGCAAAAGAGAATACCCTATTAGTGGAACAGTACTTGAAACTGTATCTGAGGGTGAAACATTTTCTACAAATTTTCTTCTCACAACATAACTATATAATGATAGGGCATGCAGAAGGGCATTAAGGGTTAAAAAGCCCCTGACAAAGCTAGTGTAAGAGAAATAAGAAGGGCATGGCAGCTTGCAGGGTCAGGATATTTAATAGTCGGTATAAATTACATAGCCAATTACATGACTGTTGGTAGTTGTGGATGAATCAACAGTTGTCAAATAAGCCTTGGCCACTGTTGTATTATATAGCTATTAATATCACACCAGCAGCACTGGTGCCAATACATCTTTAATGTTAGACTCTTACATACATGTATAATAAATTCAGTCTTGTAAAGATTATCTGTAATGACTGTGTAAATGATGCATTAGCTGGTATTTTATATATATATCGCCAGCATATTCTGCAGCACTGTACAATGCATATACCACAGCTCGATAACATATTCTACAGCCAGTTTTATTAACCCAGACATGTCTTAGAATTTTGGGAGGAAACTGGAGTGACAGGTTGAACCCACACAAACACACAGAGAACTACACACTCAGTAGAGGTTTGGCACCACATGTATTCATTCCAACAGCCTGGTACTACCAGGCCAATCAATGAGCCAATGCCTTACATTGGAAAATACCACGGCAAATGCCTTAAATGTGACGGGGTTAATCATTTACACAGAAAATGTAAATATATGTGCAATCGATATAATAGGAGCCTAGAAAATAAAGATGCTATAAAATATAAAAATACAAATATAAAAAAGAAGAAAGTTTAAAAAAATTACATGTAGGAAATTGTGTTCATGTACTGAGTGGGAATAAAGTATCTTTTATATAGTCATCACATTTCCTCATTTCTCATCTAAAAAAAAAAATCAATAGTGGGGTGTACATATGCAAGAGGAGTTCCAAGCTCGGCATATAGCATCCTCACAGCCCTGTTTATGACACCAGGTTTATTACAGTAACACCAGTTTCCATGATCCGAATATTTAAACCTAGTTGCTTGAAATAAATAAAGAGAGGAAATTAAAGGCTTCTTAATTAGTTCAGCAATTACGCTTTCTTGGTCGCATTTTAATCAGTGCAGGCCTTATCAAAGGACAAACAGAACGATTTGCAAGCCTTTGAATTTTAAACAGCCTTATTGATTTCAGTACAATAAGTCATCTCTTGACACAAGCAGGAAACTCAAATGGTTACAATTTGCAGCCACAGCTACTATAAATTTAAGAGAAAAATGGTTTTACTCAAAATTGCGACATCCCAACAAAAATACAAGCCTGTCTAGTAGTAAATTAAAGAGGGGGGGAAAAAAGCGAGGTTGAAAGAAAACAAAACAGCAAATTATATCAAGTCTTTAATTCACTGGGAAGAAGGGAAGACATTTCTTGCAGGGATTCCTAGGAAACATTTAACAGAGGTATTCTTTTCATTAATTCCTCGAAACAGATTTTTTTGTTGTTGTGGTGGTGGAACAAGTCCTCTAGTTGGTGGTTTCCATGTATTCAGTGATTGATGCTCTTGGGAAATAGGAACAATAGTTAGTTAAGAAACACCACATGATTTAAAAAGGGGAATCCAGGGTCTGGGAACACATTCCACAATGTATTCTAATGATTTCACCAGGCAATGGTGCTGAAGAGACGTGCAATGTGCTGGTCATCATACACAAATGCTAATCCACTCTAGCCTCATGACACTGAATTAACATGACCACATTTCAAGATGGCTGACACCTCTCCCATAAGGTTGGCCTATGAGTTACATGTCAATATATGCACCGCTGTTTAAATGGAAGTCACAATCAGGATGCAAGACCTATTTACTGGATGGAACCTACTGGACCTACTTAACTTCACATGGAAAGGCTGTATAACTGTATAGGATGTGAAATATAAAAATAAAACAACAATAGAAATGCAACTGGTATGTTTGTGAATTTAATTGTTTTCAATGAGGTTCTTCAGCAGCTGACATTTCTGTATAACATAGACATACAACTGCTCCAGAAATTCTTTTTCAAAAAGGTCAGACCTATTAACAAAGAGGTTCTGCAGTAGCTGAGGTGTGCACTTTAAGTTATAATGTACATATAATGTACCTGAAACTATATAAAGTATTCAAGTCAATTTCCACGCATATTCTGGGCAGATTTTTTTCTGTAGCATATGGATGAAATTTGATAAAAACTTACTTGCTTTGCTACTATTGTAAATGTTGCAGGTTTTTCACTTGCCAATCCACAGCAAAAAATCCGCAGCATGTATGATGTATGTCCCATCTGGACATGCGCTAAAAACTACCTTGGCATTCTAGTAGCATTCATTCAAGTGGTCATTACTACCTGTAAATAGTGGTGTTTCTCACCATATGTGGGTCCCATTGTCATTAATGATATTACGAAACTGCTGAATATAAAGACTACATGGTGTAGAGGAAACAATTCTTTCATTTTTAAATTCTGGCAAGGAATAACTAGAGAAAAACGTTTCGTAGCACTAAAAATATAACAGCTGTTGTGAATGTGCAACACTGAACATTTGCATTCTCACTGGAGAGAATACGTCATCAAGCAGTAAAATATATTGGACTGCAAAGGTAATGAATGACCCTGTGTACTGGAAAGCATAGGGGAAATCTTTGGTACTGTAGTTTGCCTTTTGAAGATGCCCCATCTTCACCTATCTACCACCATTTTTTGCCATATACAGTGGGGAAAAAAGTATTTTGTCAGCCATCAACTGTGCAAGTTCTCCCACTTAAAAAGATGAGAGAGGCCTGTAATTGACATCATAGGTAGACCTCAACTATGAGAGACAAAATGAGAAAACATACCTAGAAAATCACATTGTCTGATTTGTTATGAATTTATTTGCAAATTATGGAGGAAAATAAGTATTTGGTCACCTAGAAACAAGCAAGATTTCTGGCTCTCACAGACCTGTAACTTCTTCTTTAAGAGGCTCCTCTGTCCTCCACTCATTACCTGTAGTAATGGCACCTGTTTGACATTGTTATCAGTATAAAAGACACCTGTCCACAACCTCAAAAAGTCACACTCCAAACTTCACTATGGTGAAGACCAAAGTGCTGTGCAAGGACACCAGAAACAAAATTGTAGACCAGCACCAGGCTGGGAAGACTGAATCTGCAATAGGCAAGCAGTTTGGTGTGAAGAAATCAATTGTGGGAGCAGTGGCATAACTAGGAATGGCCATAGCGGTCCCTGCGAACTGTATTATGCCCCATAGTGATCCCTGCACACAGTATTATGCCCCCTAGTGGCCCCTGCACACAGCATTATGCCCCATAGCGGCCCCTGCACACGGTATTATGTCCCATAGCGGCCCCTGCGAACTGTATTATGCCCCATAGTGACCCCTGCACACATAGTTATGCCCCATAGTTGCTCCTGCACACAGTATTATGCTCCATAGTGGCCCCTGCCCACAGTAGTATGCCCCATAGTGGCCCCTACACACAATAGTATGCCCCACAGTGGCCCCTGCACACAGTAGTATGCCCCATAGTGGCCCCTGCCCACAATAATATGCCCCATAGTGGCCCCTACACACAGTAGTATGCCCCACAGTGGCCCCTGCACACAGTATTATGCCCCATAGTGGACCATGCATGAACGATTATTATACTCTGGGATCTTTTCAGACCCCAGAGTATAATGATCGGAGACCCAGGGTAGGATACAAACATAAAAAACAATGCTACTTACCTCTTCCTGGCTCTGGTGCACTCCCATGCACTACTTCGGCGATCTTCAATGTTGGAGCAGATCTCGCGTGAGTGAGGCCGACGTTGCGACGCATGACGTCGGCTGACTTCTGGGACGTCACCAAACAGGCCCGAAGCCTGCGGAGCGTAGGAGAGGTAAGTTACAGTGTTTTTTATGTTCCCTTACCTCCCCTGGGCCTCTGATCGTTATACTCAAGGGTCTCAAAAGACCCCAGAGTATAATGATAGCAGTGTTTGTGGGGTTCGCGGTAGCGGCTGCCACAGGGCTCTGGGTCCCGGGCCCCATAATGTTCCAGGCCTGGTTCAGCAAAAATCCCAGAACCACACGGGGAGACCTAGTGAATGACCTGCAGAAAGCTGGGACTAACGTAACAAAGGCTACCGTCAGTAACACACTACGCCGCCAGGGACTCAGATCCTGCAGTGCCAGACGTGTCCCCCTGCTTAAGCCAGTACATATCCAGGCCCATCTGAAGTTTGCTACTGAGTACTGGGAGAATGTCATATGGTCAGATGAAACCAAAGTATAACTGTTTGGTAGAAACACAACTCGCCGTGTTTGGAGGAGAGTGAATGCTGAGTTGCATCCACAGAACACTATACCTACTGTGAAGCATGGGGGTGGCAACATCATGCTTTGGGGCTGTTTATCTGCAAAGGGACCAGGACGACTGATCCGTGTACATGAAAGAATGAATGGGGCCATGTATCTTGAGATTTTGAGTGCAAATCTCATTCCATCAGCAAGGTCATTGAAGATGAAACATGGCTGGGTCTTTCAGAATCACAATGATCCCAAGCACACCGCCAGGGCAACGAAGGAGTGGCTTCGTAAGAAGCATTTCAAGGTCCTGGAATGGCCTAGCCAGTCTCCAGATCTCAACCCCATAGAAAACCTTTGTAGGGAGTTGAAAGTCCGTGTTGCCCAGCGACAGCCCCAAAACATCACTGCTCTAGAGGAGATCTGCATGGAGGAATGGGCCAACATACCAGCAACAGTGTGTGCCAACCTTGTGAAGACTTACAGAAAACATTTGACCTCTGTCATTGCCAACAAAGGATATATAACAAAGTATTGAGATGAACTTTTGTTATTGACCAAATACTTATTTTCCACCATAATTTGCAAATAAATTCTTTAAAAATCAGACAATGTGATTTTCTGGATTTGTTTTCTCATTTTGTCTCTCATAGTTGAGGTCTACCTATGATGTCAATTACAGGCCTCTCTCATCTTTTTAAGTGGGAGAACTTGCACAATTGGTGGCTGACTAAATACTTTTTTTCCCCACTGTATTTTGTGGCAAAAAGCACCATGGCCAGATTTTAACTGTAAGGAAATAGGCAATTATGGACGGAAGTAAAAAAATAATATCCTAAATTATGTAAGATAAAAAAATGTGTGAAAAAATGCATTCCAAGAAATGTATGACCAGAAAATGGCAACAACAATAAAAACAAAACTGCTTGAACTTCAAGACTTTTTAGGCAAATTGGTACCATTGAGTGGCTCAAATAAAAACTAGAAGCTTATAATCAACTTGTAAAACAAACTCAATTAGAGAGGTAGGCAGAATAGATAGATAGATAGATAGATAGATAGATAGATAGATAGATAGACAGAGACAGAATAGATAGATAAATAGACACAATAGATAGAATGATAGACAATTGATATATGACAGACAAATAGATAAATTTAAAATAGATACACATTAGTTAGATAGATTTAAGATAGATAATAGATAGATATAAAGATAATAGATAAAATAGATAGGTAAGATAGATAATTGATATATAAATTTAAAATAGAAAGATATGGATACATAAGACAGATAGATACATAGATAGACTTAGGATAACTATACACAAACTGCACATAGATAGTCATAGATGATAGATTAAACAGATAGATGATACAGTAGATTTATATATATATATATATATATATATATATATATCGATAAATAGATCTACAGGTAGATAATTTTGGAACATGAACTTCAGGGTTAGTAATTATCTGCAAGTGAAAGGGGAGAGAAGCTGGTGTGATTTGGAGCATGCCTTCTGTACAAGTTTCTTTACTCAAAGCATTGTAAGCCTCACATAGGGTGCACTTTACCTGATAACAATGACTGGTAATCTTCCACTTGTAACCTCCAGGCTCAAGCAGTTTGTACCAGCACAGAAGATGCTGTGTATAATGATGGGGAGGGGAGGGGGCTGCTTCCTGAACAAAGTGAAGGGGGAATGTCACAAGGATAAAGTTTCCCCTGCTAGCAGCATGAAGAGCTGAGCTAAAATGATCTGTCACTGCTAGACTGGCTGTATCCTGGGCATCCTTGCAAGTTTGTACTAGGAAGCTGCAGTAGTGCTAGTACTGGTGGGAGAGCTCTATTATACTGGTACAGGAAGGGGAGTTATAGTAGATATCACAGACAGGGAAGCTACATATGTGATAGCAAAAGACTGGTGAGAAAGCTACATATACAGCAGCAATACCAGGCTGGGAAGCAACCAGGGGCGCAACTTGAGGAGGTGCAGAGGGTGCAGTTGCAGCAGGGCCCAGGAGCCTTAGGGGGCCCCTAAGCACTGGCATCAGTACTGAGATTGTAGTTTCCATCTGGCCCATAAACCAAGGAGACCCACAGATTACCCTAACCACACTAAGGTTGATTAAACTCCTTAGCACCCGTAACCATCACTATCAAGAATTCACTGTAGGGATGAGGTAGGGCCCCGGACAAAAGTTTGCATCCGGGCCCACAAGACTTTAGTTACGCCACTGGAAGCAACTTACTGTACTGTATATGTACCACCACAGACTGGCAGGAAAGCTGCACTTATAACTGCAGTGGCTGGCAGGCAAGCTACATGTGATTGCAGGAACTGGCAGTAAAGCTACTTATGTGACTGCAGGTACTGGAAGTGGAACTACATATATGACTTTAGGGACTGGAAGTTCTATATATATATATATATATATATATATATATATATATAACTGCAGGGACTGACAGTGATGGTACATATGCAACTGCAGGGATTGGCAGTAAAGTTATATATGTAACTTCAGGGACTGGCAGTGAACATACTTATGTGGCTTCAGGGACTGGCAATGAAGCGATATATATGACTGCAGAGACTGGCAGTGATGGTACATATGAGATTGCAGGGATTGGCAATAAAGTTATATATGTAACTTAAGGGACTGGCAGTGAAGGGACTTATGCGGCTCAGTGACTGTCAGTGAAGGTACATATGTAACTGCAGTGCCTGTCAGTGAAGGTACATATGTGACTGCAGGGACTGGCAATGAAGCTACATATATGACTGCTGAAACTGTCAGTGAAGGCACATATGTGACTGCAGGGACTGGCAGTGAAGCAATAAATGTGACTGCAGGGTCTGGCAATAAAGGTTACATACGTGACTGCAGGGAAGGGCAGTGAAGCTACATATGTGACTGCAAGGACTGGCAGTAAAGCAATATATGAGATTGCAGAGACTGGCAGTGAAGTTACATGTGTGACTGCTGGGCCTGTCAATGAAGGTACATATGTGCCTGCAGGGAAAGGTGGTAAATGTACATATGTGACTGAAGGGACTTGCACTCTGCCCCTGCACTCTAATATGAAATTTCCATGCCGGTCTTTTGTCAGCGAATGAACTCACATAGAGCCAATATTAATAACAGCAGAACAAATCTCCCAGTGGCCGCACATTTCTCCGGAGAAAACCACTCTATTGAAGATTTGCAGGTTGTGGTTTTAATGGGACATTTTAAGACGCAGGAGGAAAGGAAACAATGGGAGTACAAGTTTATGCAAAAATTTCAAACTCTGCAATTTGGACTTAATATTCATTCCAGCTTCATGTCACACTATGTATGAACTGTGAGGGTCACAAATCACCTCCTGATAGCAAACAGATAACAGATCCCTCTGTCACGCCCCACAACTTTCCAGATTGTTTTTTGACCGGTTGTAAATAACTTCTCTACTTAGATTGCATTTTGTTTTGGGTTTTTTTAAGGACTCTAAAATCCTTTGAAGACCATGTGTATAGGGTATAAAAAATCTGTGAATTTCAGTTCTTGTATAACACCATGTCTGAAGAAGAGAGCCAGTACTCTTAAAAGCTTACTTATAAATATACTCAGTTAGCCTCTAAAAGGTGTCGCCTGATTTCTTCACTCTTCCACTACTTTCAATGGCTAACATGGTACAACATTATACTACTGTCTTTCCCTATCTCAGTAGCTACATTGCCGGCAGTGTGCACTGACTGTCACGCATGTTGCCTGAAAACTGCTGAGCCTGGCAGTGAAGTTACATTAATGAAGGGACTGGCACAAAAGTCAGATATATGACTGCAGGGACTGGCAGTGAAGGTGCATATGTGACTTTAGGGACTGGCAGTGAAGGTACATATGTGACGGCTGGGACTTGCAGTGAAGCTCCATATGTGACAGCAGGTACTGGCACAGAAGTCAGATATGTGACTGCAAGGACTGAAAGTGAAGTTACATATGTGACAGCAGGGACTTAGTGAAGCTCCATATGTGACAGCAGGGACTGGCACAGAAGTAGATATTATTGCAAGGACTGTCAGTGAAGCTCCATATGTGACAGCAGGGACTGGCACAGAAGTCAGATATGTGACTGCAAGGACTGTCAGTGAAGCTCCATATGTGACAGCAGGGACTGGCACTCTGCTACTTAGCAGTCGTTCCCCTGGCAGCTCCCGCACTCATACACGATGTATGGCGGTCCTTCCCTTTCTCATGTAAGTAGTTACAGTGCCAGTCTGCCTGTCGGGGACGTTGTACGAGGAGTGCAGGGGCTGGCAGTGAAGTTGTAGGAACGCTGCGGCTGGCATACAGTGGCAGGGTGACTCCGGGAGCCTCCATCCTCCAGGGCTGCAGTTGACTAGAGCCTGGAAGCAGAGTCCAAGTTGTCGGAGCTCCTCCCCCTGACCGTGTGACAACAACAACCCGTGCACAGAGCAGGCAGCAGCACTTTTCAGCCTCATTTTCCCTCTGTCATTCGTGCTCAATCTTTGATCAATGTGCTGCCAGCGAGCGCCCGGGTCCTGCCAGCCTCCTCCTCCTCCTCTTCACCTTCATCTCTCAACTTTCTGCTGAGACTTGGGGGAAGACAAGAGACTCAGCCCCTGCCAGAGGCAAACAAACAGCCTGAGAGCAAGTGCCTGCCGCCGGAGCTGTGTGTTGCGTGCACTTGTGGGGGCTCAGGGGTTAATCTTTGTCTGTGTGTCACTCGGGTGTTATATGTGAGTTCCCGGCGGGACTGTCCCCCTCCCCAGCCTTGCAGCGTCTCTTACCAGCAGTGTTACTCTGGGAGGACTCCTATGTGACCATGGCCGTGCCGGCTGCTCTCATCCCACCGACCCAGCTGGTGACCCCTCAGCCCGTCATCTCCTCCACGTCCGCGTCCTCCTCAGCCTCCGCTTCTCCCACTCCATCTGTCGCTCCTTCTTCCTCCGGGCCAAGTCTCTACAGACCGGAGCCCATCGCCGCCACCACGGTGACCTCCAGCATCAGCAGCTCTGCTGCCACCAGTATCAACATTGTCAACAGCAACCCAGGGACAGCAGCAGCGGCAGCAGCAGGAGGTGCTGGGAGCAGTAGTAGCCCCAGCCTGGCCACCAACAACGGCAGCAGCCACCACCACAGCGCTGCCATCCCCAGCACCTCCACCAGCACCACCTCGTCCACCTCCACCAGCAGCAGCAGTGCCCCCAGCACCAACCTGCAACCCGGCAAACCAGTCTACTCCACTCCCTCTCCAGTGGAAAACATCCCTCAGAACAATGAGTGCAGGATGGTGGACCTCCGAGGGGCCAAGGTGGCCTCCTTCACAGTGGAGGGCTGTGAGCTCATCTGCTTGCCCCAGGCTTTTGACCTCTTCCTGAAGCATCTGGTGGGGGGGGCTTCATACCGTCTACACCAAGCTCAAGAGGCTGGAGATCACCCCAGTGGTGTGTAATGTGGAGCAGGTCCGGATCTTGAGAGGATTGGGGGCCATACAACCGGGGGTCAATCGCTGCAAACTCATTTCCAGGAAGGATTTTGAGACCTTATACAACGACTGCACAAACGCAAGGTGAGTACAGTGTCACTACTACCTTCCAAACTTTATGCAGAAGTTACTGGGTACAACATGAGCCAAGCTGGCATCTCTCCAAGAGACAGTGCTACTTAGAAGTACTTCCTGGAGTAATATAGAAAGTTGCACATTCTGCTCTTCTTATTCCAGTCTGATGTCATTTCTTTCCCTTATACTATGTAAAACACTGAAATGCAAGGCTAAAACCTGGGATCTTCTGACACCTCATTCTGGTTTGCAATCTGACAACTTGTAAGTGCATCCCAGAATGTGCCTGGTGTCTACTTAAGGACTATTAACCATTGAATCGACAGTGACCATGATGTATTTCCTGTAAGCAGCAAGTAGTATTGAATGCTATAGATTGGAGGTGTATGTAGCACATATAATGTATACATGACATTCTTTTATCTTCACATAGTAGTTTGCAATGAAGCAGGTGTCCTTTTCATACATGTTTCATGGTCTATTGAAAATCCATAACCAGTATATTTTCTCGCTGTCATTCTTCATGACTAGTCAATTGTATATTTACAATTATCGATCATTGATCAGTATCTGATCATTACCTTACCTTAGACTTAATGTATCGGTAACAATAGTCACTATTGCTTGTATCTGAAGACAGATCCTGATGTCTATGGCCAGACTCATATGCAGAAGCAAAGTTTTGCAGTAGTTCTATGAGACAGTTAACCCTTTAATAGGACATGTGTATTATTACAGTAGATACTCAGGCTCACTAATAATACAGTTCATCATATCCTTATTTGTATGATTGTACTTACATCAATGTGATTCTAGGTTGTGCAGGGATCTGTACTTAGGGCCTCAGGGCTATCAGCTGCTGCCTCAGTGAAGAACCCCATTCATTCATATAGGTAAGCTGTTTGAAAAAGTGCATGGGTAGCTGGCGATAAACCTGCTAGCTCCCCTCTGGAAACATTCAGAAAGTTTAGTGCTGAGGAACAAGCAGAAAGCATTAAGGCAAATTGTTAAAGGGAGCAGGGGAATTGGAAGAGGTGTCTGGGGGGAAGCTGATTAAAAATCACTGCTAAAAGTCATCTTGAAACATTAGACAGGCAACCAGAAGATTATTCCTGTAAACAAACACAATAAACTATACTCCAGGGGAAGGTTCATTTGTGGCATCCACAGCTTGGTCTAGGTGTGATCATTGGTTGTGGGATCAACATGTGACACTTCATGGAATTCGCAGGGGATTTAGATGTTTGGAGATGAAGAAAAGAGCAAGTGACCTACTGGGACACTAGAGAGCTGTCTTTTCCCATGGGGAGAGATTTCACTGGTAGTCACAGTGCTGGATACAAACCATAAATTCAGTGACCCTTAGAAGGTTTTATTATCCGCCAAGATTACAGTACACATGAAATTTAAGTGTATGGAAAGGTCAGACCAACTTTCTAATAAGAAAATTGGCAGATCAGCCATTGCTGAGTGACTCAAATATAGACTGGAGGTTTATAATCAACTTGTAACACACACTAAATTAGAAAGCTGTATACATATCTATCTATCTATCTATCTATCTATCTATCTATCTATCTATCTATCCGTGTATATATATATATATATATATATATTTTTTTTTTTTTTGTAAAGTATTCATTTTACACATGGACAAACATTTAGGAACACAGATTTACTTTTGAACACAATAACACTAACTAAAACAAATATTTTCGTTTTAATAGTTTTAATTAAAAATATAATGAAGAAGTATGTAAGCAACACTTTAAAACTGTAGTAGTTTTGTACCGTAAATTCTGTAATACACAGCACAGAATTTCTTTATTCATCCTTGACGTTATTAGCCAGAAATAGTAAGTATATTAGAAGACTAGTCATTAGTATCAATTATTGCTATATTTATTGACTATATATATATATTTATATATATATATATCGTCCACAGCACACTAGCAGACATTCTCTCACTTCATGCTCCATTTAGGAATGCTTTTGTTCATACCCATTGCATTTGCAGTTAATTAGTTGATATGTTTATCATTGCTTAGCTTGTGGTTGTGACCTTTAACCTCAGCTCATTTATTTGTTATTTTGTGGTATATGTTATATCAAGAACATTGAGACATACATGTCTGGTAGTGAAAACAGCACACTCAACAATGCATGCTGCATAGGACATACATAGACTTCCCTCAGATCTGAGGGCTGCACCTTCATAAAGTTTATTTCAGTTATAGGTCCTACATCTTTTGGATGAAGCGCTTTTTATATTTAAAGATTGTTTTTGGACTTTCTTTGTTACAGTTTAACAACCTGAGTGAAATCTCAGCTTCAGGGACTAACTGACTGCTCCTTTTTTATAGTGTTGTCATCCATTTACAACTAATAATTAATGATTTAGCTGCTCGCTAATGCCAGAGGAATTTAATTTGTGTTTGTGAGGTTTATAACACCAGAGCATAAAATATATTCCCACTAAAGTTTATTTAAAATTATTTATTAATTGTTAGAAATAAAAATATAAATTTAGCTAGAATGTAAAAATATTTGTTTCAATTTCAAATTCTAAAGTAGATTTTTTTTTAATAAAACAGATTTTTTTTAGCTATTGTATCTAATTATTACATTTATTTATGCCAGTATTAATTTGACTTAAATTAAATTATGTCAGTTTATAATTAATTCTAGTTTTATGGGTTCAGTCATAGTAAGTTAGGAATATTTATAAGAAATATTGTCATATTTAGTTTAAGGTGCCTGCTTTTTTTAACTTTGTAATTAGTAATATCTGCCTGGCACAAAACTATTTCCTAATGTTTAGTTTGCTTGGATAAATCTCAAGAATAATGAGCTATGGATATATCTAAGATAGTTTGCTCTATAATCTTTTCAAATTGAATTTTTATAACAGGATTAAACATAATCTGATTCTGAATAACTCTTCATCTAAGGATCTGTTTCTGTCTTTAGGATTAACTGTGTTGGTATCTTTGGTACATTTTAGGTTTGTTACTTAGATCGTAAACTTTGACATTCGACAGATGAGTTTCTGACAAGTCCAGAGTGTGGACCTTGCCATTTCCATTACATTCAATGTAGTGAAGCTTACAGTTGTCCCTTAATGGAAGCAAACAAAGTATATACATTTCTGAACTCCATTTATTTTTTGGGGGATTTATTTGAAGTACTATATACAATTATTATTTACTTAAATTTCTTGATATTTGCATAGGGCTGACATGTTCTGTAGCGCTGTACACACGGTGTGTCCACTTATATCACACATTGCTGGTTACTAAAATTCACAAATAAATTACCTATTTTTATCCATTTCTTCTGTATCAATTCAAGCTTTTGATATTTTTTTTAGCTCTAATAAAATATTATTTATATAGTATTAAATTATTTTTTTATGTTTGTTATTTACTTCCAATGAGGCTGCTACAGTTACTTGCCACAAATTCAAATGTAAGACAGTCTTGCAATGTGAAGATTTGCAGCATGTGTGTACTGCAAAATAGAGACATTAATAGATATATAATGTATAATGCAGCTACGGTGTTAAGTCTTAAAATATAATACATTCATAATGGGAATATTTACATCTTTATTTGAGGATGCTGGATTGAAATTGCATGATATACTGTAGCCTACTGAGAAGCTTGGAAGAGATTGCATAACCTTAGCTAGTAATTGCCACTGTCACTGAAAGGGTTACAAGAAGTCTGAGATACATTTTATTAAAGCCAAAAGTCACATTTTGTTGATCTATCTTATTTGGAAAAGTATATCTTAGAAAAATCCATATCACCTGTCATAATCAAAATTTAGTGTCTATAGATTACCTTTCCAAAGGCCCTCAAAGCAATTTACACTTATAGCCATTCCGTTACTACTCAATTACAGTTGGATAGCCAGAGGCACAATTAAATGCAGCTTGCCCAAGGTCAAACAAGAAGTCACTTGTACTGTCACAGAAAAACACACAATGTCCCTCTGCCCACTTTAAAACCACATCTGTTTCTTAAATAAAAAATTGAACAGCAAATGTTTAAGGAAGGTGACATAGATGCTTCAGGGAAATTGAGGCTATGGTAAGTACTGACAACTGGCGTTGTTTAGGATTAAATATTGATAGAAAATTTTCATTATACAAATACAAATGAAATAAATTCAGTCAATACAAATGTATAATTCACAATGTAAATGCTGGGTCAGGTAAATGAAATGATCAAGATTAAGCAGCGTGAATGAGGGATACAATAATATCCTAAAGACACAAATTGACTGATTTGGCAAAATTGTATGGAAAACGCTGCCGGAAACAACTTCAATCAATAAGGTTTGATCTATAAACATGATTTCAAATATGTAAGAGCATTTTAATGTAAAATATTATTATATGGATGACTGGGAGGGGGGATATGGAACTTCAGCTGGGAGGGGGGCGGATGGAAACAAAAATATAAAGTTTCACAAACATTGGATAAATAGAAAAGTCTAGAATAAGAGTGGTAAGAAATGTTTCTTTACATATACACAGATTTGGGTTTATACCTGCTCAGTATAGATCGCTGTTGACACCTGTATGTGACATTTCTTAAGATATTTTCTTATGACTTGGAAAGTACAGCATGATCTGCATTTGGAAAGTTTTAGTCATTAAACATGTAGCACTGATAACTTCTTTATATTATTTTATCTCTGGATAGCAGAAATGAATATGCTTTGACAGTACAGGCTGATAGCATACATGTAATAAAGACAGAAAACATGTAAGACCAGACCACTTCTGACAGATGTAGTAGGGCATGAGTTTGTCATTTGGCACAGCTCACCTTGATATCAAGTAATCTGTGGTCGTCTGATTATCAGTGAACATATTATGTCATCTATCCCCAAGAGTGAATGAAGAGTTAAATGGCAAGTTCAGTTCTGCTACATTTTTAATTTATATACATCTATAAAACCTTGGCAAATATTGTTTGTATAGATGCATTACAATACAGTAGTCTTATTTTGAATAACACAAATGATAGCAGGACACTCCAGCAGATTAGATGGAGCATGTAATCTGTTCTAGCAGGCAACTTGCAATCTATAAACCTACTTGTCAGACACTGGGAGATAATGTGGCTTGCCCAAGACCACAAGAAGCGGGAACCATAAGTCTCCAATTACTCTGCTTTGGATTATATGGAGAGAGCCAATATTACTACAGTGGTAAATGACTACTGGCTCTGTATTATACAGGACTAATGCAATGTGTCTTCTATAGTAAGCTACTGAATGTAGAAACAGTCAAATAAAGCTTTAGCCTAATATAGTTTAGTTACCTTTGCAGATTGAGCATTGTAGAAACAAGTGTTTTAGGGTTTGTCAAAGTAGCAGAACTGAAATTATTATTATTTTCATAGGACTGATGGTAAACTACTCATTTATCTACAAAGCACAAAAGTGCACAAAAAAAAAGTTTGAATACAAATTTAACTCTGCTTTACCGTATGTGCGTTTTCTAAAATGGTGCGAATGTTTACATCCAATCTGATTTTCACTCACATGTGAGGCCAGGTAGATCAGGTCATGCCAGTTTGCAGTTTAAGAGTATATCTAGATTCTGTTTCCAGTCCCTTAATTCTGATAACTGAGAACATTAGCGTTATATAAAAACTATATTCTCTAAACCATCCGCATTTGTAGTGCACACGAGTGTGAACTTTTAAGCAGTAGTGGTTCAGCCATGTTTCAAACCTTCTAGGAGACCCCAAGGGACAGAAACTTGACCTGCTTTTATGAAACCATAGAATTACATTTATTCAAGCTATCCCATGGGAAAAGAGTCAGCAGATTTCAGCCCAAGCCCTATTATTGGAGTCGTACAGGTCGTCTTTAAATTATTTTAAACCCATTTGATTAAACGTTACAGGTAATCCTTGTAGACTTTCCTTAGACATAAATCATACGCATAAGCATATACTATATAGATACACATGCACATGTATATTTGTATATGTAATACACACATATATGTATGTGTGTGTGTATTCTATTAGACAGTATTGTCTTTATTCTTTTCCTACCATGAAATGGTATAATGTAGGTGAGCATTTCACAAATACTGTCAATACTGAAAAATTAAAGGATGCAAATCATTTTGCCAACTTGTATTTGCCAATTGTATTTACACTGCACCTAATCCCCACGTGTATCACCTTGAAAATGAGTGCCCACATGTCTGATGTCAGCATGGTGCAGGTGCAAATTGGCATAAAGCTGCTGTAAATGTGGAAGCAATTAACAAATGCCTCAT
This sequence comes from Leptodactylus fallax, assembly GCA_947044405.1. Classification (NCBI taxonomy): domain Eukaryota; kingdom Metazoa; phylum Chordata; class Amphibia; order Anura; family Leptodactylidae; genus Leptodactylus; species Leptodactylus fallax. The sequence continues at coordinate 918,435 of CAMRHE010000003.1, forward strand.
TTCAGAGGTTATTTCAGAATTTCATTTGTATTTGAGGTTTATTTGCTTCTTTGTGGTGTAAAATAAACTTTAACTTTGGTTACGTATTTGTTTTTTACAGCAGTAGTTTTGTGTAATGAATATAATATAAATATTACAAATTGTACAGTGCTGCGGAATATGTTGGGGCTATATAAATAAAAATTATTATTATTATTATTACACATTTGCTATTTGTATGCGGTTCTTTTTTATAGTTAATTTTTGTTTCTATTATAAACTTCCATATTCGTATATAAAGCAGTAGTGTGCCTGATCTGTGTGACATTTGCTATATGTTTAAAGATTAAGCTGATACAACTTGAAGCAGTTAGTAAATCCCAGTAGTTTACATCTAGTAAAACATGGCATTAATGTGTGCAGCTCTGCAGTGGTAGAAATGTTTGTAGAGTGCAGGACATTGCTCTAAATTATTGGCATTCCATTACGGTTTTTTTGATGTGTCTAAGGTGAGGGAGGGGTAAACACAGTGGAGAATGGTGAATAGCCTGATTGAAAAGGCATAAAGGAGTCTGGTCTGGTATAGAAAGGTCTTTGGTGGGTGCATGACAAGGATGCTGTTTGTTTTTCATACAACTTGTTTGTGATTTGAGGGACCCCAGGGAAATCTCTTGATCATTTTCACATCTGTTCCTGTCAAAGTGGGTGCTAAGATACCGGTCACCCAGCAACCATGTCCAAATGGGAATAGGCCCGATAATAACTTCAAAAAGAAATGACAGATGTTAGATTATGATGAAAGACAAAATGCATGAAAAATGAGCTCCTTAGATTCAAAAATTTGTTCAAGTACCTTCATGCAAATTAAATGAATACCGAAAATTTGCATGTAGTAATTTATATGTTTGTTCACTCAGAGGCAAAAAAGAAGAGAGCTAGATATGAAATCACAGATTTTTTCCAGTAATTAACATACAAGGCAGTGACTTTTTCTAAAATGGGATTAACCACCTGGGTTCTTTATTGTAATATTAACTGTATAACAAATGCTGTTACTTGGGAGAAACATATCAGATAAGCCTGTTTATGTAGCGCATATTATGACTGCAAATGTAAATGATCGGATTTCAGATAAAAGTATTTGACGTCCTAAGGAACAGCTACTCTTGGTTAAATAGGATATTCATTAATAAAACATCATCTCAAATAGATTTAGTGCAATTGCTTTGTTCTTAAGTGACTGGTCAAGCAAAGTTTCTTTTTGGTCTGATGTATTCTAGCATTACATAGGCACATATGTAGTAGAAAAATGAATTAATAATTGATATATTCGAAAAAATCGTTTTAGCTCTCCTAACAACATAATTATTGGGATGTTCACTCAACAATCAGTGTTTGCAAGACAAAATGGAAATGTTCATCTGGAGAAAGGACTTTGAGCCTTCGTTTAGTAATGTCTAATGTGGTCACGTAGAGAAATTGATTTTCCTCAGAAATTAATTAATTTTTCATATCGCCTTAAGCTGCAGTTAAAAAGAGTGCATACTTGCCTGTTTTTTTCCAGAAATATTGCCTAATCATATTAATACCATTGCCCTAAGGATGAAAAGATAATTGTACAAATGCATTTGGAAATATGTATCACTGAGTATTTATGATTAAATTATGCAAATAACCCAGTTCTCATCCTTTCCAGACACAGATTGTCTAATTAGGATTGATATGCTGAATAGATGTTCCAGAATTTGAATACAAGCATGTCCAAAGAGCAGAAAATTGGAAATGACAAGGCTGAAATCCTAAGAAAAGTGCCTTTTTACTTTTCGATAAATGTCTCGGTTTTGGCTCATAGTTTTATATATTATCTGCAGTCTTCCTTTGCCTTGCATCCATTTTATGTGACATTTGTTTGTGGGTTGAAAGTCATATTTACAAGTGATTTCTTTCTCTGTAGGTCTTTACCATTTTACACCAGTTCTTTACTCTTCATCTGGTTGGAGACCATTGATAATTGCCATTCCACATGCTAGGAATCTTTTAGCTAACTTTATGATCTATGGATTCATTTGTGCATTCATTGGCCAGCAGTGCTCCTGAAGTTTGTGGATGATGCTGAGAATACATAGTAGCTGTTACCCTTCCAGCCATTGTTAGCAATGAGTAGTCAGTGTGTATGAACTCCGCTGGCTTCTGCTTTCCATCTGCAAGATGATGGATTGCTATGTTTAATACATTTCAGCTTTTGTCTAACTGTCATAGCACAAACAGACAGCACTATCAATGGCGACAATTGTCATTGTGGACAACTCTACACAGAAAGTCTGCTTGTAAAGGGAACATTTCACACATATAGGGAATGTAGCAGTAAGGACTCAAATATATATATACTTTGCAATATACATTTATTATTTTTAGCTTCTACTGGTTTTATTAACTGCAAGCTGTCTGCTCCTGTGCATCCAATTCTGTCCATGTGTAATAATTTACTTCTATTAAATATACTAAATGGATTTAATGTAGTTTTGATGATTTGTCGTCATACACAGTGTAACATGTGCTGTTTACTCTACTTATAGGTAATATGTACATCTGATGCCAACAGAGAAGTCACAATTCTGAAACCCTGAAAGAATTCTTATACACATACCGTATCATAAAATGTAATACGTTCCACAAAATCACTGCTACATTTACAGATATAAATCATGGCTCAACAAATAATAATCCTTTATAAGATTGGCATCTCTTTTAGCAGACGATTTCCTTTTAATAGACATACATGTATGTGTTAATTATAGCTCCATTATCACAAAGCAAACACAATAAAACACTTACATTCTGTCAAAATAGGTACTTTTAGGCCTTTATTTCCTTTGTTTCTATAAATCATATAATGTATTTACATATATTGTGTATCTATCCGTCTGTCTTCTACCTATATAATGTATCTACTTTTATGTTATCAATTTTTTTTTTATCTATCTCAGTCTCATGTATCTATTTATCCATCATCTATCTAGCTAGTTATCTAACTATCTATCTAAGTCTTGGTTGAAGTAGTTGAAATATCTTTTACTAAATATAGTGAGATTTAGTATAGACATTCTATATGCTATAATAATTACTAACGCCGCTTGCTCTCTAATAGTTCTAGGTTGGGAAAGACCTTATATATTAAATATTAATAGATGCAAGACTCCAGTTCATGCTCCGTTTTCTGGCAGAAAAGCTGTATGACAAACCGTTTGAAGACCATAGAATAAACAATACTTAAACTGGTTGCTCAGATTTAGTCAGTGGCACTGCTTTTTTCTCTGAAGCAGTGCCATGCTTGTCGATAGGTGGAGTTTGGTATTACAGCACAGCCACATTCAAGTGCTTGGCACAACCAGTTTAAGATCTGTGTCTTGCACCACATTAATTGTGCTCGTAATATTATAAGTAATATTTGCACCCTTAGGTTGATACATAGATGGATAAAGTATCTGTAGTTCTCCTATTATCTGGATCAACTGCAACAATGTTCTATTAGGTAACCATTCTGTGAGCTGTATTTTCATTTTAAAGAATATAATATATTTGGTTAGTGCTGTTTTTCTTACATTACTGTCAAACTATGTTTTACTGATATAACTTTAGCTTTCTGCAGCCATTTAACATGACCATCAGTTTTCAATATTTGTTACTAGTGTTAGGTTACCCTAGATACAATTTCTTCTGTAAATTCAGAATTATGTCCATGCACTCAGTATCTCTACATTCACAGATACCGGTTGGTGGTGGCTCATGCAGCCTCATTTGTATTACATTATTTATTAAAAGATGGCTTGATCATTGCACCAAACAAGCTCTTCTTATGTCACCCCTATTGCTTCATAGATTGTGAGTTCCAGTTGTTTGATACGTTACTCATTTTGATACACTGTAATGTCTGGTATTATCTGATCATGTACCCTCTGATCTGTAAAGTGCTGCGGAATATGCTGGCGCTATAGAAATAAAGTTATCATTATTATTATTATTATTATTTAAATACATTGACATTTAACCAAGTTATATTGCTTTGCATACGCCATTCTCCATGAATATTCTAAGCTAGTACATTTCCTCTTCTCTGTCCTGTATCTGTACGTGAATGATCTTGATGTGAGCTGATTCGCTACCATATACTATAACTTACATAATTATTTGTAATTTAAGCCATAGTAAAAAATATAACTACTTTTGCCTTATATTTCTATCCTCTACTTTTTCTTTTTTCAATGCTTTTATTGCTCATGCTATATTAAAGCATTAGTTAATGGCAGCAAGGATCCCAACACAGAGAGATACGGGGAAGAAGTAGTAGAAGGATGCACTGCTTCCCCTGTAAGGTGGCTACAATATTATGCTGAAGCACAGGCACAGGTTATAGGAGGTGCAGAGGGAACGGTCATAGTCAGGCTCTGGTGCTTCTATCAGAGCATGTAAAATGGTACAGAGCAGTTGGGGGGCCCACTACAGCTTTTACATTATTGTTTTAGTCTTTACAGTTATACATCTAGTCAACCATTATCGCATGAACTCAAGTTAATTGCATATTTTTTTAAGAAAATGTTCTGCACCAAAGTTAAGTTCTACTTTCTACATATGCTAGAAAATATTAACATTAGACAAAAACTAAACTGTAGTTGACATTAACAATCCATAATACACAAATGTTTCCACATTTTTTTACACAAATTTTGGTGTTTTTTTTATACATTTTCATATACAGATGTAGCAAACTTTAACATGCACGTTAGATATATTTGAACTGCAATTTATATATATTTTTCGTAGACACATATAGCAAACACAACACTCGACAAACCTAAAATCTTTTTTTTAATGTTGGTCCCCATGTTGCGGAAATGCAGCTTTTTTTGTTGCAGATTTTGCTGTGGTTTTTTGAACCAAAGCCAGGAGTGGATTAGAGAGATGGGAGAAGTATAAATACTTCCTATATATTTTCTATTTCTTTTGTAGACATTCTTGGCTTTGGCTCAAAAACCTCAGCAAAAACTGCAGCAAAAAAGCTGCGTTTCCGCAATGTGGGGCCTCAGCTTTAAGGCTGGGGCCCGACACGGCGTAAACGCCATGGAAAAAACGTGTTTTACAGTCTCTGCATAGAGGATGGGATTCTAGCAAATCTTATCCACACACTGCGGGAAAATACGCGCAGCGGTTACACTGCGATTTACAAAACCGTTGTTGTTTTGGAAATTGTAGCATGCCAATTATACCTACGGAAATGCCGACGGTTTCCCTATAAGGTATAATGGAAGCAGAAAGTCTGCAGATGTTTCACTTTCTGTTGCAATGCATTGTCACCGCGGTTTTTCCCGCGTCGTTTTTTTGATGTGGCCTGCTACATGGGGCCTTAGCCTAAAGGGGTTTTTATAGGATCCCATTCAGGTCCAGGTAGATAACATGCAGGTAGAAATCTACTGACAAAATCTTCCTGAATGGAATCATATGTTCTGATTACCTAGACATTTTGCTGTTGTCCACCTTGAAAAGTGACTCAGTGTGACCAAATGACTGTTTTGTAGCTGCTTGTTTTGGCTCTCAGATCTTAATGACACATTTCATGGTCTGTGAGAGGACAGCTGTGTGTCATTCGTGTGTCTAGTCTGTCAGGTGTAAGTTTTTAATTACATTACTTTCTTATTCACACATCTGTGTGCCATACGCGTTGTTTTCCCCTCAAGCTGCACATTACATCCCATTGAGCTTGCAGTCCCCCAGACAGGTGTAGCAATCCAATATATTACTTCTCTGGAAATCTGAATGGCTGAAATAACAGTGCTTGTCCCCAAAATTATTATTTGTACAATTAATGAATCTGCCCATCTTGGAAAGTAGTTTTTGTCAATGTGCTCATTGCCTAGTTAGTTTTGTTACTTTTAATTCCTGATTTACTACATAACTATGCAGCTGATTGAATAGTCCAAAGGATCCAGTGTAAGATCCACTGGTCTACTGTAAGATCCACTGTAAACAGAGCATATGATATGTCAGTTCTTTTACCTTAACCTTTTCCTATCCAGGGACATAGTCAGGTTTTAAAATGCTAAACATATAATCTGTTCAGTGACATCACTATTTTGTATATGATCTCTATTAGTGTTGCTGTCGATCAGATTGCTTTCTACAGTCCACTTCTTCTGTTATTTTTTCAGAGACTAAGTAATAGAAGAGGATGCTTGAGCATGAAAGATGGCAAAAGGTCAATAGAGCCATTTCTAAGTACATTTTATGGGGCTAAAAAGAGCATTTGTACATTACTGTAGTTTTAACAGTGCTGCTTATGAGAACTGAAAAGTGCATTGAAGTTAAACCTGTTGAATTAAAAAGTGTTAAATGCCCATTATCACAATCCAGACATAGATATGTGAACACCAGATGACCTAGTACACGTTCCTACTGGCACTCATTTAAAGATAAATGCTCCATCATAGTTTAACAAGCATAGCTCTGTTCTTTGGCAGTGGCTGTGCCTGGTATTACATTTTACAGCAACTTTATCCCATACAAGTGCCTGCAGAAAGTACATAGCTGTGCCTGGTAAATAATAAAGGGACTTTTTTTCTTTAAATGCATGCTGGTCGAAAAATGCATAATCCCCCGTTCAAACAGCTTAATGGTGGGGGTAATGAAAGCAGGGCCCCTACCAATGTAGTGGTAATGGTAGGCCATCAGTTTAAGGTCCTGGACAACCCCTTTAAGGTTTGTGCTGTAAGTCACCATATGGTGCTTCTGTATAGCACTATATTCTCCTGTAAAAGCAATGATACAAGAATACCAACAATAATACAACATGTGATGAAGAATGTCAGAATCTTTTTCTAAGGGATCCTTAAGTATAACATTTAGGGCATGCTGAGATACAGTATTAGCCAAAATGTGGTTATGTATGCACACAGAGCAGTTTGGTATAGCTTTTCAAGTTATTAAAGCAGTGATACATGTGCTTGCAAGACTCTTTGGTATTTTAGATCTATGGTGTAGTCATTAAAAAAAAAAAAAGAGAGCTGTCAGGAGCTGCTATCAACCAAAAATAATAATGCTAATAAAATGTTAAAGAGGACCTTTCACCACCTCCAAGTCCAGCTCTTTACATCAAATAATAGGTGATGTTCCGATTTCTTTAGCTCCCACCGTTGCCAAACAATAATGCTGTTATTTTTGGTGCCTCATGTTCTATTTAGTCTCTGTACTGTCAGGTGGGCGGTGTCAGACAGAAGCAGACTAGGGGTGTGACTCTGAGCTCTGACATTGGCTGCCTCTGATTGAAGCTCTGAATCACATCACCTGCCTGACACTTCCCACCTGACAGTGCAGAGCTTAAATAGCACATCAGGCATAAAAACTGACTGCACTTATTGCTCGGGAATGGCGGGGGATAGAGAGAAAATTCCAACTGTGCTGTGGAGTGGAGTGGTGCCTATTAACAGGTGCTCCACACGTGGACAAAATTGTTGGTACCCCTCGTTTAATGAAAGAAAAACCCACAATGGTCACAGAAATAACTTGAATCTGACAAAAGTAATAATATATAAAAACTCTATGAAAATGAACAAATGAAAGTCAGACATTGCTTTTCAACCATGCTTCAACAAAAAATTTTTTAAAAAAGAAAACTCATGAAACAGGCCTGGACAGAAATGTGGTACCCTTAACTTAATATTTTGTTGCACAACCTTTTGAGGCAATGACTGCAATCAAACGATTCCTGTAACTGTCGATGAGACTTCTGCACCTCTCAACAGATATTTTGGCCCACTCCTCAGAGTGTCTCAGGTTTGAAGGGTGCCTTTTCCAGACGGCATGTTTCAGCTCCTTCCAAAGATGCTCAATAGGATTTAGGTCAGGGCTCATAGAAGGCCACTTCAGAATAGTCCAATATTTTCCTCTTGGCCATTCTTGGGTGTTTTTAGCTGTGTGTTTTGAGTCATTATCCTGTTGCAAGACCCATGACCTGCGACTGAGACCAAGCTTTCTGACACTGGGCAGCACATTTCTCTCTAGAATCCCTTGATAGTCTTGAGATTTCATTGTACCCTGCACAGATTCAAAACACCCTGTGCCAGATGCAGCAAAGCAGCCCCAGAACGTAACAGAGCCTCCTCCTTCTTTTCAAGATATGCTTCATTTTTCCATCTGTGAACATAGAGCTGATGTGCCTTGCCAAAAATTTCGATTTTTGTCTCATCTGTCCATAGGACATTCTCCCAGAAGCTTTGTGGCTTGTCAACATGTAGTTTGGCAAATTATTTTTGTCAGATTCAAGTTATTTCTGTGACCATTGTGGATTTTTCTTTCATTAAACGAGGGGTACCGACAATTTTGTCCACGTCTGTAAGAACTTGAATTGGTAGAGGTGGTGAAATGTCCACTTTAATATACTTTTATTTAATTTATAGCACAACAGGAAATATTTCTAATAAAACATGGCACATCTGTTTTAATTGACAGACAAAAGAAGGAAATAAATATGGGTAAATAGAAAAAAAAAATTGTTGGAATTGTTTTAACGCACATCTGGTGCATTACAAATTACAAATAAAAATGAATTGCTTTAGTAAGAAAAGTAGGGCACGCTAAACCAGCTTGTTAAAATGTGCATTAGTTTACTTGCAGATAGGTGTGAAAGTCACTTTTAAGTGGCTTTCCTGTATTAATAAATAAGAGCTCATTTCATTCATCTCTAAATGTGTTCAAGCTTTGTCATTTACATTGTGTGAATATTTAGTCCCGAATCTGACCATCTGAGATCTTCGGGGGCTGTGACAGTATTAACATACTGTGGTAGTGCATATAAGCAAGTATATTTCAGATGTATGGAGTTATCTACCTATACAGCTGCATATCGTTATCATTGATGTGCATTGTGGGGAATATATTTTACTTTTTTCAGGATCCACTTATAAAGTCATCTATACAGTTCAAAGCAGTCAAAAATAGTTTACTATTTATATGTCAAATATAGGCTAAAGAAGGACTTTTTCAGTATATTTTAGCCCATAGTAACCCATAGGTATGTCACAGAATATATCTGAATATCTTTTTTTTTTTCTTATTTTCAAAGTTCTCTATAAACGTGGAAACATTACAATTTCAAACAGAACCAACATTTACAGTGGTCAAGTGACCTTTGAGAGGTTGCTGTATGGAGTTGTTCAACATACAGTGAAGGTGTCCAGTGGCCAGACGCAAGCAGCATTAGACTTTGTAAAGGGACTGCAGTGTTACTTTGAAACCAATTTCAAAATGTATCCCATCCATATCACATGACCTTTTATAACCAAAGGAAGAAAACAATGCCTCACAACCCCTTTAAGGGCCATGTAGAAATAGTATGTGACCTTCAAGAGGCTGCCTGGCCAGGCAGAGGCAGCATTGGACATTATGAAGGAGGCAGAATGCTTACTTAGCTTACAGTTATTTGATCCCTATCATCTGGCCTCTTATGGGCAAGAAACATTCCTGACAACCATTGAAGGGCTATTTTTTAATACTAAATGATCTCATAAACTAATGATATTTCTCAGTATATCTAAAGTCCACAAGAGAGCATCACTGAAGAGTTAATTGTGCAAAAATGGCGCCAAATCTCTTATTGACCATATAAGTAACTCCAAGAAGACACAGACAGCACTCCAAAAATGTTAAAAAAATGGAAGGACTTTATTACCACCAAATGCACCCCCCTATATATATATATATATATATATATATATATATATATAGTTACATATATTACATAAATGCAGGTTCAATTTATTACAACTTGCACTTTAAGAAAATAAAAACATTACCTTATAAGCTATTCCGGTATCTCTGATTCGTATTTACTTCCAATTTATAGCCTTGTAAAGTGCAACAAATACACTAGAGGCAGTCTTTGACAATTATCCCAACATGTTTTCACAAAACATTTACTGAATATAAACCGGGACTAAGCACAATAAAATAAAGCATCCCAGTATTTCTCCTCTGCCATTATTTTCTTTTTCATAAGATTATTTACTCTTACACTGCCCTACTGAAGATTGCTTAGTAAAAGGTGGAGGGAAAAAAAGGTTGGAACTGAGATACTGTTTTTCCTATTCTTAGCACAAAAAGACCCTTTTAAATTACAGTAAGTTGGCACTTGCATGTCAATAAGCTTTGTTTTACTTCCAGAGCAGAATTCATTTATAGAGCTTAGCATTTATTACATGATTTGCAATTATGAGCAATTATGAGCTACTTCTCCGATTCAGAACACAAATTATCTGTACGGTTTTAACATTTCTGAAATACTCTTTGGAAAAGTTGTCAAATAACCCATATTTTCTTTATATACTCACTCTATAATTAAATAAGTTAACTAAAGTGTTGCATATTTTATCTTCCCTACATGATAAGGCAAAAGTCATGCATAATTGTGGAGGAAAATGCGAGAGAATGCACTTTAAGTGTTGGCCCAATGGAAAATTGAGCTATATAAGGACATGATTTGCTAACGGATCTCTATAGTTACAGGAATTTCAAGGTTCTTTAAAATGGAAGGCAAACCTAATGAGTAATTAGTGTGTTTTATATAGAGTTATGTATCCACAACTGTATATTATAAGGACAGTACAGTATATGGACTAAGAATGCTATACTCTGGGCAGATTTATTATGCCTTGTACACCAGAAAATGGCTACAAGGCATAAAAAGCCTTTTTTTGTGTGCAGATTGGGGTTTTTGCGTAAAAAATTGCATCTTTTCAGTTTCTACGCTGTCCTCGCCACTTTGCTGAAAAGGGCTGCAGGGAGTGGGACCACTGGCTCTACCAGATTTATCACTAAGGCTTTGTGATTAATCGAAAAATAACTGAAATCGAACATCAACCAGGATAATTGATGTGATTTTGTTCACTTCAGTTTTTTCGGTTCATTTATTACAATATTTGCAGTTTTGTTCAGACCGAACAGAAAGTGCTATTATTATACTCTTCAGACCCCAGAGTATAATAAGCGGAGGCCCAGAGGAGGTGAGGAAACATAAAAAGCAGTGTTATTCACCTGCCCTTTGCTCCGGTGTGACTCCCTGCTGTCTTCAGCGGTTCTGGCTGACATCAGGGACCACTGATTGGGTCTCAGCATCAGGTGGAGTTGCAATGCTTGTGTCTATGCATCACAACACCACGTGACGCTGAGGCCCAATCAGCGGTCCCTGATGTCAGCCAGAACTGCGGAAAACAGCAGGAAGTTGCGCAGGAGAGGTAAGTAAACCTGGTTTTTAGGTTTTCTTACCTCCACTGCCCTCCGCTTATTATACTCTGGGATCTGAAGAGACCTCACAGTATAATAGCAGTTTTGGCTCGGCCATGTTCAGTCTGAAAGAAACCACTGGGCAAACTCCGCGATATGAATCTTGTGGCGTTCGCTCAACATTTAGTCATGCTGTAAGATGGGCATGGTTTAAAAGGGGCCTGAACTAAATAATCGCCATTAATCGTAATCGAGGTAAAATGCCCAATTAAATGCGATTTTGATTTAGGTAATAATTGCCCAGCCCTAGGGAAATGTACGCCAACTATGAGTTGGCGTACATTTCCCCTCAAGCACACAGCCTAGTCATATATGAGGTGCACCCTCCACTGGCTCTGGGGCTATAAAGTCTGGAATGAGAAATGCCATGCTTCATAAATCTGCTCTACTGTGTCTATTATAGTATGTAATAATTGGGTTGGTACTCCTATCTTCTACTCCTTCATGTTTTGAATGCCTGAGTGTGTTACCACTATATAGCTGGGTTAACATACATCACTTGTGACGGGCCGGTTGTTTTACTCCAGAGTTGGACACAATTGATGAAAAAACTGTTTTTGGGGAGACATCCAGCTTTATCGACTTGTGTCAACAGTCTCCTTACACATTTTTGAATCCACAAGAGGGAGTCTTGACTGGAGGCCTGACAATATGTGAAGGGGGCTTCACATTGTATTTTGGTGGAAGATTTGTTTATCAGAACGTGTCCAGGGGTATGACCCTCTTGTTCTCAATAAACATTCCATACTAAATGCATAATGCATAGGTAAAATACCTAATTCCCTCCTTTTTTATCTTTACGGTAAGTTTCTTCCGATTCCAATTCTCCCCTTTATCTTTGTAAAATGGCCACCAGCTTCCTTGATTGTTCTATGCAAATATGCACACTGTGTTTTGGTAGTCTGAGATACTCCCCCCTTACTTTGCTGGGCCAGAGTCTCTTGCACCCCCTACTGGCCATTTTGCAGATATTGATTGACTGCAGATATTGACTGTTAATCAGGGGAAGCACTCCAGAGAGGAGGACACCATGTGTTTTAACTACACATTTATTGTGAAATGGTTGCTTTAATAAATGTGCTGTTAAAGGGTACCCAGTACCCTAATAAATGAGGTTGCTAGACGTGGGTTCTCCACTTCTTAGACATGTATGGCGTATCAACAAAAAAAATCTACATTTACTGTCTACTAAATTTCTTATCTGCTCTATATATTATGACAGAGCAGTATATACCCAAGACTGGTCTCTTTAAATATTTTAGATTTAAATCATGCAAATATTAATACTATTAAATGTTAATGGTTTTTGTCACTATTGTAAAGTGCTGGAAGTTTTGGTTCACTGGGTCATAAGAGTAGACTGCTATGTAATGCTGTGACCTATGACAGATCTATTTAAAGTCTACTTAGATAGACTTGCTGTGTATTATGTTACTTCTAAATGACAGTAAACTATAGGCCTTTACCCGGTAATTACTGCACTTTTCCAATAAATTATATGTAAAGGACTTCCTGCTTAAGGATTGTAAATTATGCTTAAACACATAGAGCAGATTTTGGGAACTCTCAAGCTCCTCTTTTAGAAATGACATCTGTCTTCTGAGGTGTGTGCAGTAAAAATACTTACACAATTATTGAAGGAAAACAAACTTCAGATGTTGTTTTTGGAGTGTTTTTGCAGTAGGTTAAAGACTATTCTGAACATAAATCCATCTCTCAGTTCACAATTGCTAATATAGATTTTTCTCTGGTATAGGGAACTAGAATGAGACTAAATGCTTGCAAGTTGTAATAGAAAGTGTAGATAGGTGTGCAGGTGTCTTAGCTATCTCTCAATATCTATCTGTTTATCTATCTTTCCATCCTCTCTCTGTATCATCCATTGATCCATACTTCCATCATCTCTCTGCATTATCTATCTATCTATCTATCTATCTATCTATCTATCTATCTATCTATCTATCTATCTATCTACCTATCTATCTATCCATCCATCCATCCATCTATCTATTTTTCTAGTCTATTTATCCATTTCTCATTTTTATAATCATTATAATAATATTTTATAAACATTGTATTTTGCCATTTACATACATTTTGAAACACAATATTACCACCTGTATAGTAGAAAACAATTTCATAAATCTGTTCAAGGATTTCCATCACTCTTTATTTTCCATCCTCAAAATAGTGATGAAAATGAATTATGATTAGATCTTAATGCAGATCACATTTGATCATAATCACATTATTTTCATAGGTTTCAGCTGACAAGAGTTTGATAAAGGATTTAATGATTTCTAAACTTGTTTGCATAGTATTAGGGCATCTGATTTATTGAATGCGATTTTAAATTCAAAGTTCCACTAATAGAAAGTCATCATTTGGCAACATCTTGGGAGGAAAGAAATATCTGGCCCTCTGACACAAAGATATCCACTTCATTCCTTCACTACTTAGTTGGCAGCCTGCAGACTAATGAGATAGTTTTAGCATAGTCATCTACTGTCTACACACCAAGCACGTAAGGACTTTTCAATAACATAAGAAATGCGTGCAAAGATAAAGTGCAGCCTGAAAAATACTTGTGCGCTGACAGCAATCCAACAGTGTTGTCACAGCAGGAATACATCAGTAGAAGAAACAGATAGCAACCTTAAAAAAAAGTTTGGTCAGCAGCATGGACAGGGTTTCAGTAGATTATAAATCACCCCAGGGTCGCTGTGTTCCCACCATAAAGAGAGCATGGTTGTTTTATTATTGTAATCTAATAAGAGTCGGGAGCAAAGGACATCATTAATGTGCATTTAAAAAAGAAATCCTGGTTACAGTTTCAAAACTATACAGTTTCCTTTGCTCTTGAAGTGTAAGTAGTAGGGTTAAAGCATTACTAGGATTAGATTACATTTTATAGCTGTATGTAATCCCTTGTTTATGAATTGCAAGTTGCTCAGAGAACTTTTAAGACTTTATTTTAAGCTTAAAGCAAAATATACATTATAAGATGGTGACATCATTGATCCAGGCAGCCATATCTGAAGCTTAAAGCCAGGTTATATTTATATAAGAAGGTTTTTATATATGTTAAAATTTCCAGTTATATTACACAGTAGTCTTTTTCTCACTTGTTTTAGACATTTTTACTGTGAACTAAATGAATGGCATGAGACCTACTCCACTACAACATGGTAACTTGGTGTTTATTGAGGGGCTTTAATAGCACCTGCTAATGTCTTGCCTGAGTTTGGATATCAGGCTAGATATATTATACTGTATCTTTGGCCAACTCGTCTCCTTATTTCTTCGTAGTGAAGATGATAGAACATAACTAGTATCCTTACACAATGTAATGATTTCTTTTTACAGTATATATTCTATATACACACACACATATATACAGTTATATATATATATATATATATATATATATATATATATATATGAAACAGACAGGGAAACTTGGTTGTGAGCCCCCATAGTTGACACGGAGTGATGTAAGTTTAAGTGAATATACAGTCATATGAAAACGTTTGGGCACCCCTATTAATCTTAATCATTTTTAGTTCTAAATATTTGGGTGTTTGCAACAGCCATTTCAATTTGATATATCTAATAACTGATGGACACAGTAATATTTCAGGATTGAAATGAGGTTTATTGTACTAACAGAAAATGTGCAATATGCATTAAACCAAAATTTGACCGGTGCAAAAATTTGGGTACCCTTATCATTTTATTGATTTGAATACTCCTAACTACTTTTTACTGACTTACTGAAGCACAAAATTGGTTTTGTAACCTCACTGAGCTTTGAACTTCATAGCCAGGTGTATCCAATCATGAGAAAAGGTATTTAAGGTGGCCAATTGCAAGTTGTTCTCCTATTTGAATCTCCTCTGAAGAGTGGCATCATGAGCTCCTCAAAACAACTCTCAAATGATCTGAAAACAAAGATTGTTCAACATAGTTGTTCAGGGGAAGGATACAAAAAGTTGTCTCAGAGATTTAACCTGTCAGTTTCCACTGTGAGGAACATAGTAAGGAAATGGAAGACCACAGGGACAGTTCTTGTTAAGCCCAGAAGTGGCAGGCCAAGAAAAATATCAGAAAGGCAGAGAAGAAGAATGGTGAGAACAGTCAAGGACAATCCACAGACCACCTCCAAAGAGCTGAAGCATCATCTTGCTGCAGATGATGTCACTGTGCATCGGTCAACAATACAGCACACTTTGCACAAGGAGAAGCTGTATGGGAGAGTGATGCGAAAGAAGCCGTTTCTGAAAGCACGCCACAAACAGAGTCACCTGAGGTATGCAAAAGCACATTTGGACAAGCCAGCTTCATTTTGGAAGAAGGTCCTGTGGACTGATGAAACAAAGATTGAGTTGTTTGGTCATACAAAAAGGCGTTATGCATGGCGTCAAAAAAACACAGCATTCCAAGAAAAACACTTGCTACCCACTGTAAAATTTGGTAGAGGTTCCATCATGCTTTGGGGCTGTGTGGCCAATGCCGGCACCGGGAATCTTGTTAAAGTTGAGGGTCGCATGGATTCAACTCAGTATCAGCAGATTCTTGAGAATAATGTACAAGAATCAGTGACGAATTTGAAGTTACGCAGGGGATGGATATTTCAGCAAGACAATGATCCAAAACACAGCTCCAAATCTACTCAGGCATTCATGCAGAGGAACAATTACAATGTTCTGGAATGGCCATCCCAGTCCCCAGACCTGAATATCATTGAACATCTGTGGGATAATTTGAAGCGGGCTGTCCATGCTCGGCGACCATCAAACTTAACTGAACTGGAATTGTTTTGTAAAGAGGAATGGTCAAAAATACCTTCATCCAGGATCCAGGAACTGATTAAAAGCTACAGGAAGCGACTAGAGGCTGTTATTTTTGCAAAAGGAGGATCTACTAAATATTAATGTCACTTTTCTGTTGAGGTGCCCATACTTTTGCATCGGTCAAATTTTGGTTTAATGCATATTGCACATTTTCTGTTAGTACAATAAACCTCATTTCAATCCTGAAATATTACTGTGTCCATCAGTTATTAGATATATCAAATTGAAATGGCTGTTGCAAACACCCAAATATTTAGAACAAAAAATAATTAAAATTAATAGGGGGGCCCAAACTTTTAAAAAGACGGTAAGAAAAAGTTGGGGGGGGGGGGGGAAGGGGGGGGGGAAGATGTTTTGTTGGGGGGGCATTTAAGCATTGGGCAATATTGCAATCCATTGTATATTTGTAATAGGTACTGAGATCACTGTGTATGTTATTTAAAGGGAATGTATCACCATATTTTTATTTATTAAAATAACATTTTTTTTATTTTATGGCTGGAGTTTTTTTTATTCTATTTTCTGTACATAATTATGGGGGCTGGCATCTTGTCTGAACTTGTCCCCCACTCAGTAAACAGCATTTAGTAATATGCTTTACAACAGACTTATGGCCATAGGCAGCAGGCTGTGCAGGGAGGGAAGTAGAAAAGCTGTGACATCATCTATTGTCAGTAGCAGATGCAGTGATGTTTCAGTGGTGCAATCTATAGAGGTGTTATCTTTTATTGTAATAATATCTGCAATGTAAATGCAGTGACAATCTATGGTCAGTCTATTATTAATGCAGGATTTCATACTTTAAAAAAATATTTATATACAAGTATATATATAGTGACATGGAAAATTAAAAATAAAAAAAATTAAAATTCTTAAAAATATGTTTAACATAAAAAATTGGTTGAAAAAATAGGTAATTTTTGGGTGACACATTCCCTTTACAGAACAAGGCTTATGTAAATTGAACATTGAACTGCTCTAAAATAAATTATTAAAATTAGAAAAGGAAGGCAACAAGTTCTCATTAGATTGACCATAAACATAATGATTACAGTTAACAAAAGGAACAATAAGATCATTAAAAATTGTTCTGTTTATGTTTCTAAAATTAACACTAATGGTTCTATTTGTTGATTCATTCCAGCACTCAGATTTTGCATGTTTGGCATTTGCTTACTGATAAATGGAATCTTTTACATTTAGATGGATGGTTGAGAATACAGTATAAATATATAGTAATAATAATAATAATAATAATAAAGTATAACAATCTAACCCATATATTAAAGCGGTTGCCTGACTGGTTAATTTTTTAAATGGTCAGAATGGTATTGAAATAAAAAGAAGTAGTAGTACCTCACTGGTTCCCCACTGGTCCAATTCTGATGGTTCCCAGGTTCCTACTGTTCTGAAAGTTTTGACCCTTTTTGACACACAAGAAATGATCAGCCATTGTGACTCTCTTTAAAAAAAACTAACTTCTTCTTTTAGGATTTTATTAAAGATTGATCCTCAAAAATAATAAAGATGAGGTTTGTATCTGAAGTTCATTTTGCCTTGGTAAATTATTACGCAAGTACAGTACCGAACTGCAACTGCAACATCTTTTAGTTTGAGATTCTCATCACCTTGAAATTGTGTCAAAAATATTTCATCACAGATGAAGGTGCAGCCAGATATTATTTTGATTTATGTTAACCTGTACAAATGTCTTGGCTATTTTTTTTAATAAGTAGCTCTACACTATATTATTAATAATGTCTAAATCAATAGTCTGCAATAAAAATTTTAGAATAATGGTTTAAGAAAATGGTGGACAACATACATTAAAATCATTGTAGGAAATGCAGAGTACAATACAGAGTCAGTTTTTGTGTATGAAGTCTCCATTTTTATCTAGCCTTCAGTTTTATGGCTAAAGCCATAAGTGCTTTATGTTGAGCTAAACCTCAAACTCCAAGGGATGCATCCTCCACTACTAGAGTCCCATTCCCTGGGCAGCCAATTTTTTATGAAATAATGTACCTACAGTTAATTCACATTTCCATGCTGTGATCCAGTCATCATCTTTCTCCCTCTGGGAGCTAAAACCAGAGGTATGGGTAATGAATGGTAAGCGTCAACAAGAGATATCTGCAAGAGTGTGGCGTTTCGGTAGTGTTGACTGCCATCATTGGCCACTGTACTGAGCAATACAGCTGGAGGAAAGAGATAATTTAGTAATGTATTTATTGATTGTTGCAGTTCTCAGTAATGTTTTGTATAATGTTTCCCTCTCCCAGATCATTTATTGTATTATATGACATTGTATTTTCCTGTGTTCCTTTCTTTTAAATCCTTAGTATGTCTACAGTATGTTCTGACATGCTATGATTTATTACCTGCCACCTAAAATGCATCAGTTTGAAATTCTTTAGATGTATTAAAAATTGGGCTTTTATAAAGCCATATGAATGCTACATGAACACAATAAGGGCAATATAAGATTTAATGTACTCCAGTTTTCTGGGCTAAAAAGTAACATTTTGTGCAAAAACTATTTTGTACAAAAAGTTTAGATTTTATAATAAATGCAGGGCATCCTACTCTATCATACTTATATTTAGACTGGTGCAGGAAACAATAGCCTTATAAGGCCGGGGCCCCATGTGGCGAATCCTATCCACGCATTTCGGAAAAATCCGTGCAGCGGAGACGTTGCGATTTCCAAAACCGTTGCGATTTGGAAATCGCAGCATATCAATTATACCTATGGAAATGCTGGCGGTTTCCCTATAGGTATAATGGAGCCATAAAGGAGGAAAACCTCTGCGGACTTTCTGTAAAAACTCTGCGGGGAAAAATTAGATTCAGTGCTAGCACGGTTTTTCCTGCAGCGTTATATTGCGGTCCGCTACGTTGGCCCTTAGCTTTAAAGGGTTTTTCATCCTAAAAGCATTTTTTTTAATTTCGATGACCCATTCACAGGATAGGCCATCAATATCTGATAGATGGGGGTCTGAAACTTGGACCAGTACAGATTAGTACATAAACTATTGCTGTGGATGCAACCAGAAGCAGCTCTGCTCCTATTCAAGTAGCAGGTACAGCGCTGCAGCCTCATCCACTCTATAGTGATGACAGCAGGTTACTGCAGCTCTGCGCTTGTTACTTAAATGAAAGCAAAGTTGCTTCTCGCCCCATCCACAACAGTAGCGTGCCTAGAGGCAGCTGGATCAGAAACTGATGTCCTATCTTGTGGATAGGTCATCAGTATGAAAACATTATTGAGGATGGAAAACTCCTTTACATTCCTTCTTGTACACATTTTCTCCTTGTGTTACACATTTGCCAAAATACTTATCCTCGCCTATTGGTGATGCTTACTTGCTATTCATTTTCTTCTGTGTTCAAACCCAATATACATCAGGAAATCAGATTAGATGATTTCACTGACAGCCAGGATAAAAAACAATGTACAGGCTGAGCCAGGGCTTCATTGTTTCACATGGGGACATTGGGCATTGGTCTTAACATTTTAATGGGGATTTCTGGAATTGCAATGATCAATCCTTAGGATACTTCTTAAATATCAGATGTGTTGGGGGTCTCATAGATCAGCTGTTTGAAGAAACTGCAGTGTTTGGGTGAGTGATGTGGTCTATTCATTGAATACCAAACACAGTGCTATACATTATGTAGTGGTTATGCTTGATATTGCAGCTCAGACACATTCACCAGAATGAGACTCAGCTACAAACAGGCCACGTGACAATTGAATGTGATGTCCCTGGCCTGTGATGCAGATGCGGCCCTGACCTCACTGCTGTTTAGAGCAGCTGACCTGTGGGTGCACAGAGTGTTGGGCACCCACCAATCAGATATTGAGGACCTAGAACAACAACCAACCTCTCTAATACAAATAAATAAAGATTTTAATGTAGCAAATAATAAAACAGGTGTTGAAACCGGGATGACTCCTTTAATTTCCTTGAAATCTTTAATAAGATGTGTTGCTTTCTACAGATTATAGCAGTGTTCTGTATAACTTTGTTTCCTATTTATGGCACTTGAATGTGTAGCGTTGACTATAAGTAGTCCATTACTATGCATCTTACCATTGTGCTAAATATCTATTAATTACCACCAGACCATATTATGTGGATGCATTTTTTGGTGCTGTACTTCTCGGTGCGTAATGTTACAGCTGTTTGAAATGTCTCTGCCAGATGTTAGATTAAAGGATGCCAGCAAACTTTTCTATTCACCAGCTGCTGGCAAGTTGGGAGAGATTAAGAAGTTGCAATAAGTGATGACATTATTTTTGCTACACTTCGTACATTAGGCACATGTGATAATTGTAATTCGGAAAAGTTGGGAAGTGTAACAGAAAATAGAAAAAAATTTGTATATTATAGTGACTGCACTTTTGAAGTTAAAAAAAAAGAATGTGTAAAAGATATAGTAAACTGAAGCAAACTCAAAGCTTGATAGCGCTGTGTATGTTCAATAGCCAACCTAAATACTACAAGAAGTCTTAAAGAAAGGCATCAGGGGGTCAAGAAAACACATAAGTCAAAGAAAGGCTCCATTTGCTCCTGTCATAAAGCAAAATATTTACCTTGCTGTATATGTTTTTTGCTTGTACACTTTTTTACTGTATACCTCTGTGTAAGAACGCACAGCAGACAGTACTTTGTGTACAGTTAAAAAAAAAAAGATATGCTGATATACAGAATTTCAAAGATTGTAAAGGATAATCTTTGACATCTGTCAGGTATATGGGACACTGTGGTCAGATTTGGCATAAGCACCAGGAACTATGCAAACATAGTGTAGGAATATGCAAATAAGTTTACCTTGATGGTAAAAGGAAACCTCACTGTAGAGCCACCTTTTGGAAGGTAGCTTCTTATAGACCAATGCCTTTTATGGCTAATTTATGCTAATTCCAAATTGGTGTAAATTTCCATTATGATGCTTCCATTATGAGCCTCTTAATTAATCATCGGTTCCCTGCAACATTACGCCAGTCTCAATAAATCTGATCCATTGTCTGGAAATAAAGCCAAACTAGAACATTTTTTCTAAAAGGAAGAAAAACCCATCGCAGGCAGTTATTTTGGGTTTTAGCCCCTCATAAGTGCACAACAGGGTACTAGTTTGGCTGAGTGATAGGTCATAGACGTGGGTCAGAATGGGTACCATGTCTCCGTAGGGAGGCGAGCGTGCATGGTCTGTTAGACTCTACACACTGTAACCGGTGACCTGCAGAGGTGACATCTACCTAAGGAGACATAGTACCCCTTCTAACTAACATAGTGTACAATCGATGTAAACAGGGCCTTAAAGGAACAATAACTACCAGCTCCCTCGACTGCCTCAACCGTGTTACAGAGCACATTACAGTGATAAACAGCATCCATTTGTTATGTATGTCACTTTTTATATTTGGAGAAAAGCAATTTTGACATCTTATGCAAATGAGGCAATTGGTGCACTGGGGTGGGACTTCAGCGCCCTAGAGCACTGATCTTGCTCCTCAGACCCATACCATGTGCTGCTTGTGCCACTCTGTGCAGTGAGAGTTCATCTTCCCAACTGCAATGACATCGCCCATCCTACTTGGGCAGTAAGAACAGTGCTACCAGGGCTGAAGGCCCACCCTAAGAGCATCTGTAACATGGTGGTGGCAGTTGAATATTCTTAGAGAAGGTGGTAAACTCCTTTTAATGTAACTAATAAAAAGTGTTGCTGCTGCTGTCATTTGATTGTACATTTCTAGAGATTCTCAATTATAAGCATTAAAGCTGTGATCATGGGGCATTCTTCTGGACTTCTTGAAAAACACTATAGTCAGGTTGTCTGCTCCCAGGCAACCATAGATAACTGCTCAATACAAATAAAAGACTAAAGTCAGGATCATCAGTGGTTGTTAAGCTGAGTTGCAAAGTGTTTTATGTTCATTTTTAAAAATAGCAATAGTGGGAGAAAAGACAAGTATGATAAGGCAGTATGCAAAATATAGAATATATAGGTAAATAATGTATTCTGTTTTGCATTGATTCTGCAAAATGTGTGCATTACATATTTTGTGTCTCTGACCCTAAAACTTTGTATCTATGAATTGCAGTAGTCATTGATCTTTTTCGTACTAGTTTCTGAGACCAAACGTTACAGTAGTCATTGCCAAATTTATGACATTTACTTGGAGGTTTAGGAGTTTAAAAATAACCACGATCAGCCTGGGCTTTCTTCTTATTCAGTGAACTATACAACAAAGGTTTGCAAAAAATAATATGGAAAAAACAAAGTGGTTCAGAACTGATAAGCTCAACAGCATGTAAGAGATCATTTTTAAGTACAACGTTACTTTGAATTCTAGAATGTGACATTGCAATTCTACTGAATACAAAATGACAAAAATGGCATTTAAAAATATAAATCTGAAGGGTCAGCTGTAACCTTTGAAAATTCCAAAGCACTTAATAAAGTCTGTAAAAAGTAAATTAATATGGCCAGAATACATAATGAAAGGCAGGTGGCCGAAGAAAGCAAAACAAATCCTGAAATATTTTTCAAAGAGGACCTGTCTCTAAGTCTCCAAAGCCCAACGGCATACCTCATCTGATAGACGCTGTCACCCTGAGCATTTTAATGTCTTCTGTATCTAAATCTGCTTAACTATTTAAAAGCTTTAAGCCCTTTTAGCATCTATGCAGATTAGGCTCTATTAGCCAAGTGGGCGGCAACACTGTTATTTTTTCTGGAGATGATGTCTCCTTTTGCTGCGTGCCAAGCAGTGCTACTGCTCACTTGGCTAATAGATCTTAATTTGCTACAACACTAACATAGGTTATTGTTTTGGAAGTTGTAAAAATTTAGATAAAGCACCAAAATGCTTAGTTAATGGTAACAGGGAGATCAATACCAGCCAGGAACAAGAGAAGACAGAAATAACAAGCTACTTTTGCACTTGTAGCTCTCTATATAAAAATAACAAATGCTCCAAGTTAAATCACATAAACTAAATGTGAGTTAAGCTCCAGGACTCAAAAGGTTTCTCAGTTCAGCGCTGTACTTCGATACCTCTGGCACTGAACTCTCGCTGCCCACCCACTGCACCATTCTGCTGATAAGTTGGGGTCTAAACAGTTGGACCTGCACTGACCTGCAAGTTATCCCCTCCAATGAATAGAGGATAACTTGTTTTGTGGGAAAATCCCTTTAAAGGGTACAATCATGTCCAGTGGTTTAGAAAATATAGTCTGTGATTGGATAGAAAACTGGCTGAAAAATCGTATCCAGAGAGTTGTGGTCAATGATTCCTACTCACTATGGTCCCTAGTTGCAGTGGTATATCCCAAGGTTTGGTGCTGGTTCTACTGTTGTTTAACTTGTTTATTAATGGTATAGAAGATGGGAATAATAGCACTATGTATTTGCAGATGTCACCAAGGTATGTAGTACAATACATATTTTATTTATTTATTTATTTTGCTTACTTATATAGCGCCATCCTATTCCACATAGGTTACAAGCCAACTTTGACAGACTCAGTGCTTGGGCATCCACTTAGTAAATGAGATTTAATGTGGATGAATGTTCAGTTATGTATCTGGGTACTAATAATCTGCATGCACCATTTCTTCTACAGGGAGAAAAACTGGGGGAGTCATTTGAGAAGGACCTGGGTGTGTTTATAGTCCATAGAATAAATAATAGTGTGCAGTTTTAATCAGTTGCATCTAATGCCAGCAGGATATTGTTGGGTATTAAAAGAGGTACTGACTTGTGGGACAGGGATGTAATGTTACCACTTTACAAAGCATTGGTGTAGCCACATCTGGAATGCTTCTCAGTTCTGGGTACCAGTTTATAGAAAGGATGTCCTAGAATTAGAAAAAAATACAAAGGAGAACCACAAAATGATACATAAAGGTCCTCAGTTGTGAGCAGTTTAAAAAAATATTTTTATTTAACCACATCCGGACCGCCCATTGGGTTTTTATGTCCGGAAAGTGGTTTGTCTAGTTCTGCAAGGACATACCGGTACGTCCAAGCAGAACTCATCAGCCGCACGAAATCGTGCAGCTACTGAAACTGGGAGCCGGCTGTAACTTCAGCCAAAGCTCCCAGAGAGAAGACAGGGAAGGTTTTATTACCTTCCCTGCCTTCCCGATCGCTGTGCATACAGTGCTTAATGAGCGCTGTATACAGCGCTATGGTCACCGCCATCTTGCGGCTCCCCTCTGACCCGGCGGTCACATGATCTATTGCATGATACATTGCGTCCCCATAAGGTCTATTATGACCATATGGGGACACAATGTAAAAGAAAAAAAGAAAAAAATAAATAGAAAAGTAAAAAAAAAAAAATGTAAATAAAATAATTAAAAAAATAATGAAAATAATACGCCAATAAATTTGCCCTTATTAAAGGTTATAGTCCCACCCCCAATGACACCATAAAAATAAAAATTACCATAACGGAGAGTAAAGTTATAAACTTTTTTAGTAGCACTTTGTGTTATTAAATTTAAAAAAATTAAAAGCTAAAAACAGATACGTTTTTCCTCCTCTTTTGTTTATATTTTCCCAGATATAAAAAAAAATTAAAACACATGCAAAAATAAAAACAACATAAAAATAAAGCCCTATGTGTCACCGAAAAAAGACACAGAAATTAGTTGAATAATGCAAATGATAAAAATGTTATAGCCCTCCAAACCCGCAAAAAACTTGAAAATGTGCCTGGTCTGGAAGAGGGGGTAAAGCATCTGGTATGGAAGTGGTTAATTTTGAGAAGAGACTTCTAAGACTAGGTTCACACCTGGGCCTGATCTCCACTTGGGGATTCCGTTTCCCATTCCGCTTTAAAAATGTGGAGAGAAAAGTCCTGCAAGGAGGACTTTTCTCTCCGCATTTTTTGGCGGAAACCCAGCAGACCCCATTATAGTCTATGTGGTCCGCAGGTTTCCACGGGTAACCGCTTTTTTAAGCGGATTAGAAACCCGAACACAGGTGTGAACCTAGCGTAAGTGGGGCATGGTTACCCTATACAAATTGCCTGTATAAAAATTATGGTGAAAAGCTGTTCCATATAAAAATCACATCAAAAGACTAGGAGGTATTCCCTACATCTGAGAAAAAAGGCTGAATTTGCAGATGGCAAGACTTCTTCACCATAAGAATTGAGAGTCTATCAAGTAATGGAATAGCCTTGCTCAGGAGTTGGTCAAATAACTTTAACTCCTATGTAACTGTTTACAATGTATTTTACCTCACCCCTTTCTTTTAGCCATGTCCTTTCCCATTCCATGGTTGAACTTGATGGACATGAGGTGGTTCTCAACTGTACTGAGTCTGTAACTATGTAAAAATTCTAAATTTTCAAAAGTTGGTACTTGGGGTTACTTAGCAGACAATTACATGCTTTTCACTTTATGTTCACAACACTTTCGAGAATGTTAGTGTCTTATTATTTATGCTTCTGTGATCACTAAAACCATTTTGGACACTGAGCTGTAAAATAGTTTGAAGGAATAAATCAATTTCTTACTTTTGCAGTGATGAATATTTAAGAAAATTATTGCCAGGAATAGTGATCACCAGAACTACCAGTCTCTTTTTGTGAAGAAAATAAAAAGAATATTAAAAAGAGTTTGAGGTTATTTTAATGGATTGGTAAACAAAGTTAAATTGTATTATTATTATTAACCCCTTTATTCACCATAGCATAAGTGTACGTCATGGATTGCCATACATAGAGATTGAGTGATGTACAGTTATGTCATGATGATAAGAGAGAGGACCTGAACTTCTGAGCTCATCTATTTAACCTCTATAATACCATAGTTAACAGTGATCTCTGTAGGAGCTTGAGGAGTGATTGCCTCTGTCTGCCAATCGCTAATTTGATGGCGGGGTGGCAATGGGTTGCCATGGCAGCTAGGGGCTTAATAAGGGTTAATATGGTTGCAGCAACAAAAAAGTTTTAAAAAGTCCAGGCTCTCAAAATGCAGCAACACAAAATTGACTTTTCCATAAACATACTGTGCAAAACATTAACAAAGCTATAAATTAGGTTTCACCATATTCTTACCAACACATATAATAAAGTCAAGCTATGACACACTGTAAACAGAATACAAAGATTGCAAGAAACCATAACAGAATTTATTTTTCCATTCCCCCTTTTCTGTTCCCTTTAAAAAAAAACAATAATTAAAAGTTAACTAATTTTTTTCTTCAAAATGGTGCCAATAAAAACTCCATATTGATCCTGCACAAAACAGTCCTCATATGGGCTCACAGTTTTATATATACAGTAGATAATAATATGTACCTATAGTCAAATGTAATGTATATATATTTTTTCACTGAAACCTGCAATTAAGTGTTCCATTAAGATGAGTGATGATTACATTCGGTGTAAGGATTTAAGTCACCAAAGTGGAAGGAGTCATTTTCTGCTGTGTGCAGAATACTATGTAAATGTGGTGTTCAATAACATGTGAACCAGGAATCAAGCAGAATGTTTTATAGCTTCCTCGCTAGACCTCATTGACAGCCAAGGTCTTGACATGGCCTTACACACAGGAGTACTTGGCCACTATGTTCAATTATCCAGTGGAAGATGTATGTACCGTTTTATTGATCTTTTTAAATATCTCTTGGCATAGAGATTTGAATTACTTATGCATAAGTACTGAATCATTTCATTCTACACATCACATGAGTTGTTCATTGAAGGCACCATCATAGAAAGCACATTTCAAAAGAACGCTTAACAGAATATGAACTACAAGTTAAAGACATTGTTCTAGGTCATGGTACAGAATAGATTTTATAGGTATATTTTGGTCGTCTGTGGTTTGCATATATCATATGATTGCAAATACATGAATAGATTGAACCAAATAGACCCATTTATAACTTTAAAACCCTGACAATTTTGACTTTGCAGTCTTAAAAAAAAATCTAGTTTTTTACTGTTTTTTTACTGTTATGTTGACTTAGCTGTTAAGGGTATTATTTTTTGGAGAGCAAGTTAAGATCAATTCTACCAGGTATTCATTACAACTATGTTGTACATGGTTGCCTATCAATTTAAGTAATACAAATTTTCCCCCAAACCAAACAGTGCAGTCACCAGCAGCTTTCATCCAGCCATAATAGCTGACCCCAGCAATCAACTCAACTTGTAATTGGTGACCTATTCTTAGGAAAGGCCATAAATTGAAGATCCTTGGGGGTCCGACACCCAGGACCCCTGTTGATCAGCTGTATGAAGCGGTAGTGGTGTTTCTTGAGCTCTATTTACGCTTCACAAGCCTTGTGACATCACATTCATCGATCACATGCCCGGATCGCAGCTCAGTCCCATTCAAACACAGCTGATGCACAAATATACAATGTTATGCTTATTAAGTACTGAAGAGGCTGCATTACTAATGCATAACCTATCCTAAGTCTTGGAAAACTCCTTTATGTAATACAGGAGATATTCTGTAAGACAAGTACTTTAAGTGACCTTAGTATCATAAGTGACTTTGTTGCTGTGACATTTAGTGACATTTTTAGCTATATATACTAGTTTAGATGCTGAAAAGGAAATGTTATATTTAATATAAGCAATCTAGTGGTAGTAGTAAGAAAGTCATGCCATACATGCCCATAAAGTGTTTGGCCAGACATCTAATCCATCCAAACAACATGGACAATGCAGTAGCTATCTTGTACTTTGGCAGAAGGCCCAGAAACTACTGCTTCTGCACAGAGTATTGCCTGAAGCAGTTTTTCATTGAGAAAGAAGACCCAGATAGCCAACAAGCTGTGTAAGTCACCCACTAAAGCACATCTGTAACTTCAAACCATTATCTCACTTTAACAGTTTTGTAAGTAGTAATGGATATTTACTGAACTGATCCCTTATGGTCACAAAAATATGCTACAAAAACATCAGTGTGGACTTGTAGTAATAGTAACATTTATCACACTTTTATGCTTCAGATCATCACCTCCCCTCCATCATATACCACCCTCAGAGAGCAGCAAATTAGAGCTGTCAGTTATACTTTTTCCACTTTGTCACACTCTGCTGAAAATCTGAGGTCCTGGGAGCTAGTAATTAGTAATTGGCACTGTGATTGGGTTACACACTAGTTATGTCCCATGTGAACACCTACCTATAGTGAGGTAGCTCTTACTAAGATGCCAGCTCATGGCACAATTTATCTGTCAGTCTGATGAAGGGTTGGTAACGTGAAACACCTTATTTGTGGAGTCAAACAATAAAAAACTTTTCTTTTACTGTCAAGATTATCTGGATTGGATATGCTGGATTATGCTGGATTGCTCCAGCAAGATGTCAGTCAGAGCAATTTTTCCATGTTGGTATCCTGGTGTGTGTTAAAGAGGAACTTTCACCACCTTCACCAACTCCAACACTTTTCATCCCTCAATTCAGTTCCTGAGCAAAAGGAAAGATACAAAGAAAAGGAAGAGTTTAAGGGAGGGAGGAGTGTAATATTTTTTTTTTCTACTGTGTTAAGTGTTCCTTTAAAAAAGAGAAATTCATTGCTTAATTGGAAGTACCATTGAATCATGCAAGAAAAAAAATGTTCTGAAATGCAAAGAAAGAGGCCTCAAACAGTTTCTTCAGCAAAAAATAAAAATGATATGGCTTTTGGAATACAGTCAGGCTAAAATAAAAAACTATGGGGTTATAAGGATTTAAGGACTAGCAAATATATTTTAAAAGTTTCACTGAATGTGGAGCTACCCATTATCTTTATTATCCAATAACCTGTTTTTTTTTTTATCTTAGTGCTCTGTACAATATGTAATAGAAGTAGTAAAGGTCAGAGCATTGTAAAGAAGGACAGTAATACACAATACACAAATCATATATATGCTCGTAGTACCCTTTTGACCAGGTGAAATACGGTAATTTGGCAAGCGCTTGTCTAATCCTTGAACATGAAGATGAAATATAGTTACTCTTAAATGCCCTTTTAGGAATTAGCAGCAAGATGTATTTGCTGAAAAAGTCAACAATATTAGGGAATTAAAATACTTTAATCAGACAGAAAAAAAAAGTCTTTGGCCACTTGATTAGGGCTGATTTCCACCATCTGCTCATACTTACTGAGGATCTAGCCCTGACTGAACACTAATTTGTGCACTTCCTAGAAATTGAAATCTCTCA
The DNA here is from genome assembly GCA_947044405.1 of Leptodactylus fallax. Lineage (NCBI taxonomy): Eukaryota > Metazoa > Chordata > Amphibia > Anura > Leptodactylidae > Leptodactylus > Leptodactylus fallax. The sequence continues at coordinate 947,787 of CAMRHE010000003.1, forward strand.
GCAAGCAAATTAACAAGAGAAGGGATTCAGCAATAATGGAACTCCTCAGCTTTTGTTTCTCTCTGACAGATGGACAGGGTGCGCTCAAATTGAATTCAGCTTAATTGCATTGTGCCATTTAAAATTTTATCTGCTCCACAGATTTTGTTTACAGGTTTCAAGATTCCGAACCTTTGGAAGATTTTTTTTTTTTTTGCTTTAAGTATTGCTCCAAGAAAAATGAATTCAACAGAAAAAGAAATGTCTGAGCTATCAAAAGATCCATCTTGTTTGCTTTCTTATGGGAAAGTAAAGCACAAAGGGAATTTGTTCAGTTATTCTAATTTGAGAAAAGTAAAGTTGTAACAAATATGTATAATAACTGAATGTCAGTTTTTTGTTTTTTTTTAGATTATATTAATTTTTTTAGGGTTATTTAAATTATCCTTTATGTTTTTAATGTGGGAAAACTACTGCAAAGATGATTGTAAAAGTTTATATAGGAGCCAGTCAGATGGTTAAAGAGGTTGTCCAGCCCATATATTTTTTAACGGCTGAGAGTGACATAACAAGTTTTTTTTTGCTTGCAATACTCTGTTCCAGTGCTTACTAGGTCCACTGCTGCTCTCTGCTTTCAGCAAATGCCAGTTTGTCAGTCCCTCAACTTATATATACAGTGATCTTTTGGTAAAGTAGAAATGGACCTTTCTCAAGTGTTGAACAAATCCTGGGACTGACACCTGTTTTCATTTCAAGTTGCATGGGGCTGTACAAGTGAAATAGATAACGATTTAAGAGAGGACAAAAGGCAAAAATTTTTTAACAAATAATTTTTAAAAATTGGATTGTGAAATTTGGGGGAGGGGATATAGGGGGGGAGAAGGGGAGGGGGGGGGAAAAAAAAAAGGTTAGGGGGGAAAAGGGGGGGGGGGGGGGGGGGGGATAAGGGGGGGGGGGGGGTAAAAGGGGGGTGTTTATATTTATAAAACTTTTTTGGGGGGGGGGGGGGGGGGGAGCCAGGGGGGGGGGGGAAAATAAAGGGGAGAAAAAGGGGGTTGGGGGGGGAGGGTGGGGGGGGGGAGGGGGGGGGTTGGCCGGGGGGGGGAAAACAAGTAGGGGGGGGGGGGCGGGGGGGGGGGGGGGGGGGCGGGCCGGGGGGGGGGGGGAGTGAAATAAAACGGAAGGGGAGGGGGGGGGGGGAGAGGAAGGGGGGGGGGGGGTGGAAGGGGAGGGTGGGGGGGGGGGGGAGTTTGGTGGGGGGGGGGGGGGGGGGGAGAGAGAGACCCAGCCGGTTGGGGGGGAGAAAGAAAAAAATGTGTGTGGGAGCCAGGGCGGGTTGGGGGGGGTGGGGGGGGGGGCACTCTTTTTTTTTTTTTATTTAACTGTAATTTTTATTGAAAAAATTTTTCATTAACAAGGTATAAAGAGAAAAAAAGATCAAACAAGCAGAAAACAATGAGGTAGGTAGAGGCTATCCGCCTCTTCTCCCTTAAGCAATATGCATTCAAATTAGACAGTAAACAAGGGAGGGGAGGGATGAAGGGATTAAGAAGACAAGGGTAGAAGCAGAGGAAAGGAGGGGACGGGAGAAGAGGACTAGAGATCAGAGACCCTGTGATGTACAATACATATCCCAGGGCGCCCAGATAGCCCCAAAGGCCTCCTGTGAGTTGTTTAGGCCCGCGGTCAGGCATTCAAGACTCCTCACATCCTTCTCGACAAGTTCAAGACCAGATGGGGGACTCACTTTCTTCCAGTTTCTAGCTATGAGAATTTTAGCTGCAGTACAAAGGTGCAAAAAAAGCCTGGATGACTTATTGCTCAGGTGCCTGGGGGGAAGGTTCAGGAGATAGACCAGAGGGTCAAGAGGGACCTCTTGCAAAAAGAGAGCAGTCGTCAAAGTCCTGACCTCCCTCCAGAAACCCAGGATGAGAGGGCACGTCCAAAAGATGTGGTGCAGGGTACCCACCGCAGCTCCACAGCGCCAGCACCATGGGGGAACCAATGGGTTTAAAGCATGGAGGAGAGCCGGGGTATGATACCAATGCATCAACAACTTATACTGCGCTTCCCGAAATGTAATGCACTGAGATGATTTCTGGGCCCGAGACCATACAATCCGCCACTATTCCTGGGAGATGGGTCTACCCACCGCCTCTTCCCATTTAAGCATATAGCGATGGGTAACTGGGGAGCCTGTAGTTTGTGAGGTAAGAAGTTGGTAAATAGAGGATATAAGGCCCCTAGTGGACGTACCTGCACGGCAAATCTTTTCAAAAGCGGTGGGCAGTGACACTTTAAGGGACCCATGGAGGGAGCGGACAAAGTGAACCACCTGTAAATAATGGAACCATTCAGAACCTGGCAGGTTTTGGTTAGCTATAAGGTAGGCAAAGGACCTGAGTTCCAAGGTTCCAGGATCAACCATGTCCGCAATCCGGTAAAGACCAGCTTTAGACCACACCTTAGTCATGGCAGAGGTCAGGCTTTCCGGGAGAAGGGGGTTGTATAATATGGAGACCATAGATGAGTGCTGGGACATCAGGGAGAATCTAGTACGACAGGCAGACCAAATAGATCTAGTAAACCGAATAGGGCCCAGCAGGTACGAGGCAGGGGGAGCGGCGGGGAGAGCCAACCCACAGAAGCGCGTTAGGGTGCATGGGAGCCAGCCAGAGCTTCTCTATCTGCACCCATCTAGTATATGCTGGCATAGCCGCCCAAAGTGGGATATGGCGTAAGTGGGACGCCCAATAGTAATGTAGCAGATGTGGGACGGCCATACCCCCAGACCCCCTATCCGCCAGCATAACAGATCTGGGTATTCGGTGTCGTTTTGCCTGCCAGATAAACTGAAAAATAGCTTTCTGCAGGTTCCGTAATTCTCCCCGAGGAATCGCAACCGGGAGTGTCTCGAAAAAATACAGTAGCTTCGGAAGGAGAGTCATCTTGACCGCGGCAATTCTCCCTAAAAGGGAGATGGGTAAGGGTTGCCATTTGTCCAATAGGGCTCTTAACTCACGAAACAACCGCGGGTAGTTTGCCGAATAGAGGGTCGCGTAGGAGGTGGATATATGGACTCCCAGGTAGCGGATAGAGGACTCCCGCCACTGGAAATCGTAATTACTGCGGAGGAGAAGGAGAAGGTCCTGTGGAATGTTGAGTGGGAGTGCCTCAGTCTTTGCAGGGTTCACCTTGTATCCTGAGAGATCGCTATAGGTCTCCAGCAAGCGCAACAAGTTTGGAAGGGTAGTATGAGGGGAGGTGAGAGTGAGGAGGACATCATCTGCGAAAAGAGAGACCTTAAATTCCTTATCCTGGACCATGATCCCCTTGATATTAGGGTCTCGCCTAATCTTGGCTGCCAGCGGTTCAATGCAGAGGGCAAATATGATGGGAGACAGGGGGCAACCCTGCCTAGTGCCATTTCGAATAGGGAAGAAGGGCGAGGATGCATGGGGAAGCTTGATTGCTGCTGTGGGTAGGGAGTAGAGGGCCTGGATAGCTGTGAGGAAAGGTCCCGAGAGCCCGAACGCCTTAAGCGTAGCATGCATAAACGACCAATCTATGCGGTCGAAAGCCTTTTCAGCGTCCAGACTCAAGAGAAGGGCCGGGGTAGAATAATGATTGGCCACCTCCACCAAATCCACAGTCCTCCTGGTGTTGTCACCACCCTGACGACAGGGGATGAATCCCACCTGGTCCTTATGGACAAGCAGAGGGAGCCAAGCATTTAACCTATTGGCTAGGAGTTTGGTAAAGAGTTTCAGGTCCGCGTTCAGCAAAGCAATCGGTCGATAATTAGCACAGTCCTGCAAGTCCTTACCCGGTTTAGGGACCAATGTGAGCAGTGAGGAGAGCATAGTCGGGGGTATGGGGGAGCCTAAGAGGAAGGAATTGAAGAGGGACAATAGATGAGCAGAAAGTTCACCCTGGAAAACCTTATAATAATTGTAAGTGAACCCATCTGGGCCCGGGGCTTTCCCATTTGGGAGGTCCCTCAGGACCCCCTCTAGTTCCTCCCTGGTGATGGGAGTGTTTAGGGAAGTCAAGGCCTCAGGAGGCAGGCGTGGGAGACAACAATCCTTTAAATAGTCTTCTAGCAGTGTTGAGTCATCCCCAGGGGGTAGTACTCGTAGGGGGGGGTAAGTTATACAGCTTAGAATAGTAAGAGTGGAACGCCAGCGCCAGAGCGTCAGGGTGGTGTTGAAGGGTACCCGTGGAGTCACGGACAGAGTGTGGTGTGGAGGAGGCCTGATGATCCCTGAGGGTTCTTGCCAGGAGGGTGTGAGATTTATTACCTCGTTCAAAGAACCTCTGGCGAGTATAAAGGAGAAGTCGTTCCACATGGCGGGTCTCCAAATCATGGAGGTCAGCCCGTGCCAAAACCAAACGGCGAAGAACCCCCAGGGATGGATGTGCTGCCAAAGTTGTCATAAGGGACCGAATACGAGCTTGGAGAAGCTGTTCCTGGGCCTGTCTGTCCCTTTTAAGCCTAGAAGCCAATGCAATACAATGTCCTCTCATGACCGCCTTATGGGCTTCCCAGAGAATGGCAAGAGAGTTTACCGAACCTAAGTTGTCCCTGAAATAATCCATCAAGTGTGTGCGCAGGATCTCGAGGGAGGTCGGTGATTTGAGCAATGTTTCGTTAAGACGCCAATGACATTGGCGAGTAGGCACTGGGGTCGTAGATAGAGTAACCACAACTGGGGCATGGTCAGACCAGGTGAGGGAGCCAATGTTCGTGTCCCTGAGCAAACGAAGGGCGGGAGCATTACCAAAGAAATAATCAATGCGGGTGTGAGTGTTATGAGGGTGAGAGAAGAAGGTGTAAGAGCGTGCAGTAGGGTTGTCCACTCGCCAAAGGTCGTACAAAGAATGGGCGCGGATCAGCTTACGGAACTCCCGAGCAAGCTGAGCCATCCTATGGGGGGTTGGACCCTGGGGTAACGCCAATCAGTCCGCCCGTTCAGAGAAGACCATGTTAAAGTCTCCCCCCACAAGCCAAGCTGATGCCGGGAGAGCGCGCAGGCGGGAGAATACCCGACGCAAGAATGGGATCTGCGCTGAGTTAGGGGCATAAACATTGCATAAAACAATCGGGGCACCATGAAGGAGCCCTTCCAGAATAACAAATCGGCCCCCTGGGTCTATGTGGGAGGTCGTCACTGTAATTGGGCAGGAACGGGAAAGAAGGATAGCCACCCCAGCTCTGTGTCGATCGTGGAAGGCCGAAAAGGCTATGGGAAAGTAGTGCTTAACGAAGGCAAAGGTACCGGAGCGGTCAAAATGAGTCTCCTGAAGAAACGCCACATCCGCTCGTAAGGAGCGGAGTTCTCTAAGGACATGGCGCCTTTTAGTGTTGGAACCCAGGCCCTTAACATTAATTGTCACGCACCTAACCATTGGGACTCAGGATTGGAGGACAGTGGCGGATTGCAATAAGCTCACCCATCTCACATGACGCTGGCAGGTTTCCCTCGAAGAGGCAGAAGGGCGATCCACAAACAGGAACCCAAAGTCGAGGCAAGGTCTCTAGATCAGGGAGGGAGGGTGGAAAAGGGGGGGAGGCAAAAGACAACATAAATGACAAAGTAAGAAGTATAACAATTAAACAATACTTTGTGGGCGAGGCTAAGTCACTCGCCTGGGGACCAGTGAGGACAGCCAGAGGTCCAACCAGGATCAAAGGCCGCACAGTCCAAGTATCCACTTAGGGGGGAGAGCGTGGACAAGAGGTCGGAGGGGAGGCGGCAGATCCCCAACCACCAGTAAAAAGAAGGATGGAAGGGGAGTCACCGGAACCCCATCCCGCCCCCACTCCGCTAAAACAATCCAATAATAAGCATAATAGTTGAGACCCGTAGACCTAGAAAAAGAAAAAGAGAAGCAAACATAACGCTAAGGCTTGCAGTTTTCAAAGCACTACCGAAAAAAAAGAAAAAGAAAAAAAAAACGTCTCAAGGAGGAGCATCCTCCTCAGGAACCAGTCTCCAGTCGGGGCCTCCGAGTGGTCGCCGCCGCGGAGGGTGCATGATGTCGTCTGGGCTCCAGTCGATGCCAAACCGGTGGTGGGGGAGGGGGGTGGAGGGATTAGCTCCCAGTCTGTTAAATCCGGCAAGGGGACATCCAGCAGGTCGCAGAAGAGAGGTAAATCCGAGAAGGAGCGAAGCGTAGCGGAGCGACCATCCCTACGTGCAATGAGAGCAAACGGATAACCCCACCGGTAAGGAATTTGGTGTTCCTGAAGGATCTGGAGGAGGGGTCGGAGATGGCGGCGTTTCTGGAGGGTGATTAGCGAAAGGTCCTGATAAAGTTGTAGTTGAGCTCCCTCAAATTCAAAGTCTTTCAGTTTGCGCACCTTGCTCATTATAGCCTCTTTAAGGGTGAAGTCGTGGAGGCAGCAGATGACATCACGGGGTGCAGCGGAGGATCCTCTGGGTCGAATGGCACGATGTGCCCTGTCAAACTTAATTTTGTGGGACGGGGGCTCCTGCAGTATAGTGTTGAAGACAGCCTCCAGCAGAGCAGGCAGATCCTCAGATTGGTCAGCTTCCGGGAGTCCCTTGACGCGTATATTGTTGCGCCGACCCCTGTTGTTAAGATCCTCTAAGTGACGTTGCATGTCCCGTATAGCTGATCCCTGGTTAGTGGTAGTATCATGCAGCGAGGCAACATAGTCCCTGGTAGTGTCATGGTCATTCTCCAGCGTATCCATTCGGTTAGCAATGGAGTGTAAATCAGTGTGGAGGGTAGCAATTTCAGATCGGAAGGATGCTGTGATTTCCGCAACCATACTTTTAAGGTCTTGTTTAGTAGGTAGCTGAGGAAGGAGGTCCACCAAAGGTGGCGTTGCTGAAGATGGACCTGGGAGGCAGCTCTGGGGGTACAGGGCTGGAGGGGGGAGCCATAATCCTTGGGAGTGTGGGGCGGAGGAGCCCCTACGCCAGCGCCTTCCACCGCGCCATCCCCCCTGAGCTATGGAGGGGAGGGGCGATGGGGGAAGATAGTAGGTGGGGGGCCACAGAGACCAGCTCTGTGGCCACAGGCTGTAACTCATCAGCGGTGTGGGAGGGAGCAGAGCCACTGACCTCAGAGCCCCTTGGAGAGCTGGAGACATCCGGGGTCCTCTCATGCCGCTCTGCCAGAAGTGCTGGTGAGGCAAAGTGTAGTTGCTGGGACATCCCAGGGTGAGGAGACTGTGGGAGCACTCGTGCTGGAGAAGCTCTGGGCTGCCCAGGCGCCGACAGGGATCTCTGCTGGAGCGGTGCTCCGCTGGCTGACAGGGGGAGCGCGGGAGGAGAAAGGCTGCGCTGCGACCCCTGTGCCTGAAGAGCAGAGGGAATCCAAGATGGCCGCCCCGCAGCAGCCTGGCCCGGCAGAGAAGGCTGCTGAGTGAGGAAGCCGTCCAGGGTGGCTCTCCCAGACCTCTCCACAGGCGCTGGAGTGCCTGGGGCCACCCTCCTCGGTAAGCGCTTGCCCATGAGTGCAATTCTGAAGGGTCCACGGGTCTCAGCTGCAAGCGGTGGAGCGGAGAATGTCCTGCACGCGACCTACTCCATGCGCCCAGGCCACGCCCCCGGGGGCCCTTTTTAGGGGGGGGGGGCTAAAAATCCCCCTGGAAATCGGTGGGCCCGGCTTTTTAGGTGGTACGCGCAAGCCCATTAAAAATGTGTTCACTTCTGAACGGGGCTGCTATGCTACCTTGTTGACATGTTGTCGTTTGGCTCTCCGCCCCCCAGAGCTTTCATTTTTTATTGGGAAAGGGGGAATTTGTCACCATAGTCAGCTATTTTTTTGAGATTTTGAAAAGTTGTCTTTGGTTACTTTTCTAGGTTAACATCAGAAAAAGTTGTGACTATTATTACCATTGTCGTAAACTCTTCTATACTTTAGTGCACAAGGAAAATAAATAATAAAGTAAAGTTGGAGCACAAGCAACATACTGTAGAGTTCTATACACCTTCAATAGCTGTCTTAAGTTATTCATCTTGACTCTTGCTCCCCTCATTCTCTGCTTGACTGAAATCAGAGGGAGAAGCAACCCCCCGTCAGACACTTTTGGCAATGACTTATCTTCCCTGTGAGCAAAAGAATTAGACATGTAAAATTCAATATGCCTGATCCTTCTTTCCCCTGACATCATCAGTTGGGGGAGAGTTAGGACAATCCCCATTCATATCAGATGGTCATCCTGCCTGCCATAATCAGGCAGTCTACCAAATGTTAATCTGATGTGAAAGGACACCCTTTGGGGTTTGCATTCATTTTAGTACGAAAAACTATTTTATTTTTTTTTTTAAATTTAAAAAATTTTTTTTAATTACATACCCAGAAGGACATTTTTATAAATGATGCAGTAAACCAAGAAATACACTTGGTTGGTAATAAGAACAAAAATGTAATATAAATATATAACAAATGACCTCCTCCCATCACATGGTACAGATAGGATAGTGGATTAAGGTCTCGGATTGTTCTGTGCATTTATCAGCTTTTTATTTTACAAAGTGAATTCAAAAGAGCGTCAGAGCTCTGCAGAGCACCAGAATAATTATTTACTTTGCATTTATGATAGTCTCTAATGTGTACAAATGTAAAAAATGAACACTGTAGGGCCCATATCATTTATCTTAGCTACTACATGATACAGATAGAGCTGAGTCTTCAACTTTTAAATTAAAACTGATAACCTTGGGCAATGAGGGGCTTTTATAAAAGGGATAAACTTTAGCTTGCCTCAGAACAGGTTGTGTCTCAGTAATGCTTCTGGGACTAAAGAGATCAATTAAGTGTGTATAAACAAACAGTTGGAAAAAAGCTACTAAAACAACAGTGGAGGAGCCTCTCTATTGGGCTCTAGGGGCCTGGGGGAGAGAAGTTTCATTAACTGGATCTGAAGTCCTATGGCCTTCTATAAACAGGCATTAATTAAAGAATGTAAAAAATAAAGTTTCAGACCTTGCAATATGTTAATGATCATATGATTCAGGGCCTGGGAAGGAGAGGTGCAGCAGAGGTCATAAAATAAGCATGAAGCATTTAATATGAGTGCTTGGCAGGGATTTCTGCAAATTAGTTGGTTATTTGCTGGTCCAAAGCAAATTAAGGTGATTTTGCTTCACTTGCTAATTTTTTATATGCATGCTTGGCAAAATGTTTTTCACAAATGGATGAAGGTTATTGTTAATGGCTTAATGAGAAATATTAACATATTTAAATATAACAACACGGTATAAGCATAGCTGTGTGTTAACTTCTCTGACAGGTATGTAAAATACACAAACACATAAATGTGAGGCTAGCAGTTTTATTTTGCTGTGCTTTAAATGCATTTTTTTTTAAAGGGCCACAAATGTAGAAACTGCTTAAAAGTGCTTTTTATTAAAAAAGAGTGGCTGCTGTTATTCATTCATTCACTGATATGTTGTTGGAAGCTTAGAGCTAGATATGTACTGGATAAAGTAGTGATCAAGAGGAAAGTCACTTTCCTGGACTTCCTGTCACTGATCTGATTGAGACTCACTTTCCCACTAAATACTCACTAACCAGTAGACTGCATTTGGGGTATAGCTGTAGGGTGTGCAGAGGTAGAATTTACACCTTGGCCCAGGTTGCTAAGGAGGCCCCTCTGTCAAATAAGAAAGCAGTACATGGGGTCTATTTAAAGTTACTTCTTTGATGACACTGGTCTATCAGCAACATACTGAAGCATGTATAAATGTTAATATTATAATGCTAAATATCATCATACAACTGAGTAAATGGACTGTAATTTGTTCATTGTTGGTTAGTCATTATGTATAAGCTTAGCATGTGATTTGCAGTGTATTGAAAAAGGCAGGAATAGTGACATGTCCTAAGAATACCAGGCCTCAAGGAGTAGCTTCCATGGGCATTGTTGTAAGAATCAATATTGCTAATCAGTAATCAGTATTCTTTCACAGACATGCTTTACCACGCATAAATGTGTCTGTTTAATACCTGGTGTCAGACTGTTTCAACCAAGAGAGCTCAGTAATCCATAGCTCCCTATCAATCATGTAAAGAAGGATAGGTAGTTATGGGCTCAAAGGCACTTGTGACATCACTGGGACTGCAGACCCAAGCAATGACAGTAGTAAATGCATCCCACTGCATCCCTAGTTTAAAAAAAAAAGTTTTTTATGATTCTCCAACAGCTAAAAAGAAGGTTAAAACGGTCACTCTTTATCTATGCAAAAGCTTTCTCTGCTGACTAGTGTCATTACAACAGGGGTTCTCTCTACTATCCCTGAACTTTGTGGAAAATGTGCTTAATGGGACAGCCATAAGTTGGGGACAGTCATGCAAATAGGTAAATTGAAAGTTAAAGGGGTTGTCCTTTTTGGGCAATCTCCCTAATAGGACCAACGGAATTAGGGAAAACCTGGTATTAAGGGTGGCCATATACATTCATTACAAGTAGGTTAGTGGTTGAACAGCCATTGAACAAAATATACCAGATAAATGATTGTTTGCCAGATGTGACCAGGACTGAGGAGTCAGTACAATCATTCAGACTGTACAAGTCATACAGTACATGTTCAATGACATGCAGTAAAAGAGTAAAAATCTTTCTCGACAAGTTCTTTCAATTTTGAGCAATTGATCTTTCAAAACAATAGGACAGCCATAGGACAGAAATTTCAAACACAGCCAAAATGATTGTTCATTGTTATAATGAACCCTACAAACATTTCTTGAAATCATCAATTTTCTTCACCTTTAGTATCATGTGTATGGGCACCTTTAGAGTTTAGTTTTCCTGTAGTACCCCAACAGGGAAAATTAATCATAACACAATTGCAGATTCAAATCAGTGAGATGTGGGTGATTCAGGTCCGGTTCTAAACAGTGAGATTCAAGTGTCCCAGCTGGTGGCTCAGCTTTATAGGGTTTACTATTGAAATACCAAGTTGTCGTTGTAACTTCCAGAGAACACTCCCAGTAAATAATCTATTGCTCCTAAATGCTTAAATATAAAATCAATCATTGATCAGTTTCTTCATTGATTCCGTTCAGACTATGTCAATGTTAGGTAGCTAAAGAGAAGTCTTGTTAAATCACCAAATTGGCTGTCAAATTATTCTAAAGATAACTTGAAGAATGACTATTACCCTCGACTATTGTTACCCCACATCTTGTTCTACATTCATCATTTATTACAACATCTACAGTATATACGGAGACTATACTTATCAATTGCATTTGAGCTTCTGCTTTTGTCTTCTTCATTGTTATCTTTCTATCTTCCCTGTCATCCTCTCTCTTGCCAGCCATGACAATGTGACTGATGATGCAAGTGTTGAATTTCTAGGCGTAGCCTCCTATCTCTCTAACACCAATGTGGAGGGTCTTGTAGAAGCTGGGTTTGACAGACATGAATAGGATATTTGTGTAATCAATAGTAATTAAATAATATTGATCTCACCATTAATTATATCATCATGATCATCCATATTATTATCATTATAGTTAATGTTTAATAGATTAAAAAATGGAAATGCTTCATCTCTTTTCATCTATGTTGAACTCTATATGAATAATTAATAAACCTTGAATTGTCCAATTCGCTACAGCAACTGCTCCTTGCTAGATCCCTTGGTGAAACTTAATCCGTGCTGGATAGAGTTCCTAGCCTAGTCTTTTTATTCAAGAAAAATATGAAATCTTGTCATATTTAGTTTGATTGGACGCCCGTAGCTAAAATGTGCACAGAAGAGAATCCATTCTAAATAATACTTGTAAATAGTCCTTGGAATGCTCTGTGGTTTTATTGAAGGTGATGGTGTCTCTTCTCTTGTCAGAAGACAAAACACTTACAAAGGCTGAGTTGTACTGTACTAGGATGAAGAAAACAGACTTGTATGACAATGCTCTGTAACAGCAATTTTAGATGGACAAATTACAGTTGAGAAAATTTCATGACTCGGTAAAATGAGCAATGATGACATCTGTGGATGCAGGTCTGTTCATATCTTTGCACAGCCTTTAGGGAAATAAATATATCTGAACATTCGGTGAAGTGAAGCTCATTCAATAAATCAACCTGACACAATAACACTTCTGGCACATGATCCTTACTTCTTTCTCAGCACCACCTTCCCCTCTGTGTGCCTGTTCTACCAAATGGTCTATCCCCACAGGCCTGTATATCAAATCGGCACACAAATATACAGTGGAAATTTATTGGGATTTGCTTTTATTCTACAAAAACATGACACAAAGTGATCTTATCTTATTCTACAGGTGGAATACAAAAATAACAAGTGACTTTAAGATTGGTAATTTACTGTGTAATGGCTTCCTTGCTTTCATTCAGAGGAAAAAAAAGAGGAAACTGTGCTGAAACCTAATTTCCTTTTTGAAATGGTACCTATCAACACAACATAATTTATTATGCCAACTGTACTTACATTTACTCTTGGTTTTAATGCAGAATTATAGTGTTTATTTCTTGATACAAATTTGCATTGTAACTTGGCATTACTGGGAACAGTTTTAGAGTATTGTTATTAGTTGCCATATTTGTCCATTTTCATATTTGATTTCCAAAGTAACAGCACTCGAGTGAGGGTCTGTAAAGATCCATGGACATAAATATGATAAATCCCATAAAATGTTTGGCTTCACCCCCTGAAGTTGTCTTTGGTTTCATCAAAAAGTAGCTATTTGTGATTAACGTAACCATTAGCATTCATTTTTGGACAAAGATTTGGAGGACAAATTCATATTCAACATTTACTTTATCTGATGGGCTCTTAAAGAGAACCTTTCTCCAACACATTCAACTCTTGCTTCAAAAGGTGCCACTGCACTGATTCTGGCACAGCTGGAATTTTTCTCTAGTCCCCACCTTTCCCAATAAATCGTTTCTGTTAGTTTCAGTACAGTTATTCTCTACTGACATTGGATACCCCTTAGCTTAGCATATTGGGTTCTGAAACTAACTGTAATGATTATTCAGGAATGGTGGGAGCTAGAGAAAAAATTTCAACTGTGTAGGAATCATTGGATTCTATTGAATGATGCAAGGAATTGGCAAAGATGGATGCATTAGATAAATATAAGGTACTGTAACGGTTGCATTATAATAGACTAACTCTTCAAAGTTTGTTAAGTGTTAGTGGATACACATAATAAAATGTGAATATCCCATACCTTGCTGCTTTTCTTATCTCTGTATTTCTTGTACTGAGCCCAGTTTTCCACCGTCGTATGTGACTTGCACATAAATCTACTATGAACAGAACCTCAAGTGATTATGGGATGAACCTAGGAACTTCTTTAAAGAGGACCTGTCACCAAGTAAAAAATGCAAAATGATATACCTGATTGCCACTGTGCCCCTGAACAATTTGCAGTTTTGTGGGTCTTTTTTGAATCTGTTCACCCATTCAAATAATAGGGCCCCTGGAAGGTTATATGTAAAATAGCTCTTATTTTTCAAGTGAACGGTAACCTTTTATTTTTCTCAGAGACAAAAAAAGAGTCACCCCTACTTGGAAAATAAGAGCTAATTTAAATTTTCAGGGGTCATATCTTTTGAAGAAGTGAACTGATTTAGCCCCTTCCCGCTCTGTGAGTGTATAGTTAACTGTGTTTGTAGCATTACTTCCGGCACTCGGCTGTGTTAAACAACCGAGGCTCGGGACTAGCTGCCAGAGTCAGAATATACTCTGACTCCAGCGGATTAACCCCCTGGATCCCATGATCAATAGCAATCATGGCATCCAGGGCAAAAACTTCCCACACTGCCACCCCTTCAGTCCCCCCAGAGGGTTTGCCGTGGCAGCCAGGAGGCCAAGCAACGGGTTTAAGTCCCCTTGTAGGACAGTAAAAAAAGAAAAGTTTAAAATAAAAAATAAACAAATAATAAAAAGTTAAAAAAAAAAACATCTTTACGTTTTAAAAAAAACATAACGTAAACAAAAAAAAACAAACATATTAGGTATCCCCATCTGCGAATAAGCCCCCACTGTCCAAAAATAGCTTTATTTATCTCGTACGGTGAATGCCGTGAAAATGTATATACTACAATGTGCAAAATAAAGTATTTTGGCCACATTGATTTCCCCCCCAAAAAAAACAATAAAAAGTGATCAAAAAGTCATACATACCAAACATTGGTACCAATAAAAAGTTCAATTTGCTCGACAAATAAAGAACTCTGGCATATCTCTGACAACAAAACAGTAGAAAAGTTAAAAAAAAAAAAAAAAAAAAGTGAAAAAAATTGTTCATTTTTAAAAAGTGCCGAATTATTTGTAAAAGAAGTAAAACATAATAAAATGAATCTAAATATGATATCGTTGTAATCATAATGACCTGCCGGACAAGGTTATCATGTCATTGTTAATGCAGAGTGAACGCCATAAAAACAAAATGCAAAAAATTATGATATATTTGTGGTTTTTTTTCACATGAACCCCCAAAAAAGTTAATAAAAGTTAATTAAAACATTATGTGTGCCCCAAATGGTGCCAAATGGAAATACAACTTGACACGTAAAGAATATGCCCTCATTTAGCTATGTACACAGAAAACTAAAAAAGTTATGAATTTTGAAAGGCGGGGAAGGAAAATATGAAAAAAAGGGTTAAAGAAAACAAATGGCAAATCGTTAAGGGGCCCAGTGAGAAGCAAATGATGAATGTAATTTGAACTTTTATGTACTTGGTGACAGGTTCTAAGTAACATACGGTATAGTACAGTAATTTGTTTTTTTCCTTCCAATAAACCTAAAGATTTACTGACATCAATAGAGTCCCATTACAAAGCTTTTTTTTTAGCAGGATCATCTCTCTTATGTATGGGTTATATGTGTTCCTAGTCTGTAGAGCAGTAATGATGAAATCAGGATGTTGTTTGAACAGAGTTTGATATTGATGAAAGTGTGTAACTTGAAGCACATGTTAGCCTTTGGTGAACCAAAGGTGAACATGCTTTTGCATATACATCAATTCTCTAAAATATGTCTGTTATTGGAATTTTTCCCTTACTTTTGAAGTGTGAGTGATCTGATAAAAGAACACAGGATGCCAACATTGCCCTGCAAGATCAACTACACAATACACGCAGTTTTCAATTGTACCCTTTAACCTCCCTATGGTGTGGTAGGTCAGGAGTGTATAACTAAGGGGCACAAAGTAACAGTCGCACCAAGAGCCCTCTACCTTAATAAGAAGTCATTGCTTTATAGGGAACTATATATCTTCCTTCCTTTAGGCCTCCTTTTGGAGGTCCAAAAGGCTCCTATACACATTACATTTATTGTGGTCAAATCCCGGATGGTCTAACCACCTATTGTGTATGGGTGAGGGCCTCCGGACTGTCCCCTACAGATGATAGTGAGAAAGAAAGCTCTCCTTACTAGCAGGAACAAAGCTCTCCTTACTCACAATATATTCATTTTTGGCTGAACAAAGCATGCATGTGTATAGGGGAGTCGGGAAAGATAGCTATAGTGCAGAGTGCTTGTCTGACACCTCAATAAGGTGTATTGGCACATTTAGTGATATTTGACTTTATCGGGGCTGTGGAGCTGGAGTTGGGGCCAGTTTTGGGTAGACTCGGAATCAGAAAAAAGTTACCAAATAAAATGATTGATCATCATAATTATATTGTACAGTTATGAATATTGTATAATTAGATGTATAGCTTGTTGCATATTTACTTTCTTAAGAATTCAGTTACTAGCTTTTTCATGAATTAGAAGAGCTTGACTACTTCTATCTGACCATTTATGAAGAAGTTGTACCCTTACCAGGAGTCAGAGTTGGGCTGTGGAAAAATACATTCTACAATAAAATTACAATATTCTACAATATAAATTACATCGTATGCCAGTTAATAACTATACGGTGATATACACATTGCAGCCTTTCATTAGAGATAAAAGGAGAATACTGCTGATATACAATATAATTTCAACAAAATAAAGAACTAAATTTGAACAAAGCCTAAACAGTTATGCCGCTATTCTACAATCCCATTTGAAGTTCTCTTTTAGAGATAAGTCATTTAAATCCCCATCAACCATATTGTTTTGGGAACTCTCTATTCTTAGAAGCCGATAATTCATATGTTAACAGACAGATTTCAGACTGTACTTTACACTTGATCTAATCATGGTTATAGCTAATAGCATAAATAATAATAAAATATATGTTTGTGCAGGCAAATGACAGCATGTTAAATCTGTTTTATGTATTACAATGAGAAATCTGGCAGCGTTCCCTAGGTAATCTATTTCATTTGAGCTAAAAGGAAAACAGTGCCAGGGGGCAAATTGATACAGTAATACTGGCACAAATAAAATGGTTGTTTTATACACTAATAAAATTAAGGATTTAGTACAACTTTGAGTTAGTTTGTTGACCAATACTTATAATTTTAGAGATAATTTTTTAATTGCTTGCATATTTAAAGGTTATATATTGAGCTTTGTACAGTCTATTATGACTTAATACACATTCAGCATTAGAGTTATCTTTAGCTATGTACAGTCATATGAAAAAGTTTGGGCACCCCTATTAATCTTAATCATTTTTAGTTCTAAATATTTGGGTGTTTGCAACAGCCATTTCAATTTGATATATCTAATAACTGATGGACACAGTAATATTTCAGGATTGAAATGAGGTTTATTGTACTAACAGAAAATGTGCAATATGCATTAAACCAAAATTTGACCGGTGCAAAAGTATGGGCACCTCAACAGAGAAGTGACATTAATATTTAGTAGATCCTCCTTTTGCAACAATAACAGCCTCTAGTCGCTTCCTGTAGCTTTTAATCAGTTCCTGGATCCTGGATGAAGGTATTTTTGACCATTCCTCTTTACAAAACAATTCCAGTTCAGTTAAGTTTGATGGTCGCTGAGCATGGACAGCCCGCTTCAAATTATCCCACAGATGTTCAATGATATTCAGGTCTGGGGACTGGGATGGCCATTCCAGAACATTGTAATTGTTCCTCTGCATGAATGCCTGAGTAGATTTGGAGCTGTGTTTTGGATCATTGTCTTGCTGAAATATCCATCCCCGGCGTAACTTCAAATTCGTCACTGATTCTTGTACATTATTCTCAAGAATCTGCTGATACTGAGTTGAATCCATGCGACCCTCAACTTTAACAAGATTCCCGGTGCCGGCATTGGCCACACAGCCCCAAAGCATGATGGAACCTCCACCAAATTTTACAGTGGGTAGCAAGTGTTTTTCTTGGAATGCTGTGTTTTTTTGACGCCATGCATAACGCCTTTTTGTATGACCAAACAACTCAATCTTTGTTTCATCAGTCCACAGGACCTTCTTCCAAAATGAAGCTGGCTTGTCCAAATGTGCTTTTGCATACCTCAGGCGACTCTGTTTGTGGCGTGCTTTCAGAAATGGCTTCTTTCGCATCACTCTCCCATACAGCTTCTCCTTGTGCAAAGTGTGCTGTATTGTTGACCGATGCACAGTGACACCATCTGCAGCAAGATGATGCTGCAGCTCTTTGGAGGTGGTCTGTGGATTGTCCTTGACTGTTCTCACCATTCTTCTTCTCTGCCTTTCTGATATTTTTCTTGGCCTGCCACTTCTGGGCTTAACAAGAACTGTCCCTGTGGTCTTCCATTTCCTTACTATGTTCCTCACAGTGGAAACTGACAGGTTAAATCTCTGAGACAACTTTTTGTATCCTTCCCCTGAACAACTATGTTGAACAATCTTTGTTTTCAGATCATTTGAGAGTTGTTTTGAGGAGCCCATGATGCCACTCTTCAGAGGAGATTCAAATAGGAGAACAACTTGCAATTGGCCACCTTAAATACCTTTTCTCATGATTGGATACACCTGGCTATGAAGTTCAAAGCTCAGTGAGGTTACAAAACCAATTTTGTGCTTCAGTAAGTCAGTAAAAAGTAGTTAGGAGTATTCAAATCAATAAAATGATAAGGGTACCCAAATTTTTGCACCGGTCAAATTTTGGTTTAATGCATATTGCACATTTTCTGTTAGTACAATAAACCTCATTTCAATCCTGAAATATTACTGTGTCCATCAGTTATTAGATATATCAAATTGAAATGGCTGTTGCAAACACCCAAATATTTAGAACTAAAAATGATTAATATTAATAGGGGTGCCCAAACTTTTTCATATGACTGTATATTATTGATATAAATAAAAATATATGTATATAAGTTTTGAAATAAACTTGCATTTTCTCAAGTTTTTCTATCTGCAGGCTCTATCTTTAGTTGTCAACTTTCCCTGAGCTCGACTCCAGGAGGATAGGGACTAACTTCTATTATATCTTCTATACACAGAACAAACAGAAAAGAGGAGATCAAGCTCTCCATCTCTGTTTTACATACACGCAAAAGCAGCATGAAAGACAACCTTACATAGAAGTACTGAGCAGTGTGGATGTAACTCAAACACTGGGGTGTAATATAACTCTTACTAGAAGCTGCAGCAGCTTGAAGGACTTTTTACAACAAAAATGGACAGTGTTGCTGTAAATTTGACACTAAAAGCAGAAGCAATGGTGTTTGTGTGTCTGTGCCCTTCTCATTATGCAGATTGGGATTCCCTTTCCTCCCCTTTACACTCCATAGACTTCTATGGTTGCAGTTATCATGTGATCTCTCAGTAAAGCTGAAAATCCATGCAGTCTATATCTCTCTTAAGATCAATTTTATCAATGTATTTGGAATGCGTTATATGTACAGGAGGTGGGTGACTTCCACTGGACCCTTCCTTTTTTACGTTGCTGCTGCTGAGCTAGGAGAGCCAGAGGTCATGACAAGAGACAGTGAGTGGGCTACTACTGAAAAAATATGTGTCAACACAGTATTTGGAATGGGGTCAAGTAATATTTATGTGTAGCTGTACAGTGGGACCCCAGAATAAATTGTACTTGTCGACCCTAGACACCCTAGTCTGACATTTGTCCAGAGCCTTATATGATGTCCTAATTCTTGGGCTACAACCAATGCAATGCACCAATGTAACATTTTTAAATAGCTTTATGGTTTCATCTAACAATTTCACATCATCTCCTTCAAATTATATTAGTGCTATAATAACCCCATTATGAAATCATATTTTCTTATCGCCGAGTCTGTTAACACAGAAGAACTCCTATCTGCCCTGTTCTGGCACAGAAGCTTTGATGCTTAGTGATATAGCATTGCGTTAGCATGCCCTTTCCACTAATATACACTGTGTATTATATTCTGCAAAGCGTTATAATTGGAAAATCATAAGTATATAAAGTGGTTTACCTCTCTGTTACATCTTAAAACTTCTATTAGCCTCCTCTTAGCAAGTAGCTGCCTCCTAGTCCTAGTCACTAAATACCTAAAGTCCATGAAATTAGTTTATATGTCCCTGAAGTTCAATCTGAGTCCTAACATCCTTATCTTTGCGTGAATTCACAGAAAAGTATACATATTTCAAAGTCAAGGTTTCCTTAAACCATTCAAGCCAGCAATACACCTGTTTTACAATAGGACACATGCATTCCTGTGAAAATAACTAGAAGCAGTTGTTATTTCACATGTGCAATTTTTAAATAAGTCGCCTTCAAGTACAATTCACTCCTTATCACTATTTGTTCAGTTGTTTTTAATATCACATTCTGAAAGAATTTCAAAAGCCTCTTGCCATGAAGTCATTTGTTATCCACCAGCAGCCTGTGCTTGTTGAATTCTAAAACATCCCTCACTATTTGCATCGTACAGATGGAGCACATTATAAACCCTACAAGACCTTGCTGGTTAGTTTAACAAATATCTTATTTGTCCTTACAGGAGAGACTAGAATGTCAGAAAGGCAGAATGGCTGATATATAGATCTATCACTGACTTGTGAAATACAGTCCAGTGTCACAGTGAACAACCAATATTTCATTTCATTGCATATTGATTATTAATAACACTAATCATTTAGCCAGATTATATGGTTTTCATTGTTTCCATATTTTCTGTAAAAAAAAAATCTTAATATATATTAATCATATGAGTGTTTTAGATGTAAATCAATTATGTATTTTTTAATTTATTTTTTGGATTTATATAATAATTTATAAGTTATAAATTATAAGCAGTGGTAATCCCAAAGGTGACAGTGAACACAACCGGCTTCTTCAATGAAGTCTGAGTCAGTATAACATTAAAAAGTCAGCACAGTAACTTGCCTAATGCACAAGGCTGTGAGGGGCGCAGAGGTTGCCATTGTAGATTGTCCTTCTGTCATATAAGAAGTCATTGATATTATAAAGAGCTTTAAGTTATGGCTTTGTGCTATATTATGAATACATGTTATACGAGTTCCATAAAATTTTATAAGTCTTTATCTTCAAGAAATTCTACACATTCTCTGTTAGCACTACATCTAGGGTACAATATTGGGTCTTAGAAAGATGCTTTACTGCAGCACATTTAGGACCTAAGGATCTGGGTTATGATAATTGCATGTATTGCCATGTGCAAGAGTTTTAAGCACAGTTTGTAGAATAGTGGGACACTTTTTTAGAAGATGGATGCAAAGATACCTTAGGAAAAGTAAAAATAACAACAGCCAATAAAAAGTCCAGGAAGTAAGATTGTATTACAATTGTTTTCCACCAGCCTTGCCTTGCAATAGGGCA
The DNA here is from genome assembly GCA_947044405.1 of Leptodactylus fallax. Taxonomy (NCBI): domain Eukaryota; kingdom Metazoa; phylum Chordata; class Amphibia; order Anura; family Leptodactylidae; genus Leptodactylus; species Leptodactylus fallax. The sequence continues at coordinate 968,433 of CAMRHE010000003.1, forward strand.
GTGTACACGGGCCATTTTACTGAAGCTTTTAGTCTCTAACTCATCATAGTGGTCTGTTATTAGAGTTGCAGAGCATCAGCAGAAAATAACATTCTTGGATTGCTTCCACAGATAAAAATAATTTCACTGATAAGAATTGATTCCACAATAAATTATAAGGTATATCTACATTCTAGCCAGATATGATCAACAACCATTATATGGTCATGAAACCTATAAAGAAGTCAAGCATCATAACTATCAAGTCATTTTATTGCATCAGTTAGACAAAATAAACACATAAAAAGTGGTTCCCCTTTTTAGTAAACCCGTTAAATTAGACTTTATTGAACTATGATTAACATGCAGCCTATTTAACCATACATGACTGATGAACTCAATCGACAATCGTGTGATGTCATTGTTTTACTAAGAGCTTTGGTTAAATACTTTGAAACTGAATAGTTCCAGTGTAGAAAAGTCAGCAAAATTCTCAACGCTGTAGTGTGAAAAAGTTGCACAAATTGCGATGTCCCAGATGGCGATTGTTTTTCTTTTTTTCCTTTATTTATGTAAAAGAGTCATTTAATAGGCAATACAGAATATTTATACACTTTCACTTAAGCAATTAAAACGGGTATGTGCACCATTTGGATACAGCCTTGGAATTGATTCTGCTGAAAATGAATTTTACTGAGTGGTTTACAGTAAATAACTATGAGACTAACATGAAATATTTCAGACATAAATATTTTCAATCGATACCTGAGCTGTTTTCTAGAACATTGGTTTACACCAATTACACTTTAGCAAGTAAAATTTTATTCCAGAATAAATTATGTTCAGCATAAACATTGTATATCACTTTTGTTACAGGAAGAGGTTGATTAAAACAAAGTGAGAATCATGTAAATAAACACATAGATTACATTGGAATCAGTTTTTCAGCTTTATTTATTTCAGTAATATTGGACACGTGCAGAGTAGTAAAAATTATGCAGGTGATTTCTAAGATATGATTGTATACTTTTTAACAAGGTATTAATAATTGTCAAGATTTTAATGCTTGCTATTATTTCTTTTTTTATATATACATTTGATTAAATGTTGCTTTAATTTGTCCTTTCAGTTAACAATTACCACAGCTAATGCATTATGTATATTTAAGATATCTGGTACCCTCCTTTTTAATCTTTTTAGTGTTGTTCCTCCTATTTACTGTCCCCTATTTATTTTGGAAAAATGGCCACTAGCATCTGATACTCTCCATTCTATTGTCTAATTCATTCAAGAATGGATGGGGAGGGGGATGTCTCAGTCTAAGAGTAGAATAGTGCATACCATAGTCTAAGAAACCAGGGGGCATTGTGCAGAAATTAAGAGAGGACTGGAAATAAGGAGAACCACACTAGAAAGATTAAACAGGAGGGCCCCAGGTATTTTATCTATCCATTATACATGTATTGTGAAATTTTTATTGTGATCTATATGGTCGCTTTAAATATCCGTGAAGTTTTACTTCTTCTATTCTCCCTTCTCCTTCTCCCCTTATATATATATATATATATATATATATATATATATATCTGTATTCATGTCCATTTGTGTTTGCATAGTAAATGGGATGTTATTGTTGCACACACAGGACATATCATCAATAAGGTGTTACAGGTTATTTGACAAGCAGACTGTTAGAAGTATTCACTAGTGGCAAGTGGTTGGTTCCAAAGCCCACTCCACATGGGATTGTCTTCTTCTAGACCTTTGACACTGTTGTTTTAGAAACCCTGTAGCTTATCAGAGTCTTAGTGGAACCCTGCTGTCAACCTCCTCTTAGAATTGATGGACCAGTGAGTGTCAGCAAATATTAAGGAATGAAGAACTTACAAGTAGATGAATAAAAATAAATACCTAGATGCTGATGAGTGCAATATACGTGTATTGTCAGAATGGTAATGATTTTTTTTTATCCTACAATGCTTATTATTCACACAGGTAATATTTTTGGTTAATAGTATGTAAATAACTTTGAAAAGAATACCTGCTTTAGGCGAAGGCCCCATGTAGGGAAACACATCTATAAAAAACGGTGGAAAAAAAGGGGTTTTTTTTCCTCTGTTGTTTTTTCCCTTATTAAATCTATAGGAAAAATGCTTGCATTTCCGCAACTAAAATTGACATGCTGCGTTTTTCAAAAATGCGTGCGTATTTGAAAATGCTGCTTTTCCGCAGCGTTTTATTCCACAATGTGAATGGGATGAGCCAGAATCTAATTCACTTTGCTAGTACTTTAAAACTCAGTATTTTTTCCCACTGTGTAGCCTTAAAGGGTTTATCCATGTAGGACTTGCCCCTTTTCATAAAGTCAGCTGAGGATGGGAGGCAGGTTTGTTGCTCTGCTGGAATGCCTGGCTGTTAATATTGGAGGGAATCGACTCTCTTAATAATATTGCATGACACACATTAAATGCCTTATCAGTCACGGATCCCTCTTTGTTATCAAGTAAGGAGTTCCTTTTAATGTCAGTGTATAATCATAACACCTACAGCAATATTTATGTCTTGAGTAGTCATAGTAACATATAAAACCTTGGATCAATTTGCCTAAAATCTAATACCCATAGTCTGTAACATTTTTCTTTCAAGTCATCCAGACCCCTCTTCAACCTTCATAACATCCTGTGGATGTAAATTTCAAATTCTCACTGCTCTTACAGTAAAGAATCCCTATATTTGCTGATGAAATGCTATTATAGGCATAGAGGATGTCCCCTTGTTATCGTCACAGACCTAGGAGTAAATAAAAATTATTAGAAAGGTCTTTGTACTGTCCCTTCATGTATTTGTATGTTGTGATTAGATCTCCCCATAGCCCCATTCCCCTAATTATTTTGGTCACCTTCCTCTGCACCCTCGAAAGTTCAGCTACAGTATGTCAATCATGTACCTAGGGGCCCAGTATTGTGCAGAATACTCTATGTGTGGCTGTACTATATCTTGAAACCCGCCCATTTAATTATATACAGTACAATAGAAAGTTAATGACACGCTGTCATTTACAGGGCAGAATTCAAAGTAAAGAAAACTTTCCAACATGTCTGTTAACCTTTTCAATCAGATCTGCATTGCCATGAATAAAAAAAATAAATGCTTAAAATTTTTGTCAGAATTATCTGTTTTATGTATATTCAGCAATTCATACAGTAGATTTGCTTGCATCTGAATATGGAGTGATTGTTACACCTTGATGTTTTATGGAGCAGCAGTTAAAGATATATATTTTTAAATGATGTCTATTTTATTTGGCTTTTTGTTCTAAATCTCCTACTCTTTGCCTGTCAGCCTGGGTTAACTGCTGGGTTTGTACAATTCATGCCTCTGCTATAAGCGTGCAGAAAATATCTTCATTTTATGTTTCTCAAAGTATCATCTATTCCCTCAATCACTTGCTAAGTCTCCTGTAATCTCTTTTAATGTAAGCATGCTGGAGTTTTCCCTTTTGTTTCACTGCCCTTGCATTATTTACTTTGATCTGCTGTGAGAAAATCTGATAGAGTGTTGTCCTAACTGCTAGCATCACACCATTAAGATTTTAGGCTCGCTACTTTACATCTGGAGAAAAACGGCTCTTGTGTGAAGACCCTGGTTTTTCTTTAGGTCTCATCGTCCCTGGTGGGAACCTTAATTGCATTTTCCGTTTCTCACTGAGAATGGCTGAAGAGTGCCTGCCTTCCCTGCTGATGGTGTAGTAGATGAAGTTTTACTTTACAGACTTTATAACTTGTATTCAGACATACTGTAAATAATTTTTAGAGCTGTTAGAGCTGTATTGCAATACAACTCATGAGAAAATATAACTCTAAGAATGTTACATGTTACAAGTATATTACTGTGTTAATTGTTGTTAATGTCTGTGTAGAAGACGAGATGAGAGATTGCCAGGGTATAAAAGAGGAACCTACAAGAAAAATCTAACTGACAAAAAAATCTCTAATATTACATTATTGGCAAACCAGCAAAAAAGTGACCAAAAAACTGAGGAATTCAAAAGTGGAGAGTACCTAGCTTTATTTACTGCTCAGTACAAGTAGGCTGAAAATTGGAGGGCTGATCAAATAATCCTTACAACCTCTTTCCACAGTATTGCAGATTGTATTTGTCAGGACATATCCTGACTCCATCGCAATTTTGATTATGTCTCAAGAAGATTGCCACTAAATCCAACATCCTGGATAGACTGTAGTTGATAAAGTGGAAGGTCCACATACTGATGTACACAAGTACATGGATGTGCAGCTTGGTTACTTCTTGTGGCTGGGACTAATGCTCAAGCATCTCTCAGCTTGGCACTTACAAAGATTACTTATTAGACAGTCTGAACTATTCACTAATGAAAAATTATACTGGGAACCAAACTTGAGTTTCCATTAAAAAAAAAGGATTGTTTAGCTATGTTTCCAATAAAGAAAACTTTGTCTCCAAGTCCACTTATTGGAAGGTAGCTATCATATAAGTCAATGTCCAACCTTTAAGCCTCAAATTCCCATCAGTGGACTCTAACCCAGTTCACCAGTACTTTACTGTCCTCTGCAGTGTTGAAGAGTAAGCAGCCCAAAACAGCTTTCTGCAGTTGAGTGTCTGGTTTGGTTTTCATCGTAGTGCAGTGTGTGATATGGATATTTGGCCCTGATGAGTGCTGAGTAGAGTACTGGTTGGCTAGGTGAGGACTGTTATTGCCGTCAGGGGAGGGGGGTTTAAAGGGTCAGGTTTTGACTTCTAGAGTAGCCAGAAGTCAAATAGCACTAGAGGCACAGCTTTCGTTTCTTCTTTTGAAAAAAACTAATTTGTATACCAGGAGCATTGCATGGTCTAAAAGACTCGCTTTTCTTCCAAAAGAGAATCTGTATTCCCTGAAAAGGGGGGAAATAAATAAAAATTTTCTGCCCTGTTATCTTAATTGTTGGTTCCAGTACATCCAGAATATTTGTACTGTACTGTATTTGTACTGTGTAGGCATACACTGGCATCCTTTGCCCATAGACTGTTGAAAACATAGCAGTTTGAATAAAGTTATAGTGATGTATACCAGACCAACGGAGACCAAAAGGTCTTCATCTGATGAATGGGGACTTATGGATATGTTTTTGAGCATTTGCAAGCAGCATGAATTGAGCCTTATTTCTAAGGCTGGTGTTATCCTATTATCTCTGTTATGAACACTGAGAGTTTTTGTAAAATGCAATATGTTCCTCTTAGATTCATCAGTGGTGGAACCCAGGGTTTGCCTTGAGCACTTACTGAAATGTGAACTGCTAGGCTGCTGGACTGTACATGCACCAATTAGGCTTGGGTCTTTTATCTTTTATATGCATTCATTTTCACCTTACTATGTGCCTTTATAAGTCCTTCCTTTGATAGTATTTATGAAGTAATAAAGGAAACGTAGGAGGTAGGCGATTGTGCTACCAATTTTCATTTTTACTGTTCAGTTTGGTAAATGAGCAAATCACAGCGTTATCAGTTAAAGTTCAGAGGGTCTTGAAGCAATTATATACGTTCCATAATAAATGGCTTCTATACAGCTGAAAACAAGAGCAGTTAGATGTAAAAACATCACAATGAAACATGCAGCCATAAAATAGACATTTCTGCATTCAATTATACCGGCAGGATGTACAGTACAGAGCTATGTGGAAATTCCCTACAAATGCTAGATCATTACGTATCAACCACATTGGAATTGGATTACCATTTAATTTAGTCACACAAATATATGTAGAAAAAGTCTCCTGAAGATATTCATTGTTTGGACAAGTTCTGCTGGTTTCTTCAAACAATGCGAGCTAAATGATAATATAAAAAGTAATAAAAGAATGTTTTCACAGCTGTTTGTCTTTGATTATATACTGACTTCTTTGATGTTGCGCAATAAGAGACTTTGAACCTGGAGAGAGATCAAATAATGAATTGTTCTGCTTTGTGAAGCTTAAGAAGGGATTTTATTGTTGAAATATATAGTGCAACTTTTTTTTTTTTCTTTTACGTTTTATATAATAGTTAAAGGTGGTATGAGATCATTTCAGATGGATTAAATTAAATGCTTAAGGCAAACCATGGGTAACTTTTTATTATATACACATAAAATAAGCAATCTGAGATTCAATATGACAGTATCTTGCTCTGAATTTTACATTACTTAAGAGTGAGAAAAAAAAATGAAACAAATAAAAAACTGAATGCCTCCTTTGTTACAAGACCTGACTCTTCTGCTGAAGTCTATATTTATAGTAATGTAACTCATTGAAAGGTATGGGTTTTCTTCACTTGTGCTGTATTCCTTGCTGGCATCTTATAAAAGTTTCTTTAGTTATATCTGAGTGGTTGTTATAGGTCTACTATGTTAGTTACTATCTTATGAATTTGTAGGTTTTTCAGTAAAGTAATTAGTCAATATTTTAACATAGGGCGTTCCATTAGTCTTTTCCTTTATTGGAGCAGATAAATGGATTTCAAGCTATGATGTATCCATCACATGACAGACACCACCTGAAGGACCCTATTGACTTATAATTTGTCAGTTAAACAATGCTGTATGCTGCACTATTTTGTACGTCATATGGGACTAGTGCTTGAACTGGTTTTTCAGTGCAACAGCCTATCACCAGAATGTTCTGTTTCTGTCACATGCTGATAAGTTGGTATTTTCTTGGTGGATGTGGATAGTATCACCAGTTAGTGCCGAGTAGGGTCCCAACCCTTAGACATCAGAAAATGGACTCTGTACGTCAAAAGCAAATGCTTTTGACGTACAGAGTCCATTTTCTGATGCTGATAAGTGGGGGTCCACTGGTAACAAGAACAAAGAGACCAAGGCCACTTTGACACTTTACAGGCAACTAGATGACATTGTACAGGGGAAAATTCAGAAGAATGCTAAACAAGGCATCAAACCCTTCATTTTAGTGATTTTGAGCAGTATGCCTTCAGTTGCTTTATCTGTAACATGCCCTTAAAGGTCCTTCCAAAGTAATATATTTAAGTACTATTTTGAATACCGTCAGTTTCTTAAGCTGGTCTTGGAAATTAAACCTCAAATGAATCTACTGAAAGAGCAAAGCAAAGAGCAAAGTCAACTTGAGTTGAGATGCCGGCAGAACCAGTCAATTATATTATGTCTATAGAGGCTTTACAGTTGGGAAAGAAAGGTCAGGCATGGAGTTTCAACACCCAATCTTTTTGCTCTCAGTTGAAGATAAGCCACCTCCAGAGCAGAAAATCTTGGACAGGCTGCGGGGAGTAATAGCTGTCTGTCAAATGAACATTAGGCCTATTCTGTTGTAGGTGCATATGCAATACAAAGCTCATGTAAAATTGAGGGCTGAGGAATCCGTAGGCAAAACCACTGATTTTTACTCCTATATTTTTACCCAAGACCAACTCTGACTTTTGTTCCAACTATGACTTCTTCATAAATGTCTGAAAGACATGGTTAGTCAGAAGCAGTAAAGCTCCTCTAATTCCTTAAAAAACTAGTCATTGAAATCCTCTGAAAGTAAATATGCAACAATCTATACATCTAATTAATTATACAATATTAATAATTAAATCATTTATTTGAAAATAATGAATAATTTTCATTATTTGGAAGCTGGAGTCAGAGTCAGTGGCACCCAAAACTGGTCCCAACTCAAACTCCTTGACACCCACTCCACAGCCCTGGTGAAATTAGACATTTGTCTGAGAAACATGAGTTCAACCAGTCAAATCCTTTGATTCCTTGGAATATCTATCTATTGATAATTTCGTGAGACTTGTATGGTAGTAATGGAGTGGAGAGTCATCATAGACTGACAGCTTTCTCATGTCTATGGCCAGCTTTAATCCTAACAGAGTCTCTACTGTTGTAAGCTCACAGACTGTGTTTTAGTTGGCTAGTCTGACTGTAGCTGACATTTTGACTTCTCATTGTGCCCTAATGTAACCAGATGGTAGTATAAAGCAGTTGCTTCAGCTTGAATATAATGGGCATTTTTACAAATATAGTTCAATGAATGTGCTGACTTTTTTATATTTTGTTTTAAAATGTGTTCCCAGGACATCGATATAGGGAATTGCAGCTGCAGGTTGAGGCTGTGTTTTATTCACTTAGACTGCATAGATAGAATACATTACTAGAGATGCAATTTATATAACTTCTAAAGATAAAGCACATTTGTGGACTTTCTTTTACACATAACAGAGCTGTCATTTAGCCTACCTAACTGTGATACCACAACATTCCACTTATTTCACAAAGGCTGAAGCAACATAAGAGGTTAAAAAACAGCCCGACTCTGCTACATTTGTGTACATCTATGGGGAAGTGTATAAATAAACTAATTCTGCCACCTTAGTTCTCCAAAATGTGGGGACCGCATTTCAATATATTGAATAGTATAACATTGTAAGGCCTTATTCACATGTCTGCAGTTTACATACGTATGCCATCTGCATTTTTCATGGACAGTATATATATCTATACTTTTCAATGTACTTATTCAGACATCCACTTTTTTTCAAGGAGCATGAGTCCATAATAAAAAACAGAAGCATCATCATTTTTTTTTACTGATTCGGATGCATCACATAATGCAAGTCTAATAGCCTGTGAAAAAACAGAGGGCATCTGGGTGTCATATCTTTTTCACAAACCCAAAGACGTCGAAAAATATAAGAAATGTTTTGAAAAAAGTTTTTCATGTGAAAAACATAATCACGGACAGCACATGACCTGCAGAGAATCAGGTAGAGTGCTGCCCGTGATTATCTCAGGCATCACTCGTCCTATCACATTTAGTTGTCTATTAACTGAGCCATATTGATTGAAAAGTATGGCACCCCTTTAAGTGGCCCCTTTAGGACTATGTATTGTGATGCAGGATGATAGAAGTAACCTAAATGGCTACGGATTATCATTTCCTAATGGGGCATCCTATGATATGTTAGAACTACATGCAATGATGGTCAAATGGATGGCCCCGCGGTCAGTACATACCGTTAGCAACTGAAACGTTCATCCAAAAAAATACATCCAACCAAAGTGTCAAACAAACACTGACGACATTTTCATTTCCCGACTGCTGTGAAAGTAATTTGATTAGTGGGTGAAAAAACTTTAACTTTAAACTTTGCATCTTTCAAGTGATAATTCAATGGATATGTTAAACAAAGGAATATTGTAACTTTCCAGATTTTTTATGATGAAGGTGTGTTTAAGAGATGTCACTTTGATATTTTTACATTATGTCCTACATTTGTCAGCTAAAACCAGGATATTGCCTCAATGAGAAAAAGCATGTTCTGCACTTGTCAAAAGGCAGTAAGTAATGATTAAAATAGCAGTGTGAAACGCTGGGAGATTAAAGTGATGCTAATGATAAGTGAGAGAAGAAAAGGGCAAGCTATATTTTAATCCCTGAGAGAATGGTTAATGACTTCTATTGCCTGAGATTAAACTAAACCTGTCTCATCAGCTTTTTCTGCCTGGTGAAAAAAGCTCTCTGCACTTTAATTTATTAAAGTCTTTTAAGGAAGCACATTGATCCACAGAGGTTAAACTTAAAAAATGGGAAAAACACACAGTGAAAATGCTCCGAGTAAGATGTGACTTTGTTGCTCCAGGATCCTCTCGATTTCTATTAAGAATTATTTGTCTGTGCTTTCTTGCGTTTAATTAGGCAATAAGAATTGTGAGAACGGCAATGTTTGTTTCTCTCCACTACAACATAGTGTTCACACATATCTGGCGAAGGGAGAAACAGCAATAAACTAGCGTCGATTTAGAAAGCACTGCAAGGGAAGACTGACCACATCCATTGTGTTGGTTTATTTCCTTTTTCTAGGCTTGAATTCATAATTACATTTTCATAGAAAGGAATAAGGAGGATTTTATTTCACTTTAATTTTCTATGAATGTGTGTAATAGGATCGAAATAGGTTGTCATGAGCAATAAGTACAATTTGTAGAAATGTGTTCATGGCAATGAACCATTGCAGTGCTTGTTCTTCCAAGAATGAACACTGCCCCTAGTGGAGACATGCTTTAGTGAAAATGTTATAATGATTGTTTGACTTGGATTGTATGAAAATAATATGATGACACACCATGGCATGCAGCAAAATAAATCAGCAAAAAGTACATAGAACATATTTCATGGTATACAATGTAAAAGCATTAAAATAGAATGCTCATCTGTCCCTTATTTCAGTTGTGTTGTGCTGATGTTGTGTAGCTTCACTGAAACATTATAAGAAAAGAGTTTGATTAGCAATTTCTTATTATTAGACATGTCATCTTTAACAGCAGGGTATAGTATGCAAATTGGGGCATGAAGTACAGGTGGTCAGAAAACAACCTAAAGGTGTAATTCTTATATATATATATATATATATATATATGTAAATTGTTTTTAAACAATATTCGGATTATTTATAAAAAGAGTTGCCTGATTCACATATAGTCTATACAAAAAAGTCAGAGAAATACATGTAAGTTTGATAGACATGTCTTCTCCCAAGACAGCAAAATGCCCTTTCTGAACATGACAGCTGGTAGAAGTGCATGTGGTGTAACCCCATTGATCAACGCCTCCCACTAGAACACATTAGGGGAGACCTATCAAGCAAAATGCACCAAAATTCTGTGCAATTTATGCCAAAAAACAGTTTAACATGTTGTGAACCACATTTATCAAGTATTTTAGACACTTTTAGGCCAGGGCCCCACATGGCATAAACGCTGCAGTTTGGCCACTGTGGAAAAACACAGCATTTTACAGTCCATGCAAAGGGGATAGGATTCCCTAGAAAAAATCTGCACAGCGGACACTCTGTTGCGGTTTTGGAAATTGTAGCATGTCAATTATACCTATGGAAATGCTGGAGTTTTCCTATAGGTATAATGGAAACAGAAAGTCCACAGAGGAAACGTCTGCAGACTTCCTGTGAAAGCACTGCAGGAAAAAGCCATGATTGTTGCCTCCACGGTTTTTTCCGCAGTGCTTTTTTGCTGCAGCCCGCTACATGGGACGTTAGCCTTAGACACTGTTACGAGTTGTAGAACACAGGGGGTGTGATTTCATGGAAAGGGTGTGTCTTTGCAGAAAGAGGTATAGCTTAACTCACAACGCCTTAGTGCAATAACACGACAAAATTTTGGTGAATTTTTCTTGCGTAAGCTAAGCCAACTTAGAAGAGTTGTAAAGTTAGAATAGACAGACTATTAAAACAACAGATTTAGCAAACAGCATCAGGCACTTTGATAAATAAGGCGCAGTTTAAGACTGTCTAGTCTAAGTTTGCACTGTCAAACTTTTAGACAGTGATAGGGAATGTAGATTGTGATAAACCTGCCCCAATGTATGTCGGTGCTAGGTTTCTTCTTCTGGACAACCAGGAAACTACAACAGACACACTGCAGAACAGTAGGGGATGCTGATGGATGGCGTCACATAAAATGCTGCTCCATTAGCTGTCATTTTCAGGATGGGAGCTGCTGTGCTGTCTGGGATTAAGGTCCATCTATCAAAGTTCTGTGGCTTTACAATGCTATTGAAGAAGACCTAACTTCTAAAGATCATATACTGTATTAGCAAGTCATCTTTATATCCCTTTACCCATTTGTTTGCACAAATGATATGGGATGCCTCTGCCATGTACCAGAGACTCCACTGGTTGCCTGTTTTAGAATACAATTTAAACTTCCTCATTCTTTTCCACAAAGTTCTCCACCGTGCTGCACGTTCCTGTATTTCCTACCACCCAAATAATGCTTTTTGTTCTGCCTGTGATCTAACACATCCTCCATAATTCAAGCCTTCCACTCCTCTATTCAAGACTATTCTCATGCTGCAGCGTTTCTCTGGAATATACTACCTTAGACACTCAGATTAGTTCCAATAATCCACATATTCGATTATGCCATAAAAATACATTCTGGTCTATCCCATCGCATTCCCTAATCAAACTCTTCTCAGTATAGCCCCTTTCTTTACTATTCCTTAGAACATGATCCCTTTTTCCAACAGTAAGCCCTGTACCGCATACACATATGTTTCTGTTTGGTAACAAGCACTTTTACCTTTAGTGCCACCTTCATGGCCTCATAGTTATAAACTCTTGTGAGCAGGGCTCTCACTACTATTGTTTAGATTGCTGCTCTGTAATGTTTGATTTTGTGAATGTACCTTATGAATTGTAAAGTGCCGCAGAGAATGTTGGCTATATGTACATAAAGATTATTATTAGAAAGGCCCTTCTGAATTATAATCTTTATTGCTTATTCTCAGGCATCAGTGTGTGATCTGTGGGAGGTCTGACACACACCAATAACAGCGCCTTTACTGCTGATCCCTCACCAATCGTACATTGATAGTCTTTAATTAGAAAAGGATATTAATGATACATCCTGGGAAACCCCTATGAATGTTTTCATTTATATACCTTTATATAAGCAGAAATAAATGTGTTACATATAAGACAAATAACATTATATACATAATACATTTAGTACAGTGCTGGAGGAAAAGGCAGTTTCTTTTGTGAATTGTGGTAATGTATTTGGTTTTTCAGCAGCTTTCTGGAATAAGAAAAATGGGTTGTGCCAAATGGCAAACTCAGTTTAGCTGCACCGATAATCTCCACTCATCTGTACCTGCATTGGGGCTGATTTGTGCAGATTAAAGAGGCGCATGAATACATTGGAGCAATGCATCAACTCCAAGTAGGTGTCAGACACTTATCCTTTAAGCCTCCCACATTGTCTCTTTCAGTAATTCGCAATGATACTATGCTACTTTAAGTAGCTCAGAATATATATAATAGATGTGGAAAGCCCTTGATGTGACTGGAGCACAGAACATGAGCTAAAAGCCTGAACTGTACTCAGATATGTACACCGCGTCTCAGTGTCATGGGATGATAGTCTGACATTCATGTTCCATTTCCACTCATTCAAGCTTGTTCCTGAACTTCTGATGTTCTTGTACAGAAAGATACTGCTTGAGAAATCTTGTTAGGTTTTACATTTTTCATTTGCATAAAGAACACAATGTTCTCTCCTTGTATTCACATTTATTCAGGGCCTTTTTTTCCTGATGTCTAGGAAGTATATAGTATGTTCTTGTTGTCTTTACTTTACATGCTGGTATGGCACTAAAGCATATGTACACTACTGGTTTTATGTTATTTATTAATTTTGACATGTTCTGTCTTAAAAGTCATCCATACAGTCAAAAAAACTGTAAATGCATCTTTTTGTATTGCATGTCAAAAACACTTGACAAGAGTATACAAATGAATGCTTGACTCTGATAATACATGTAGACTACCATCTCGGTACAGTTTTAGTTTTAAGGTGCTTAGATGGGTTCCATGAAGTTGCAGAACTATGGTATTCTCATATCCCTTAAAGGGTCTGGGCCCAGTGTGTGTAACATCAAGTAATGACCTATCCTATGGTGTCTGTCATTTCACCAAATCATGTCCTGCGCGGTGTGATTGACATATCCCTCACTGATATCATCCTGATACCCTAGCAAACTGCCAACCATGGTGTCAGTTAGTGCAATGACTGCATGACTAGATAAAGCTGCTCCCAACCCTCCATGACTAGTTAAGGTATATTTTCATATACCAATCTAAGGGTCTAAAAGAATATAACTTGACTATTCAGCAACAGAAAGCTTAGTGGGGAACACCATGGGAAAGGTTATTATTTGATGCTGCACGCACTGGGACCAGTTTAGGGTTGAAAAAACATTTGACAGGTTCCCTTTAAAAGGGTTTTTCCATCTTGATGACATATTGCTAGGATATATTATCACATAATAACAAAATTTCTGACCCCTGGAACCCCTCTAGACACTGCATTGCATTCAAGGTTTTCTGTGCCTATTGGTGTTGTCAGATATCTGGCTGTGTAGGAAACATACCTGATGCAGTTCTCTGCACAGCAGGTAGTCAGCAAGTCACTGTGCATAAAAAAACAGAAAAAGGGATGCTGTGACTACTCTATTTTTAGGAGCGGTGGTGGTCCCAGAGGTCTGACCCCCACCTGCTGTATCAAAGAGTGATGGCATATCCTAGTAATATACAGTCACTTTATAAGATAGTAATACCCCTTTAATACTGGAGCTTTTAATTTTACAAATGCCAAAATTCATAAATAATATGACATAAGTTCACTACACAGCTTTCAGCAGCACTAGGCAATCCTGTGAAAAGTATATGCCCTTTTCCAGATGTCTCATATTATTGAATATTCATCACACTGACACTTTCTGGTCTTAAAACAAAGTGTAACTTTAGACAAACGAAACTTAAGCAAACTCTTAATACTGCATTTATTTAAGGGCCGGCAAGGTTATGCAATACCCATATCACTTATCTGAAACAGTAAACTGTACCTTCTCAATAACTGGTTATACCACCTTTGGAAGCAATAATTGCAACCAAACAATTCCTGTCATTTGATATCAATCTTTTCATGTCTCTGTTGAATCTTAAGCTCACAGTATATATTGATCCTTACCATAAGAGTTACTACAAGAGTGCTATGTCACAATCAAACGATCGTCCAGAAAAGATGAAAGTTAAGGTTGTTGAAATGTATCATCTGGAAAGGGTTTCAAAGCTTTTGCAAAGCCCTGGGTCCCCTGTGATACACAGTGAGAGCCATAATGTCCAAACTGAAACTACTCGGATTAGTGGTAAATCTTTCTAGGAATGTCCTTCTACAAAAACAACTCATCCAAGATACTGCAACCTGCCTAAGAACAATATAGATAAACATACTAAAGATATGAAGACCTCCTTATCATTATTAATGGATGAGCCATAAATTTTCATTGCTCCAGGGAATGCTTACAAACTTTGCATAAATCAATAGTACAACTGAAAATAGTAAAAGTTGCAATATATTTTATTACAGGAAAATGCATCTTTGTTCTCTTATCATACGTCTTTCCTCTTCCCCCTGCTTCCTGCAGTGATCAACTACTCTAAATTCACTGATCAAATACATATAAATGACACTAGGTTCACACTAGCACCTTGGTCTCCATTGGTTGGGACCCGGGGGGACCCGAATGACGGAGAACCGGACCACTAAAACCGTGGTTACACATGGACACTAGCAGACCCCGTTGACTACATGCGGCGGTTTCTGTGGCTGAATCTCCAGATGTGAACCCAGCCTAATGCAGTGAGAAGGTGAATTCTCAGTTTTACTGAGAGATTGGGTTTCAGCAACTGTCCATAGCTATAGGGGGTGTAGAGGTAGCTATCAGGCTCTGAAGCCTAAGGGGGCCCAAAGTCCTCTCTGAAACATAAGAAGACACAGGTATTACAGACAGAACATGTCAAGCAGGGGCCCCAATATAGATTTTACATTGGGGCTCAGGAGCTTCAAGTAGTTAAAGAGACACACAAAGACTCTTCTTCTAGTACAGTAAGAGTTCTATCTCATCTACTGGTGAATTCACAGTAAGACTGCTCATTACTGCTACATAATGTACTCCATGCTGCTGCTTTTTAGATGTGAATTGGGGACCGCGATCTGTTCTTCTTTCTATGTGCTGTTTATGGAAGACATCATTGCAGCTATGTCTACTGTGAAACTGAGCTCAGGGACAGTAAGATATGAAACATGTTGAAAGGAAAACTGGCAATAAAGGTATAATGCAAGTTAAATAATGGTCAGAAATAGTATTTTTCTTGATGGCTGATTCTAAAAGTCGACTGAAGCGACAGGTATGCTTTAAGTAGAATACTCACTTATATATAAGCTAAAATAAGTTTTTAGCTTAATAAATTCATTTACAAATCTGCAAAACATTGAAGGGGATTTCTGGTTATTTTTTTTTTTTTTTTTGTGACCTATCCATAGGATTGGTAGGGGACTGACACTGATCAGCTGTTAGGGACTGCTGCCTGTACTACAGTGTGGACTGAGCCAGAATCAGATGGTTCTGTAGCATTTTCAGCTGAAGCTGGATTTATAGATAGATAGATAGATCGTGATCATAGTATTACTATTAAGAGTTGTTTTGTATATTATTTGAAACAGTCTTGAAAAGCAGGAAATGAATATATATATTAAGCTGGAAGTGATCTTGACACATCTAATTTTCTAGTGGGTAACCAAAACTGACTGGGGAGCGTTGGAGCTGTAACAGCAGTAAGTCACTGGAGGGTATATGATAGATATTAATTGTTTATTTGTTTCTGATAGTAACCCTTAAGCATTACTTCTAATCACATGTGTTGTAACAGAGCATCTTTTATGCTTCACTGATTAAACCTCTGTCCTAATTAATTTGTAAAGACTTGGGAAGGAAGATTCAGCTGTGACCTGGTTCTCAGAATAACTTGAATTAGTCTATTTTGATATGAAATTGTCATTGTACTTTCCAAGTGGATCGGCCTATATAAATGTAGCTCTGAAGACATTCATTTGCTATTTCCAGAAGAACTATTTCATTACTGAGTATGATTTGTGTGGTTAAAAACTGACAAATAGTGAAGCAAGTTTTTATACATGCGGTCTGCTGTTCGCTTTACAGACATATTCACACAATACAATTCTCTAACATGTTTCATGTGAATTTATCATTTAAGGGGAAATGAAAATAGATCTAATACTGAAAGAAAATAATTAAAGCTTTTCCTTCTCACCCCTGTGGGATTTATTTCTAGTCTTTTTAAAAGAAAAATTCACAAGACTTTAAAGGGGTTGTCCATTTTCAGCAAATACGTGTTATTGTTTACATACTGAAAAGTTATAACATTTTCCAATATACTTTCTGTATCAATTCCTTGTGGTTTTCTAGAACTCTGCTTGCTGTTATTCATTGTTTACTTCCAGTGGATAAAATCAGTTCATGGTCATGTGATGGACAGTCCATGGTCATGTGATGGACAGTCCATGGTCATGTGATGTTTTATTACTGGGCTCTGATTGTAACGAGTTGTGCACGTGTGTCCATCACATGTACTGTATATCACATGGCCATGAATTATATAACTTTTCATTATGCAAACAATAGCATTTATTTTCAGTAAATAGACAACCCTTTTAAGTGAACCATTATGTTGGAATATATCCTAAAATATATTATGCAGTTGTTTAACTGTCTATTGCCAAATGTGATATTATATAAGCAACAGAAACAACTAGCTTTAGACCTTATGTGCAGAACAATTGTATGTGCGCAGAGGTGCTGCATGTCCTATAACGTGTAAAATCGGTGGCACGCCAACGTATACTATGCAGCATTAGCCTTTGTATAATGTGAATTCCAAATACAGTTAGTTGGAGATAGCCAAGAGTTGTACTCAGCTATCTACATAGTCACATAGAAATGAATGAGGTGAATACACCTTTTGGCACTAGGGTTCCCTGTTATGAAAGGTGGCATCCTAGCATTCAGAACCATATTGATCAGAAAGTCAACCCCTATACATTTAGTACAATAGTTGTAATAACTGTAATATCCATTTAAAGATGACTGCCATTCTTTCAATAGGACACAAACAATAAGCTTCTATAAAATATACTTTAGTCTATTGATGGAAGATATCATGATTTAAGAGGATGGTCACTTTACAATAAAATTTCCATAAAGGTCATACACTGTTATGTTGTGGTGCATACAAGTATGCTTGTCTTCATACTTTACCCCAGCTCTGAAACTGAAGTCCCCAAGCAAGGCCATGGCCATTGGATGTACAGATGTGTCCACACTTAATTTAGTTAAGGACTCCAATTTTAATAAACTATTACATCATAATGTGATATCAGAACATGTCTTGAAAGGCTGCAGCTCACACCTCCTACCCGCACTGAGCCACACGTATACACAAGTAGGTTAGGTAGCATATCATCTTGTGATAAGTTATCACAGCATCATGCTGCTTTTAGAAAAGCTACTTAACTTGTGATAGACAGATGCAGAAAAATTTTACATTGCACTGATAACAGACCAACAAGACAACAAAAGCCAAAAAGTCAATTTAACACTCTGTGCCATAGTGCAGTGATTTTAAACTTTAGTACATCTATATCACATAACATGTCCAGCCAAGAGGACAAGTAAGGCAGGACACACCTGTAGAATGTTGAGGATCATGTGATGTGTCCATGTGATCACTTCCTTGGCTGCCCATGGCTGCATTCACTATGGTGCAGGTTCTGAACTGCTACTGAGGTTTCTATTGCAGGTCAGTAGAATCTGCTGTATGCACTGACCATGATTAGTTACTGTTTAGCACCTGCACTAGAGATGCAAGCAGGGACAGCTGAGAACACCTGCACTAGAGTGATGCAAGCAGGGACAGCTGAGAACACCTGCACTAGAGATGCAAGCAGGGACAGCTGAGAACTACTGCACTAGAGTGATGCAAGCAGGGGCAGCTGAGAACTACTGCCACCTTATGTCCTATGGATCACTGGTCTTTTGGTGTTTTCTTCAACATCACATGCCCAGCATCACCACTGAGACCTGTGAATGGATGCTGTTTTGACCCAAGGGTCATGACATGAGCGCACCTCATGTGACTGCTGAGGCCTGTGTTTTGGTAAAGAGACCCCAGAGTACAGCAATAATGTTTACAGTTTGGACTTAACATGTTTGGTCCAATCCAAAACTTACAGGCAAACCTTGCAAGTATTCACTTACAAATCTTGCGAGTTCATCCATCACTAGTGATGACTCTGGAGAACCTGTTGACTGCATTATTTGCTAGAGGCTTTCTATCGTCTTATAGTACTGCTGCAGCATGAGTTATTTCAGTTTCTTATATACCTGCCATTTACAGGGCCTGTGTACATGCATTCAGTATGAGTGCCAGGTCCCTTTAGCATTAGGGTGTCAGTCACTTCAAACACATGTGGCATAGGCTAAAACCACAGCACTAATCTATGACAACATAAGATATAATAGTCACCAGTGAAATAATAGCAGGCAGGCATTCCTATATGACTTCATATTGAGCTATTTCCATGAAGCAGACATTAGCTGCATTCTCACCACAATGTTATTTCATAGTGTGTAAAGACAGTAGCAGAGCGTGTCAAATTACAAAATTATTTTGCAAGAGGAAACTACATAATCCCTTCAGGTTTACATAAATGTTGAAATTATGAAATATGTACTTTATTTTACATTGTTGTCATCTGCCATGCAATAGTGGTGTCTGAGGTGTCAGAAAATTATCCTTTTTAGTTGTGATCAATTATATATTGTGCTTTTTCCTTTTCTGCATTTGATCATTACTAGCAGCAAACTTGAGCACATTTTGGCTCTTTAATTTTTTAGTTGATCTAAAAACAGATCTCCAGAGTGGCAATTACCTGATAAGATTCTATTCCTCACTGCTGTTTTAGGTTGTTGTAGCTTATAATAAATCTGCTCCTGCTGTAAGAAAAATCAGCTATCCATGCTCAGACTTCCTGGTGGGCTTTTTCTTATAAATGGCAACTAATATAAGGCCTGCTTCACACACATTTTTCCTTTTAAAGTTGCTTTTTCAACTTAGGAAGCTTGTAAAGGTGTATTTTACAACTACTTTTGGCATCATTTCTAATTTCTTACATTTGTAATATGCATTTTTTTTTTTGCCAATTTTCATGTCCTATAGGGAAGTCTTTTGGAGAAACACCAGTGCGACTGGTGACTCACATAGGTGTGTATGCTGTAGGTTCTTGTTTCTGTTATTTATTGCCATTGTGTAAGTTATATAGGGGTAGTTATTGTATTGCTGTATTAGGAGATGTGGTGATTTTGTAAGTGAATTGCTAGTTGTGCAATACCCTAGTGCTGCTGCTGAAAAGGGAAGACGGGAAGACAGACAGTGAGCCCTAAACTCAACCCAGCCCCTGTCCCTGCCTACTTGTCTCAGCTACCCTAGGTGGTAGCAGGGCAACTTGCGACAATCCCTTCTCTGAATAAGTGACACACAGAACAGGACAAGACAAAACAACACAGAAACAGAGTCAGCAATCCAACTCAAACCAGAGAAACAAACAGTAAAAAATCGTAATCCAAAAGAGTAGTCACAGGGGGAGCCAAAGGTCAGAAGTCAGAAATACAATAATAGCAGAAAAAAGAGCTAGCAGGGACAAAGTCACAGGACATAATCTCAATAGCCAGTGCCCATGTGTGAGCAGATGACCTATTTATAGGAAGTCCAGAATCTTCCCAGACTTGATTGGCAGATAGGCTGTCAATCACACAGGCAAGGCTAAGATTAACTATTTGAGGAGCAAAGAGGAGCAAGGTACAGGAGACGGGTGTGGCTAAAATTCAATTAAAGAGAAGAGGTACTAGGACAGAGTTCAGACTGAGCAACAACAACCCTAAGTAAGGAATCAAACTGAACACGCCTCCTGCGCCGCAGCGTGCGAGCGGAGGGTGTCGCAGAGACCCAAACAGACAGAGACGTTACAGATTTGTTATACATGGACTAATGATATTTGACCAGTTTGGTCTAATAAATGTTTGTGGTCACCAGAGAAGTGTGAACATACTTGCTAATCCATGAAAACATTAGTAGTTATGTGATACTAATAAAGATGATTTTGTACAGTTATAATTTCCTCTGGCTTAGTATATTTTTGATAGGTGGTTCTAATTTTGATACAAACCAATAATTATTGTGAATGTTTTTGTGTAATCTAACAAATTAAAACTACTGTCTTGTGGACTTTAATCCCTTCCTGATATCCACCGCAGATGTATTTAAACATGGGTCCCACTCAGGAGCTCAGCAGGTGCATGCGATCACAGATACCATGGTCAGAAGTCATCACCGCATACAAGGGTCAATTTCACTTTGTGTCTCCGTATGGATCCCTCATACCAAGTTCACAGGAGTCATTTAGTTGTTATAGCATCTGGTACAGCTGGGCAAATTATTCGGGCATTTTACCTCGATTATGATTAATAGTGACTATTTAGACCACTCCCATTTTAAACCATACCTCTTTTAAAGTACGAGTGCATGTTGGAGCGATTCATCTCATGAGATTTTCCCCATGTTTTCATTCGGACCATACATGTCCGAACCAATACTTCTATTATCATACTCTTCAAATCCCAGAGTATATTATGCTGAGGTCCAGGAGAGGTGATCAAACATAAAAAACAGTATTACTCACTTCTCCTGGGTTCCGATGCAACTCCCTGTTCCCTTTGAGCCTTTTGACTGATGTCAGGGACAACAGTAACATGGCATTGTGATGCGTAGACACAAGCGTTACAATGCTGTGTGAGCCACATGACTGCTGAGGCCTGTGATTGGGTCCATGACATTAATCTCAAAGCCTGAAGAGAACAGGAAGTTGCACCAGAGTCCATGTAAGGTAAGCAACACTGTTTTTTATGTTTGATCACCTCTCCTGGGACACTGCTTATTATACTGAAGAGACCTCAGAGTATAATAATAGCAGTTTCAGTTCAGACATATTTGGTCCTAACAAAACTGCAGGTGGAACTTCATGAATAAATAACCAAAATAACCTATGTGCACAAAATCACGTTGATTATCCAGGTTGACATTTGGTTTTGGTTATTTTTCAATTAATTGCCGAACCCTAGAATCTGGGTGCCTTCTGAAGGAATAATACAGTAGTATTGCTGTCTGTTGTATAAGCAGTCTAATGACCACAGGATCAAGCCCCCTAGGGGATCCTTAAAAAAGTTTTTAAAAAAAATAGATCACGTATAAAAATAAATAAAAATAAACATTAAGTATCCCTGCACCTGAAAATACCTAAACTGTAAAAAAAAAATTAAATGAAAATAACCAAATTGCTGGGGTTTTTTTTTTGTCATTTTGCCTCCCACCAAAAAATAATAAAAAGTGATCAAAATGTCAGCCATTCGGCAAATTGGTATGAGTAAAAAATACAACTTTCCCCACAAAAAGATGCCTTACACAACTCCATACACAGAAATATAAAAAAGTTATGGGCATTACAATATGGCGACTCACTGAAATTTTAGCATTTTTCAAAGTTTTCAATTTTTGTAAAGTTATTAACACATGTAAAAAAAAACTGTGTAATAATGTGTAATTTTTACTAAACAGAGAATGCCATAAGGCTAAGGCCCAACGTTGTTGACTGTTTATTCCACATTTTTATTTGCCTTTTTACACTTTTTCAGTTTGGTTTGAAGAATTTTCTAGTAGTATATGATGATTTCTGCTCAATCATGTAGGATTTTAGAACAGCATTTGACAGTGTGTTAATACTGTGGTAGAACTACAAATGCTATCGCATCCTGTCAACCTTATACTTGTGGTCCACCTTTCTACACTCATAGGCACTTCCATTAAGAATGGCGCAAGACTATCTCACTTGTTTGTTGATATTCCAAATGTAGTAAATGACTATATTATAGGTTCTTAGGCAGTAGAATTACAGTCAATTAGAAATTATTAGCAAATAATATAATACAAGCCATGAATCTAGTGGTAAATATACTACCTATTAAATCTAATTTTCTGTTCAGATGTATAGTGTCAAACAGTAAAGCAGTAAATAAAGTGTTAAAGGGCTGGAAAAATATTATTTCATCACTTGAGTTCCATTAGAATTCACTTGGGTGGCTGAGAAAATGGTTTATGGATTAGAAAGAAAAGAACAAGCTAAAACATTTCATACCTTCATCTCTGATAAATTCCCTAAACTCATTCTTCTCATCTGAGCCATAAATAACAACCAAGCTTTTTGCTACAAAAAAAAAAGAAGAAAAAAAACTATTTTTTCCTATACCAGATCTTTTGTCTTAGAGATGAATGCTATAATAAATTTGCAGTCATAAGGGAATATTGTTTGAACTGTAACATTATTGTTTACAACTGTTGATTTTCTCATGAACAGCCTATAGTACAATTGTGACGATTGATCTTCTGAATTATCGTGCAAAACATAGGCTTATACTTATCAAGGTGAAGCATTGATGGTAGGAAGTTTTTTTTTTTTTACATGTTTCTCATATCTATCAATCTCTGTATCGGTGGTATTCTGGGGTGGGGCTCCAATGATCAGACTTTACTCACCTATTCTATGGATAGGTGACAATGTCTATTATGTCTGTATTCATGAGTAACATTGGACAAACATTTGATACATTTTGTATTAGAATGGTACATATGGTGTATACATACAATATGTGCTGTGTCTATGAGCTATGCAGAAATATCAAATGAAATACATATTTACAGTGTTTCCTAATTTCAACAGTCATGCAAATCTATTGTGAAGTTTCCTATTGCAAAACATCTTCAACATTTGAAATACTTTATGCACAATAGCGTAACGCTCCTTGTAACTTTGAGATTATACCTGCAGATAATCTGTATTATGGTGAAATATTCATGTATACATATGCAAAGCTGTTTGCTGGAGAACAGTATATCATTACTGCTTCAGGTTTATGTCCTCTGTTATATGATATATATATATATATATATATATATATATATATATATATACACATACACACATATAAAAATACAAAAATGCAGCAGCACTTTGCACACAGCACAAGGGCATATGGAAATCCAAAGGGCATTACTGATGTTGTTAAAAACACCTAATATAATCTATAATTTAGAGGTTCTTTGTTATACACATTTGATCAAACAGTAAGAAGCCCACCTTCCACGACAAGGCGACCTCAATCAGATGGGAACCTACACTAAATAAACATACCTTTCTTGGACCTGGAATAGGTCTACGGTGTGAACATGGCAATATACCTCTCTTGGACCCAGAATAGGTCTACCGTGTGAACCCAGGACGAGTAGTATCCTGAGCAAACTCTATTTCAAAATAGCCTAAGGCAGATGGGGAAGTAGAATATATATATATATATATATATATATATATAAATAATATACAGCTATAAAATTAAAAATACTTACAGGTTAAGTGGAGAAGTGTTTATTGGGTTACAGTAGTACCTGTCTAGGGATGCGATTTACCCTTATTGGCAAAAAATAAAATAATGCACCTAGAAGGATTTATTGAAATTGAATGAAACTGTACAGGTGCATCTCAATGTATTAGAATATCTTTGAAACATTCATTTCTTTCAGTAATTAAATTAAAAAAGTCACCTCCTATGTTTTCTAGATTCTTTACACACAGAGTGTTCTATTTCAAGTGTTTTATTTCTGTAAATGTTGATTATGGATTACATGTAATGAAAACCAAAATCTAAGAAAATTAGAATATTGTAAAAAAGCTCAGTATTGTAAATTCAGTGTGTCACCTGCCAAGGTTTCCTAAGCCTTTAAATGGTCCCTCAGTCTGGTTCAGTAGGACACACAATCATGGAAGTCTGCTGATAATGAATTGAATTACTGAAATTAATGAACATTTCAAAGATATTCTAATTTATTGAGATGAGACCAGGGACCATTTAAAGGCTTAGGAAACCTTGGCAGGTGACACACTGAATTTACAATACTGAACTTTTTTACAATATTCAAATTTTCTTAGATTTGGATTTTCATTACCTGTAATTCATAATCAACATTTACAGAAATAAAACACTTGAAATAGAACACTCTGTGTGTAAAGAATCTAGAAAATATAGGAGGTCACTTTTTTAATTTAATCACTGAAATAAATAAACGTTTCAAAGATATTCTAATTTATTGAGATCCACCTGTATCCTGTGGCACATTTTCCCACAGATGTTGCTGCTGGACCTGTAGATCCTGCACACTGTTAGGTTGCTGAATCTAGCATCCCAGGTGGTCCCATAAATGCTCTACTCATGATAAATCTGGTGACAGGATGGAATGAAATGTTGCAATCTGGTGGAGACATCCCTGGGAAACTCTTGCTGTGTGTGGGTGAGCATTATCCTGCTGAAAAATGCCAGGTGGAGGTCCTGCCATGAGAGACTACACATGCAGCTGTAGCATGTCCTGTACATATCATCGAGATGCTAGTGTCCCTCATATAAATACACGTGTAATCAGCTGTTGTATGCAGTGACTTCCAAGATCATCATACCAGCAGTTGGGGCAGTGTGCCTCTCCATAGCAAAAACAGAATTGAAGGGCTCACCACAAGGCCAAGCAGAACCTGGATTTGTCTAAAGAGGATATGTTTTTTTCAGTCTGTAGAAGTTCAGGTTTGAAACACCCCTGCAAATGAAGTGGTTGGCTATCATGGTCATAACACTTAATGGGCGCTGTGACAGACCACATCTATAATAATTTACATATTTGCCTGAGACATAACTGCATGCAGAGTTTTGAAGCAATGCAATGTTTCTGTCTGGGTGCATTATATTTTGTCAATGAGTTTATTAGGCAGCAAGTCAACACTCAGTCCTTGAAGTTAATCTATTGGAAGCAGTAAACTAGGCAAGATTTTTGAAAACTTGACAGGAACTAAATTATGATGACTAGACAAATAGGTCAGAGCAACTCCAAAATAACAGATACTGTGGGTGTTCCTGGTAGATTGTGGTTAGTACCTGCCAAAAGTGATTCAAGGAAGCCATCAGGTGAATTTGCTAAAGCGTGATGGGCATCTAAGACTCATTTATGTGAAGCGGAGAAAAGGTTACCTTGCCTTGTCTGATCCCACAGAAGAGCTATTGTAGCACAAATTGCTTAGAAAGTTAATGATGTCTATGATAAAAGAACAAAACACACAGTGCATCTCAACATGCTGCCTATAGGGTTGCATAGCTGTAGATGATTCAGAGTGCCTTTCTGACCTTTGTCCACTTTTACAAAACCTACAGTACTGGCACCTTTAAGCATTGAAAGAAAGTGACCTGGTGTGATTAATCAGGTTTTCTTTTACATCATATGGATGTGCAATACTTTACCTGAAAAAGAAGTGGCATTAGAGTGCCAAAAAGGCAAACCAGCCGAAGGAGTGCGATACCCTGGGAAATGTTATGCTTTGAAACCTTATTGCTGCCATTCACTTGGATGTTTCTTCGATATATGTCACAGGCTCACCTCTTCCACCATTAGGACCCAGTTGTGACTACATCTTCTACAAATCCTATAGTCAAGCATTTCAAAGACCCTGTGCACACGATTTATAGAGACTGCTCCGGACAAACTTTCCAATGACTTCTATAAAGCACTATATACAGCGCTTGATGCATTAACGTAATTTTCTTGTGAAGCTATTGCAAACCGAGCAAGTCAATTTTTGTAAATGTGAGCGTAACACACCAGCAAGCCAGTTATGACAAGCCGGCATCTTTTAGAGAGAAACATCTCTGCTTGAATGAAAAGACTGCTGAGATAGTTGCTTACTTGCAGAACCTTTCAGTGTATGCCTGGAAGCAAGATGTGAGATACTGCCACTTTCCGAGTTCTTGCTTCATTAGAATCAGTGACTGTTTATTTGAAATTTTAATGAAATATTTACTTTATAGAGCTATAAGGATTAACTGTGATAATTGAGTGTAGCTGATCTGGGGCTTTCAGATGAACGGGGGGGGCCCCATGTTTGAATACACAGCTCAGCAAGAACAAACGAGCAAGTGAGTGTATATCTGCCTGTCACTTTCTCTCTACATGTTGCTTTTTCTTGTGAAGATAAGTGGGCCTAATGCTGAACAAATAGTGGATATCACAAGCCACTGAGAATTATTCTCCTCTCGCTTTCCCATGGCTGTGTGATAGACGCTCAGTCAAAGAGCCCCCTCCTCTCTGCAGAGCAACAATTTTGTCACTAAGAGCAAATCCAATTGAAAAGTCCCTTAGACTGCGAGGGAAACTCCAGTTGTCAGAATCGGCAAACAGAATGAAAAGGACTCACTGGAGTAAATTGGCATCTGGTGCAGCCATGGATGCTTGTTATAGGCCCTTGCATTGTGTGGAGGGACATTCAGCCATTTGCAGTGATAATAGGAGAAATTAATGCAAATGAGTGAATGAAATGAAATGTATTTTAATGCAGATTTGAGGCACTCTTACTCACTGCTTGATAACAAGTCTCCTTAGGAGAAGACGTATATTGTGAAAACTCATTTTTCCCAATTCCTCCCTGCTAGTGCCTCATAAGGGTCCTTTGTGAATAAAGTAAACTTCTTGCAAATCTGTTGATGCTGCTCATTTACTTGAATTTTCGATTTTTTTTTCTTCTATTCAATGCTAGAAAGATCTGCAAAATGTTAATTGTTAACTGATGAATCGAGAAAAAAAAAGCTGTTACTGTGTTCAGGGCTGCAGTCGTCTGCTATTCACTGTGACATGTATCCTAACAAGACACTATAAGCTCACTAGGCATACACTTGACAATTGTCATTCAAGGTGTCAAGATTTCCTTCCCATAATTGAAAAGAAGTTGAATTATGTACAAAAAGATTAATAAGGAAGAGCCAGAAATGGGTAGTTTCGTTGTTATATTGATAAAGATGATGACAAGTATTATTCAGATTATTCTCATTATTATTACCACCTGAATTAACTACCAGCGGAATTAACTACTGAAATGTATTTTTCTCTACCACCTCTGTTTTTTGGATTGCCTAAAAAGCAATTCTATGGCAGCCACGACTTTAATGCTGTCTGAACATACACTTTTGCATTATTATTAAGCACAGCCTTTTTTAAGGATTAAGTAATATTTCTCAGTCTGAAGTTGCTCCCCATTACAATCTCTGCACATTGAAAAGTTGAGTTGAATTTTCTTAATAGATTTTTATTGTACATTTTTATTTCTTTTTTTCAGTAATTTCATTGTAGAACCCTGGAAAAAGAAAATTAAAAAAATAAGAATGTACATTTTGTTAACAGAAATATTTGATGATAAGAAATTGACATATTTCATAGGGATCTGTGTTTGCTGCCTGCACAGAAGTATATGCACACACAGGTAACAGAGATAAACGGTGATGCACAGTGCCATCACTGAACTCTCAATGAATCTAGAAGGTAAACCTACTCTTCTTGCCTTTCCAATTTTTAGGAGTGTCACTAGTAGTATAATGTTGTACCGTGTTAGCCATAGAAAGTTGTGGAAGAGTGAAGAAATCAATGTCTGAAGAAGAAAGCTAGTACTCTCGAAAGCTTACTATCAAATATATTCAGTTAGCCTCTAAAAGGTATCGCCTGATTTCTTCTTTCTTCCACTAAGAGTGTCACTCACATTCTGGCAGCGAGGACTTACCTCATAGGCCTCACTAAAGGCCACACAACACTGTCAGTGATTTCACAGATACCTATGCTGGCAGTTTTTTGCAGAGCAGTATTCCATGCATATATACAATACACAGTTGTGGCAAGTTTTACATGATATGGAGATGTAAGACAAGTCTGGTATTACTTGTATCAGATTGACACTCCCTTACATCATCACTCCTGACAATCCAGCTTTGCTTATATAGTACTGTATGTATTGTAGTTGACTGGTTGAACTCTATGATATTTTATTGAACAGCTGTTATGTGACAGTCTCTCAGCGATCCATTAAGGAATGACAAAACAGTAAATTATCTTAGTCATTAGTATTCACTTACACAATAAAAGTTAATAGAATTATATTTACCTTGCAGCATAGTCAAAAACTATATGGATAGGGAAGCAAATGATCTCAAGAGTGACACTCTTGACAGACATAGAAAATCTTCATGAAGTCTTGTAAAGTTTTCATAATTGTATATTACATTTCATTATCCTCACCTATTGTTTTTATCATTACCTATTGTCTCCACCTACCTTCCCTTATAGATTGTAATCCTGCGGGCAGGGTCCTCTTTCCTATTTGTATCAGGTTAGTCATCTTGTTAGTTTTGTGTTTATTGTACTTGTTCTGAAACTATGAATATAAACCCATTCACAAATATACAGCACCATGGAATTAACTATATAAATAAGAATATTTGCAAAAAATAGAGACCTGCTTTTATTAACAGATAGCTTATGTGGCTTATGTGCCTTCACACATGCTGGATGACACCTTGGCCGCGCAACAATAAGACGGTGTAATTCGACACATGAAAATACCCCTAGACAGCATTGATCCAACAGTTGTTATTCATTTTATTGATTACTCGTGTTCTGTCTAAAATTACACCTTTAGAATTCAAAATACAGTATTGTAATAAGCAAACTTTATTTTTTTGTCATTTTTATTAATAATTATGCTTCTAAAAAAAAGTTAGTTGTCAGACTGGGCAGTTATTAGAAGTACATTGACCTGAGACTGTTAAACTGGCAGGCAAGAAAATAAAGCAGCCAGGAACTAAAAAGGTAACAGATTCAGCATTGTCCAGAAGTTCCAGACCAGTGATTAATGTGTAAGATAATGGACTTGGGAAATAAGTAAACACTCTCGTGCTCCCTGCTTTGTGCTTCAATGACTTGATGACAAGGGCAGATCAAGGTGAGAATTTGAGCAGAACTGCAGAAAGAGACAGCACTATCAACAAAACAGTGAGTGGGAGACTATAGGGCTGCACTTCAGGAAAATATTAACTTTGTCAGTTTACGTTCTGATGGGTGAAGCTGCCTTTTTTCTGCTAAGATTCCCTCAGGTTTTCTTCTTTTATGTACCATATTACATGGCAAACGCAAAACAAGCTGAGCTAAAAAGTGGTAGCTTGTTTATTTCACATTGTGTAGTAAGGAAAGGGAATGGTAACATCTTTCATATGAGATCTGTAGGTGTTAATGTGCTAGTGGTCCAATCCTAAAAAGTGCCAAATCCATTTACAGATGAGAGGATAGCTATTGAAGAAAAGAAATATTGTCAAAATAGGTACATACTAGGTTAGGTTTTCAAATCACTGTTTGCTATGCATTTCCTAAGCATAGTTCACTGTATCAGTATATACATAATAAAAACAGATATTTGTTTTCAGCATGTATATAATAAATGAGACTACCAGATAAGAGCAATTGTGCCACCTTCTCAGTATTTCCTGGTGCTCTGCTGCCCATAAACAGTCCATTCTCTCTCTACTTGTCATTCGTTGCCTTGCATCCATCTGATGTCTAGTCATGGGGAGTCAGATTTATTTATTTTATTATGCTTACTTGTATAGCACCATCATATTCCACAGCGCTTTACAGATATATTTATAGTCACTGTCCCATATAGGGCTCACAATCTACATTCCCTATCAGTATGTCTTTGGAAGGAAAACCACACAAATGCAGGGAGAACATACAAACTCCTTGCAGATGTTGTCCTTGGCAGAATTCAAACCCAGGACTCCAGCGATGCAAGGCTGCAGTGCGAACCACTGAGCCACCGTGCTGCCCTATCTTAATTTGTGACTCACACGTCCATGACCTTAATGCCAACTCCCATCATGTAGTATCCAAACCCAATGTTCAGTGCACACACTTTAGAAACTGTGTTTTACTACACTTGTTTTCTAGTTTATGTGCCAGATCACGCACACTGATTGCTTAAAAATGAGCGGGACACATTAGCCATGTATGTGTATGTTACACGATAGGTCATTGCTTCCCCAGAGCTTAACATGGAATGGACACAAAGCAATGTATGACAAATAGAGAGGGGACTGTTCATGGGCGACACAGCAGAATCTAAACTGAAAGTATAATAGTACATTTCATAACTTTATATAATACATTTAATTAAATGCAATTATGAAAAAGCCACCCAGCCCTTGAAAAGTTATCATGGATTTTGTAGGAATGGAAGCCATGAAGTCAAGTATATGTGAATATAGCTTTGGCTAGTTTATTTATTTGTGTACACACACACACACACACACACACACACACACACACACACACACACTATATATATATATATATATATATATATATATACACACACACTCACTAAATATATTGCATGTCTCTTGTGGTGAGCCGTACTTTTGGCCTGCCTGTTTGCTTTGCTGAATATGCTATGAAGGTTTTAACTAAGACATCCCAAAGTGCTTTTGGAGCCAATAATGAAGCCACCATACAGTGCAATTGTAATACTCTACTTCATTTAATGTTTGCAATTCTCTAATGAAAAACTGACAATTCCACTGCACAAATGATAAACTGCACCTTTAACAGAATCTAATGATCCTTGGGCATTCACCATAAATTGGTCCTATTATCAATGACAGCTATGGGCCTTGAACGATTCTCAGGTGGCTGTCTTTGTATTACAGGCCTTGGTTGTCGTTTTCAGGATCACAGATAGGACGTTCAGAAATCTAATCATTTATTTGAAATTATTGGCCATTCATTAATAATTTACTGAGGGTGAATCCCATATTATACAGCAATATAACAAAGTGGGTTTAGTGTCTGCAAAAATAGGGAAAAATACATAGAAAATATACAATCAAGACATTTGTGTTTTGCTTGAAAGACATTAAGTGTCGCTCTCCATTTGCATATGAACATATGCCCTCCTCTGGCGGTCTCAGACCTAATTAAGAACGTCGCATGCAGTCTAATAACGCAGTATTCTATTACATTTAGAAAACATGCTCATGTGTGATGCTGACACAACACAAGGACACTGAAATACACAGAGCAAAGGAAAGGAAAATGTCTGAAGAGAGGACACATCAGGCAGGATAACTGACAGCCCTATTGTTTACACCGACTTTGATTGTTTCTTTTGTTCCAAGTCCGCATGCGGCTTGTCATTTTCACATCTTGGTCTTAGCTAGAGGATATTTTTAGCAGGCATCATTGTATTGTAATAGGACAAACTGCAATGAAAACAGATAATGGAAACTCTCTTTAGAGGTATGATAAGCAGTGCTTAGCGATAAATGTCCAAGCAGGTGTCAGCGCATTTGGACAAGTAATTACTGGGGTGGTATGTACAGCTGACATTTTCAGCCCCCCCAAATTGCAGGCCGTAAATGTTACACCTCTCAATTTACGGCAACATTTGAGATGTTCCTCATATACTTGCTTCATACTGATTAAAAGTAAAAAAGGTGTCGAGGCACAGAAAGAATCTATTTCTTGCCTTCCGGAAACTGAGCAGCTGTTACAATGTTTTCCATAAATCACAGCATGATAATTATGTTTTATCTTTCATATGGGTCAAAATCCTCCAACACACCATGGCTGAAGTAAATGTTATTTAAATTTTTATTGTAATATTTGATAATCAATGCATGTGTATCACTATTTGAGTATCAATTATATGGCACCCAAGGGTGTCTTGAATATTAAATGTAAAAATGTGAAATAATTATGCAAGCTTGTTCATATTGAAATCTTGGCTGCTGCCTGTTGTTATTGACACAATAAATGAGAGGAAACTGGATTCTATTAAAAGAATAATAAAATAAAATACTGATTTGAGAGCTACTACCACCTCTGTGTTATGATTGCTATATATATAAATTATACAGATTCTGTGGTTGATTGGATTCAGTCTGTGTATTACTTGAATTTAATTAGCCATAGAACCTGTATAATTTGCATGTGTCAGTAATTAAGGGGATGAGCTGGCAACCTTGGTGTCTTTATTCAGTCTCACTACATAACTGTATGTAAATGTATTCTTCATGCTATAAAAAGGTGAAGAGTTCTCCAATAGAGTTTGCTGTAAAGAGTCTGCGGTGGGTTGATCTGCCTGATCGTGGTGATCACTGGCAGTGCCTAAGTATGAACCCATGCTCGCAGCCGTATGATGGATCCCTGTTTTGCTATAGTATGTGCCTATACTTTCTCTAATTTTATATGATTTTTTTATGGTAGAAGATCTACCTTATCCTGAATATTCCTAGTGGCACCTTAAATAGAGTCTCTTGCACACGGCCATGTTATGGATCTATATTCTGCTGTGGAATCTCTCTCTACCTTTATATGTAATTTTATATAAAGGTACAGATAGGTTGGATAAGGAATTCATGAGAAATAAAATAGTGTCATGTTCTATAACATGTTGTACGACAATGATAGCATTGCTTCTAGGGGAGAATATGTCTTATGAAGACACCATATGTTTGTCAGATTTATGACTGCTGTCCAAAATGCAGCTGTTTTAGTTGCACAGAGCAAGCACAGCGTAGCTTTCATTTTTCAAAAGTAGAATATGAAATAAAAGCTGAGCTGAGATTGGCTGCGATCGACAGCAAAGACAGGCTTACTTTTAGACAGTTTCATACATCTCCCCAATATGTGCCACTCTATGAAGTCCTTGCAGTAGGGTTTGCTTTGTGTCTGAGCCATTATATGGGTTAAAAAACATTTGCAAACTACTGTACTGTACTGGTGATAGTTTATGGTAAGATTCTTCACAGTAGGATGAGTTCACAGGATACATAATAAATGTTAGTGCAGTTGGCTTCAGCCACCATGGCCCCCATAGATTACTACATTGAGAGTTTCCCAGTCCTATTTGGGATATATGCATACTCTTCCATTGCACTGTACAACTCCTCCCACTGGGAAAGAGGAATCAGGCTCCCTGCCTTGTGATCAGTAGATAGATGATAATGCCTTTAATGACTTTTTTAAACTATAGGTTTATTTTTAACCAAATCTGAGTTTTAAATCATAGCTAGGCATACAAGTAGACTATTACTCCTTATGAATTCCTTATGTCAGTACACGTCAGAGAACTATTTTTCGTCACAGACTTCTTTTTGAAGATAATATTTCTTAATATTTGTATGTAATATCTACTGTATTACCAGCTGTGAGTTTCTACCTTTGTAAGTCAGGCCCAGGTAGTATAATACCCATCCTCAATGTCATCATGTTTGTTATATGATCATACGCTGTATCTGCTATGCGCACATTGTGACATAGGCAATACATCAATCATGTTGTTTGACCTGATAATCCTGTAAGGCTGTGTGACTGACAGCTATTATTTGTAGGCAATGGACACAGATTTAAGATGCTTTATGTTCAAGGAGCTGAAAACTTGTGTTCATCTCCTCCAAGGATCCTGGGAGTCTGAATTTATAATCTCATTGACATTATTCAAACTTTCTGAGCTACCATATAGGGGCAATTTGATTTTCCATCTCTATTTTATATCTATAATAGTATAACATGGATAGATATATAGGTAGATAGCAGATAGACAGATATATTTATATAATATATTTATTTATAGATAACTAGATAGCTAGCTATGTAGATAGAAAGATAAATAATAGATATATTTATATAAAAATAGATACAATAGATAGATAGATAGATAGATAGATAGATAGATAGATAGATAGATAGATCTTTTCACATGCTGTTTATAAACTAATATTTTTTAGTATCTTAAATCTTGAGGTTGAGCAATTTGCTTATAGTCTCATATAGATGAAAGGGATTCAGTTTTCTTCCTTGGTGCCGTTATCGGGTTATTGCAAAACCATTAGAAAAAGTGCACTAGTCCAGATTTAGGTTGTAAGACCATTAGTACTGATTGATGGGATTGAAAAATTTCTTAGAAATGTATTCAAGTGAACAAGAGCGTTTTCAATGAACATCAGCCCTAATTGACAGCTTGGCCTCCATATAATTTATTTGCTATCTCAGTGATTTAAAATCTTACATTTCCCACTTTAATAAGTTAAAGAGAAACTTATCTATACGACATCACTTTCCTCATCTCCTTCTAAGCTCCTATTTCTTCAATATGTCAGAAATGAATCTGCATTCTCCTGAAAGTGTGCAGCTATAATTACATATTTGTAATACAGTAATATACAGATTGTGGTGTGTGGCTGCTTGTGAATCTTAAGATACTATGACTTATTACTTTGGTTCAGCATGGGTGAGGTAAGGAAAAATGTACCTCATCTGTAATACACTGTGTAGACTAATATCAGTTCTTTTCTCCCTATATTGCAGTCAGATATTGATCTAGTAAAATGGTACCATATTGGAGCTGTCTGTTGTGGTATTCATCATGCTGTCACATCCCCTTGGCCTCTGAGTTATTAGAAAGTAGCATTGAGGGAGTACTGTCATTATGCATACTGCACAGCTCTTGTACTATCTTAGGAGTTAGATTTTAGATGCATAGATTTTTTTATACCTTGAGACTTTGCTTTGATAATAGATAACATCATATCCCCTGATGCCAAACACAAATCCAGTCATAATATACAGAAAAGGTTACATCAGTTTAATTGCCAACCAAGTACTTAGACACATGCAACTTAGCATACATGTCCTTTAAGGCTAAGGCCTGAAGTAGAAGCAAAAAAGTGCTGCGGGAAACATTGCGGTGGCAACGCATCATGGTTTTTCCCGCAGTGCTTTCACAGAAAGTCCACAGTCCTTTCCAGATGTATAATTGACATGCTGCGATTTCCAAAACTGCAAAGTTTTTGGAAATCGCAGCGTGTCCGCTGCACGTATGTTTCCACAATGCGTGGATAGGATTCGCTAGACTGTAAAACGTCGTGGGGCCCCGGCCTACAGGGGTATTCCCATTTGAAGTATTTATGGCATATTCATGGGGACTTTCACTTAATAGGAGAATGGACAAGCAATGACCTCTGTTTGCCAGCTCCCAGCTGTTTCCATGCAGTTCAAGCACCTCTTGGTTGTATCTATAACTCCCATGGACTCCAATGGAGAGTGCCACACTCAGTGTATCAAAATTGCAGAAGGTGAAAATTGGAGATTAAAGCTTATCAGATCTTTCTGATATATGAGGAATGTTGTATATATATATATATATATATATATATATATATATATATATGAATGTCTTAAGCTGGGGATATCCCTTGAAGCAGGTCTGAAGATTGGATTCTATGAACTGATTTTACTTAAAAACAGACAATAAAATAATAATAAAGAGAAAACATCAAAAAAACTAAAACTCTGTTGGCACTGGCATCATGGATATTTTTCAGGTTACCTTTGGTGGGCAGGGTAGAAAGTTGAAAGACCTGTTATAAGTCATTGTCACACATAAGGGTCCATTAGGGTCTATTGCAGAAAAAAAAAACAGACCGCTATGAAAATGTCCACATAAAAAGTTACTTTTATAAAAAGGCACACTAGACGAAGAACAATACAAAAATGGCAAATGCACCAATATAAATTAGGCGCAAACCTAAAAAAAAAGCCTTACAAACACTATAATATATCGGCCCCAGTGGGGTTTTTGGATGGCAGAATGCTACTGCTACTGTTTTTTGAACCAAAGCTTGAAATGAATCCAAAGCCTTTTCTTTCCCATTCTATTTAAACCCACTTCTGGTTTGCCACAAAACGGAGATGTTTATCCAAAAACACTGTTTTCTATTTAGCAGCAGTTTTCTGTACTGCAGCAACTACAGTGGTGTCCTATTCAAGCTGCAGGAGCCGTAACTGCCACTACTAAAAGTATGGAAAGTGAGCAGAGAGGATCTTGATGGTCCGACACTGCCAATCTAAAATTGATGACCTATCTTAATGATATGGTATAACTTTTAAAAAGGTGGAACCCCTTTAAGAGGAGACAAGACATATTTAAAAGAAAAATGGGCACCTTTCTTCTTGATACATAATGTTGGACAACAAGCATATTTGTATTGCTGTACACAAAATAATTATAGGAGAGCAGCATTGTCTGGATGGGTCCATTACAGTACAAAGGGAATCAAAAAACATAGATAAAGCTTATAAAATCAGAAGATATTGATTCAATTTTGTTCTAAAAGAAAGCTCCATATGTCCATTAAAAAGGAATGAGAAACATATGGGCAGACAAAGAAATAAACAAACTATTCATCTTTGCTGCATACCAAAAGGTGAAACTTTGTTCTTGTCACAGAACTTCTAAAGGCGGTCAGCCTTCAAGGGGTAAACAATAATCTTGTACCCCTTTAACTACAAAGACGAGTCATGTGAGTTTGTGAGGTTTTCATCCTTTCTGAAAACATTGGTTTTATGTACTGGAAGATGTTCTGTGAACTCTTAGGAGAATCATGACTTCTCTTTGCATATCAGAGTTATAATAATAATGCTTTGTGATATTATTATAGTAAACACCTCTTAAGTGCAGCTGGCAGGACTGATCAAGGCCACATTAGTGTGAAGTTCAATAGACTAAGCAGCCAAAACAATAAGAGAACCTACATAAACTGCTTACACCAAGATCTCTGGGGATCAGAGGGTTTGTCTTACTTTTCATTCTTTTCTTTTTTTGACTAGAACATAACACCATCTAAAATTAGAAGCTCATTCTGCGCACAAATGATCCATATGTAAACATCTGCCTGCTATTTATAACATGAGGCACAATGAAAAGCCAAGCTTTCTCTACTATTTACATTTCATTAAAAATTAAAAGAAAAGAAAAACATAAACACCAGATAATTTTTTTTGATGGCTTACTTAGGAATTTGTGATTAGTAAATACATTTTTTAATTAATGTTAACATTAAGCACTTCCTGTTTAATTTGTATGTAAACACTGCCTTGTATAAGCTGGATTGTGCTGTAAATTGTTGCCTAAAGATAATTGGATATAGTCAGTAACAGCTTTATTTGGTTTTGACAGTGCCTTGGTTCATGAAATAATTTGAGGATGCATGCCAAAAAAACATTAAAGGGAAGTTACAATTTTTATAGGGGTTGTCCCACTATAAGAACTACAGTAATCACCTACCCACAGGATAAGTATCTGATCGCTAGAAAATAAGCTCTGTGTCCCCTGTTTGAATGGAGTGCAGTCACACCTGAATGCTACCACTTCATATAGTGTGTTTGTGACTGACGGAGATAGCTTGTTCTTATAGACTTTTAATAGAGCGGCAGAACACATGGGCACCTCTATTTACATGATCAGCATGTTCCTAGTTTTAGGACCCTCAGCAGTCAGTCACATATTATCCTGTAGATAGATGACAAATTGTTATGGGGGAACTTATTTTAAGCTGATAGAGATTATTGCATGACTGCATTTCTGTTGTTTGGATTCTGCATCTATTCGAGATGCTCGTCCTACTTTTGAAACTAGTTGAAAGAGGTTTGGTGATACTATGGACTCATAGCTAGGGTGACATCACAGGAAGATGCAAACAGGAGTACTGGTAACGGAGCAGCATAGAGTTGAGCTGCCGGTCAGGGCTTCTCTATTTATCCACTAATGCAGCATTGGGACACTTGTACCCTTTTAAACATAAGAAGAGGAATAGCGCCTGGATTGGGAATCTGCATTGGACCCATGAGATCTAGGATTGGGATAGGACTGTGTCAGGTAGTACCTGGTATTTACTGAATTTTACTGGAAACAGATAGAATCGGATTTGTTACTGGGATTTTTGTCTGCATTCACAGCAGAGTAGAAGAGAGTAGAACATACAGTAAGCAGATAGCAAGGAGACTTGCAGCTACACAACTATTGGACATTTTGTGCTTGCCCTGCTGATGTGTATAGCACATTAATACTCCAATATATTACGTGTTAAAACACCTCAAAAAACCTTGTGTGAACCCAGCCATATAGATGAGTTTTCTTAATGTACCTCCATTGCAGGGTCTGCCTGATGACTTAATTGCATCTGAATTGTTAAAACTCACAGACCTCATCTCTCGTATAAATATTCAGAATGGCTGATCATTTTCATATGTTAGCTTGGCAATGGTATTATTTCCCATTCTAAGTAGACAAATCATAACATTTGATTACACTTTTTCTGTACATAAACTCTTGATTTCGAGGGTGCTGGATGATTCACCAACAAACATAAGTAACAGTTTGTTGGCTGGAGCTTGTTAGTAATTTATATGGTCTCCTCCATGTCAGCAGTTTTCCTTTTAGATGTGATTTATCATTTTATCCACGATATAGCATTTCAGCCTCAATGTAATTAAAAATGAGGCCAGTCTCCCTCACACCACAGTACTCTTCTGTCAAAATAAAGAGCAAGATCTGTTTTAGTTAGCACTAAATAGATACATTTTCCCCTTTAGGATATTGTAACAATAGAATGGGAGGCCTCGGGTGGATTTACTGATCAATGCTTATTACATTTTACTGTTTGTAGTACACTGTTATTTATGAACCTCTTTTCAAACAAAAGTCATGTTACATGAACTACCACTTTATTAATAACCACTGCACTCATTCAGGAGCAGAAGTCAAACAGTGGATAAAATGTTAAGAACTATTACAATTTATTCCTGGCTAGCCAGGTAATGGGATATGACAGGCGGAAGCTTAACTTGGTAATAGTACTAATCTCTTCCAGTGGCTAGGATCTGCATGCACATTAGGTTTGTCAATGTTACCTCTCAGTTTTCTATTAGAGAAATTTGATGGCATTTTACTTGATGCATCACTTGTTGTTTCAGTGTTCCAATCCCATCAAAGTAGAACAGCATATGTAAATCTAAGTAGAATAAAACAGAGCAACAAAAATATTACTTGCAATATGACAATAACTCTTATTCCTATGTGCATCTAGCTTTATTTCCTCCTACAGTCCAAAGTCATTTCCAGTGTACTTTCTTAGGCATTCATGTTAAAGGGGTTATCCTACTAAAATATTTAATGACTATCCATAGGATCGGTGAATAATGTGTGATTATGTGTGTTCCCCATCGTTACTAGAACTGGAGTCCCAAATTCCAGAGGAATTTGAATAGAGAAATGGTCATACATGTGCACTGGCATTCCATTATTCCAAAGTCTATGGCATACGCAACTTGGCCATATAAAGAAGCACTACCTCCACAAACATATTATAGACAAAAGTGGAAGGGATCTGGAGAAAAGTAACACCTGTGGTATCTACAAGATTCCATTTGAGTCTTTATAAAAAAAAATATATATATATAAAATCCTGTAGACTGACCAGTGACAACTTTTTACGTGTATTGTTCATTTGAATTAAAACACATTCTGTTGTTATACCTCTATTTTGCTTTCCTTTTTCCTCTGCCATTTTTTTTAAATATTATGTTATTGGTCAACGGCGACAAAAAATCAGTAGATAGAAACATTTTTATTATAAAAAATAGTTTTTTGTAAAATGTTCACGTCAAAGATCATTAAGCCCCCAGCATCTCTGCTCTTACATCCATTACTAGAGGAGTACATTTATTCCTACTGGCATGCTTTTGCTTTTTTCATGGTCTATGACTGTTGCCACAGAGAAATAATGTG
This sequence comes from Leptodactylus fallax, assembly GCA_947044405.1. Lineage (NCBI taxonomy): Eukaryota > Metazoa > Chordata > Amphibia > Anura > Leptodactylidae > Leptodactylus > Leptodactylus fallax. Next base: position 1,008,511 of record CAMRHE010000003.1, read on the forward strand.
TGTGACGTTACATAAATAAAGATATTCATACACTTCATGTCTCCAGTTACTCTGGCGACAACAATTAGACTAATCGGCATAGACCAGGAACATTTGATGGCTTTATTTACAGCATAGCATGTAATATGCAGTGTTCTAAAAAAACCTCCTTCCTTATAAATAATTGCCTGCTGTAGCTATATGTTGTGTTATTGTTACATGTTCCATTTAGTCATATGTTCTGTTACTGTTTTATGCCCTATTATAGCTAAACTGTATGCCCTATAATGGACATCTGTTTTGTTACTATTACAAGTTATGTTACTGTTATAGCTATTCTAAGTCCTGTTACTACTACAGGTAGTTATACTGTACTATATGTTCATTTACTACACATCTTGGTATACAGTATCTGTATGTTTTGTTACTGCTATATAGTATATATAGTCTTGTTTTGTAATATATGTCCCCCTATGGTATATGTGTTGATGCTGCTGTTACAGTGGCGAAAAAATGTATTTAGTCAGCTACCAATTGTGCAAGTTCTCCCACTTAAAAAGATGAGAGAGGCCTGTAATTGACATCATAGGTAGACCCCAACTATGAGAGACAAAAAGAGAAAACAAATCCAGAAAATCACATTGTCTGATTTATTAAGAATTTATTTGCAAATTATGGTGGAAAATAAGTATTTGGTCACCTACAAACAAGCAAGATTTCTGGCTCTCACAGACCTGTAACTTCTTCTTTAAGAGGCTCCTCTGTCCTCCACTCATTACCTGTAGTAATGGGACCTGTTTGACATTGTTAACAGTATAAAAGACACCTGTCCACAACCTCAAACAGTCACAGTCCAAACTCCACTTTGGTGAAGACCAAAGAGCTGTGGAAGGACACCAGAAACAAAATTGTAGACCTGCACCAGGCTGGGAAACTGAATCTGCAATAGGCAAGCAGCTTGGTGTGAAGAAATCAACTGTGGGAGCAATAATTAGAAAATGGAAGACATACAAGACCACTGATAATCTCCCTCGATCAGGGGCTCCATGCAAGAACTCACTCCGTGTGGGTCAAAATGATCACAAAAACGGGAGCAAAAATCCCAGAACCACACGGGGAAACCTAGAGAATGACCTGCAGAAAGCTGGGACTAACGTAACAAAGGCTACCGTCTGGAACACACTACGCCACCAGGGACTCAGATCCTGCAGTGCCAGATGTGTCCCCCTGCTTAAGCCAGTACATATCCGGGCCCGTCTGAAATTTGCTAGAGAGCATTTGGATGTTCCAGAAGAGTATTAGGAGAATGTCATATGATCAGATGAAACCAAAGAGAAATGTTTGGTAGAAACACAACACGGCGTGTTTGCAGGAGAGTGAATGCTGAGTTGCATCCAAAGAACACCATACCTACTGTGAAGCATGGTGGTGGCAATATCATGCTTTGGGGCTGTTTCTCTGCAAAGGGACCAGGACGACTGATCCGTGTACAGGAAAGAATGAATGGGGCCATGTATCGTGAGATTTTGAGTGCAAACCTCCTTCCATCACCAAGGGCATTGAAGATGAAACGTGGCTGGGTCTTTCAGCATGACAATGATCCCAAGCACACCGCCAGGACAATGAAGGAATGGCTTCATAAGAAGCATTTCAAGGTCCTGGAGTGGCCTAGCCAGTCTCCAGATCTCAACCCCATAGAAAACCTTTGGAGGGAGTTGAAAGTCCGTGTTGCCCAGCAACAGCCCCAAAACATCACTGCTCTAGAGGAGATCTGCATGGAGGAATGGGCCAACATACCAGCAAAAGTGTGTGCCAACCTTGTGAAGACTTACAGAAAAGTTTGACCTCTGTCATTGCCAACAAAGGATATATAACAAAGTATTTAGATGAGCTTTTGTTATTGACCAAATACTTATTTTCCACCATAATTTGCAAATAAATTCTTAAAAAATCAGACAATGTGATTTTCTGGATATGTTTTCTCATTTTGTCTCTCATAGTTGAGGTCTACCTATGATGACAATTACAGGCCTCTCTCATCTTTTTAAGTGGGAGAACTTGCACAATTGGTGGCTGACTAAATACTTTTTTTCCCCACTGTATATGCCTGGCTATAGCCAATTTTTTTGTTGTATTGTTGCATATCTTGTTACAGTTATACTGTATGTCCCATTATAGCCACATCATATGTTCTGTTACTGTTAAATGCCTAGTTATATCTAGATTTTCTCTTATTGTTGCATGTTTTATTATAGTTAATACTGTATGTCCCGTCATAGCTACAGTATATGCATTGTTGCTGTGCCCAGTTATAGCTATATTTTGTGTTCTAGCTTGGCTGTTTTATTTATAAGTATTATTACAATTTCACTACAGTACTCCTTTGTGTAGCACTGTTTGTTCTGAGATTCCTTATTCATGAATACAGTAGAAAAAAAAAACAGTTGGAAACCAGTTTGTATGACACAGATCTGTAAAAAGTTTGGTGGTAACTCATATGAATTCTATCATAGCTGCTATTAATGATAGTTACCTCCCTTTCTGGGCGGCTTTTCCCGCTTTCACCAAATGGGTGGAGATTGAAAAATTGCGGCTTGCACCTATGTATCCCAATGCTTTTCTGTAGACCTCCTTGCACCCCTTCCCCCTTCTCGTTAGGCCCTACTAAATCCATTTGGATTACCTGTAGCAAATTGTTTCCACTTGACTCTTGATACTCCTCTCCCTTTTATATAATCCGCTCCTCCAGGAGGGTATGACATCTGCATTGGTCTGCTCATGGTCTGCCGCAGGATTGATTCGAGTGGCTGATATGATCCTGCTACCTTGGAGCCACGACCTCTTACTTACCTCACCTCCACTTTGGATCTACCTGAAGTCAAGTGGCTTCACTAACAACAGGTTATTCATTTCATTCACTCCCTTTATGGGGGTTCACGGGTCTCCCTCCAAACCCAGTTTGAGAGGCTCTGCAGGACAGGTACCTCAACTAAAGTCCTGGTCTCCGCCATCTACCAAATCCTCTCTCACCCGGAGGATCTTGACCCTTTCAATTCATCAATACTTGTCTCACTGGGAAACAGATATTGGGTCACCAATTTCATCCGCATGGCAGATTATCTGTTCTAGAGCCTCGAAGTCCTCCACCTGCATGACGTTTAGGGAAGTGCAGTATAAGTTACTCTTGCATTGGCACCATACACCAGCCCTAAGACAAACACATTTACATATAAATGGAGCCTCTGTCACAGTTGTGACAGACACTATTATAGAAGCCTGATGGACCCCATTCAAGTAACTGGGATCCATCAAGATCTGTTTTATTTATTTTTGCTTATATATAACCACTATATTCCACAGCACTTTACATACATTGTCGTTATTCAGTGTCCCAAGTAAGGCTCACAACTTAAATTTCCTATCAACATATCTTTGCAGTATGAGAGAAACCCACACAAAATCCATGCAGATGTTGTCCTTGACTGGCTTCAAAACCAGGTCCCCAGCGCTGCAAGGCAACAGTGCTAACCACTGAGCCGCCGTGCTGTCCATTTGTGTGTGTCATGTGATCTGACCTTTGTATCTATGACATACAAAAAGCCATAATGATAGGGAATTTGGATTGTGAGGACAGTGAGTGGTAACAATATTTGTGGAAGTGTTTTGGAATAAGCTGCAGCTATTTATGTAAGAGAAGTAAAACAGAAATCCCAATGGAGATGTGAACTCTGTCTAACCACTATTACTATTTTCTGCCAATGCTCATGACAGAGCTCTTCTACATATACAATAATGAATGTTGTTCATTACAGGAGATGGCAGCCAGATCTATATGGCTTGTAATTATCTAGCAGAAGTATCAATATGCTAATTTAGAATGTTACTCTAATGAATGCTATATAGGTGACCACCTTTTCTGTGGATCTCTATGTCACATTTTCCTGCTCTTATAGGTGTTGCCATTTGTTTTATGTGTGTATACATCTGTGTCTTTGTGTGTTTAATATTTTTAATAAACTCCTTAATCAGTTAATGTGTTCATACATTTTAATTTAAACACTTCTGGAACACTGTATATTAAATCTAGCACCTGATCACAAGTAGGTTGGAAGGTATCCAATATTTTCTTGTAAGGACCGTTCTTTTCTTGTACACTGCAGAAATTAAGATCATCTCCCTGGAGAAGACAATTAAATTAAGACAGCATGTTACGTGTGCAGTGAAAGAACTGGAATATTTGCATCTGTTATGTTGCTGGGAAGTATAAATGAGCTTTGGTGCAGATGTAGCAGTGCTGAGTATGTCAATGTGGTAGTTCGAAGAGTTGATTTTGTCATTTAGCACAATCTATTGTGATATCACTTTAGGTTATTTATTTTTATTAAACATCTAAAACCTGCAAAATAATACTGAAATAATATACAGAATGTGTATAATATATACATAGACTATGACATAAAGGCCTACCTGCTCTGTTCTTTTTTAACTTCTATGGTAACTACAGCAGCCATGTTCGGTGAACATGGGCCAAGACACATTATGCGGTGTCATGCATCTCTTTAGAGATGATGTGGACCAACTGAAGGGATTATGAGATCTTCATACTAGAAAATCTCCCCTGTGAGAAGGTATGGACTTCCTTATAGGGATTCCTCAGGTTACTATCCATGGAATAGTCTCACTTAGCAACAACTGAAGCGTGGATGGAAGGAGACACTGATCCATGGTACAATAATAGCAGGCAGTCATTTGGACAGAGGTTGGGGACAGAGGACTACTATAAACATTGATAGACAGGTCATGGCCGGAGATTGACTCCGGTCAGACAAAATGGTAGTCAGCCAGAAGGTCAGGATAGGCAGTGGAGAGGTCATTTTTGTCATAAGAAAAGTCAGGTCAAATGCTAAGAATACACAACAGAAGACCTTTGCAGTTACTGATACACAATGGATAGACTGCTCAGGCCCTGTTCATTAGGGGAAGAGTCCTTATGAAGACTGGGGTGGCTGGACATTGGCTGGAGAAGGAGCAATGCAGAGTCAGCACAGGAGACACCATTCTATGTGTCCAAGCAGAGACGCAGCAGCAAGCAAGTTTGACACAGGGCAGGGTGGCCCAGGAGAGTGATGAATATAAGTCAGATGCCAGGCAGAGGCATTATAGCAGACAGGTAGTGGGTTGGGAAAAGGGGCAGGGTGGTAGGTCATAACTTATGTTTGTGCAATAAATGTTTGAGACATAAGGCAAAACTGCAGTATGAAATTAAAAATCCTTACAGATTTATCTGTTCTAGGCTACAGATGATACAGGAACTGGTTGATTAAAAAATAAGGCTTATATTATGCATTAAGTCATTTTGCAACATTTTCTGAAAAGCATCTGCAAACTGGAGCTTTTCTTAAACATAAGGTAACCCTACTATAAAAGTCCTTTTTCAACTAAATAAATTCAGAAAAATTAAGTTCAAATATACTTAATAACCCTACAGGTTTCAATTGTGTTAGGTTAGGACACTGTTACATAACTGCCTTTTGTCAGCTTTTGGGGGGGCTCTCTTATTCAGGAGTGTTATACATCCACATTCAGATCATTCCCCTAGTGGTGACAATAACAACAGAATTTTTTTTTTTTATTTTTGTGAGCGGAAATGGTGCTTTTTTTTTTTTTTTTTTACTAATATGACAATAGTCATTAAGCCCAAAGACATCTTATTGTCCTTTATTACCACATCATCTGCAAACACCGTCATCCATTTACACGTACTTTATTAAATACATGTCAGCTTAACGTCACAGAAATATTTTTGTCTTTAATGAACAAAATTACTCCGCAAAGAATTAACTCCAGTTGTTCAATTATTTATGTATGAAATGAAAATCGCATTATTAAAATTTCAATATGTACTCTGCGTTACAGAACTATGTGACATACATCTAACTTCCCCACTCACCCCTATTTTTAACATATCATTAGCAAACAAATAATAATCACTGAGACATGAAGTAGCATTATAAGACATGAACAGTTTGCAATGAAGACAGGGAAAATAATTGAAAGTTGCAGAAAGGCTGTTGTTGGATCTTGTAAGAAATGGCTAGAAAATTAGATTAATCAAGGAGCAGACATTAAGAAGAAAGTTTGTGCGAATGGTTGACAGTCTTGCTCTTTTCCTCATTTCAAATGTTGGCAGAGTAGCAGCCAGCTCCTAGGGAAATGTGCTCCTTTCATACTTGAGTAATTGATGAATTGTATGCAATATGCAAATGAGAATCCATAAATCTTATGAATGACAGCTTAATTTATGTGAGCCTTAATGAATGCAGGATTAGATTTTAATTAAATATCCTCAAAGGCACCCTGAGTAGTAGTTTTTTTAGGCCTTGTTTTTTGAAGACTTGTTTCACATGCAATGCATTTTATAGAAGTGAAGAATCAGCCAAAGCAGCTAATGCAAATGGTCCTGTGTTCCGATGAAAAGTATTGTTCAGTTTTGTAAAGCAAACAGTACTTGAATTGATAATAAGCCTGCACAGATTCAAAGATCGCAGGCTGTTTTGAAAGGGATTTTCTTCTAATTTATAAGCTTTGCTTCTTGTGTTTTACAATTTTCTTTCTTGCTTTTTCTTTTCCTAGGCTAGGCATTGAAATATTTAGTCGGCACGGATATTAGTGTAATATTTTCAGCTAACAGGTCACTCAAGATAAAAATAACATCTTTTGGGCTCTAAGGAATCTTTTTTCAATCAAAGCAATGCTGCATTTTTATCTATTTTGTTTGCAAAAGTTTGAGGTTTTTCATTTCATCATCTATTAGTTTTCCTCATGGAAGGTGACAAAGAAGAATTTACTGTTGGTTCACTATTCATGACAAGAGGATAGGACTTCACCTCAGACTTCTGCCTTCTACAACTGCAAGAATGGTGGTTGATGTATATTTTGTCAAATGTATATTTTCCCAAATTCAGTATGGGGAAGTGGGACCCATTTCATATTTTGCCTCAGGTCAACTTCCAAAAACTTCCTATACTATGAAATAGTGTATACTGTACTATAACCTTCCATTCTCTTCAAGCCAGAGAGCAAAGTAGGTAGCACCTGAGATTTGTAAGTGGAAGGGCTATAGCAAAATGAAAACATTGACCTACTCACTCCTGGTCATGGTTTGTGAAGCCATCCCTTGTAATCTTATCTAATAAAAGGTAAAGAATTACATGTAAAGCCTGATTCCACTCAAAGCCAAAAAATCCAAGTATGGCATTAACACTCTTGTTACTCAGGAAAACAAAATCCCTGATGAGCGATGTTCATTCCATTGTACAGCCAAACACAGAGACAGCAACAGGATGATGATTCCATCAAGAAACTCTCCATATTCCATCTTGCTGTACGCCTCTTAGTGGGAGCTGGATTTTGTGGTTAACTACTGTTTATAATGATTTTTTATCACGTTTTGACTGGTATTACACTTTAAGGGCCATTACCAGGTTTATAAAAACTACGAAAGCAAAAATTAGATTTAGATCACTTTAAGATCTTAGCTATTCCCCTGTTGCTTTTTCAATTTGTCTCTTGTTTTTGTGCTTTCTGTTTTCCATTTCTTCTCTCATGCTACTAAAACGTCTTTAAAAGTAAAAGTGTTCTTTGTCAGCTGCTGGGTCCTTATCTAACAGTGAGGATTCTTAAAGCGAACCCGTCTTTATGAAAATACAGTCTAATCTGCAGGCATAATGTGATGGAGCAGGAGGAGCTGAGCAGATTGAGATATAGTATTGTGGTAAAAGATTCAGTTTAACTTGCATAATATTCATTTATAGTATTTTCTATGCCTAGAAACAGACATGGGGTCATGAAGGCAGTCCTATCAGTGATGGACAGGTGTATGCACAGTCATACACAGAGGGCTGTCGTTGAGGACCATCCTTATGACTCCATATCTGTTTCTAGTCATATCCAAATATAGCAAAGTTTAAACTGATAGATATGATATATATATATATATATATATATATATATATATATATATACAGTCATATGAAAAAGTTTGGGCACCCCTATTAATCTTAATAATTTTTAGTTCTAAATATTTGGGTGTTTGCAACAGCCATTTCAATTTGATATATCTAATAACTGATGGACACAGTAATAATTCAGGATTGAAATGAGGTTTATTGTACTAACAGAAAATGTGCAATATGCATTAAACCAAAATTTGACCGGTGCAAAAATTTGGGTACCCTTATCATTTTATTGATTTGAATACTCCTAACTACTTTTTACTGACTTACTGAAGCACAAAATTGGTTTTGTAACCTCACTGAGCTTTGAACTTCATAGCCAGGTGTATCCAATCATGAGAAAAGGTATTTAAGGTGGCCAATTGCAAGTTGTTCTCCTATTTGAATCTCCTCTGAAGAGTGGCATCATGGGCTCCTCAAAACAACTCTCAAATGATCTGAAAACAAAGATTGTTCAACATAGTTGCTCAGGGGAAGGATACAAAAAGTTGTCTCAGAGATTTAACCTGTCAGTTTACACTGTGAGGAACATAGTAAGGAAATGGAAGACCACAGGGACAGTTCTTGTTAAGCCCAGAAGTGGCAGGCCAAGAAAAATATCAGAAAGGCAGAGAAGAAGAATGGTGAGAACAGTCAAGGACAATCCACAGACCACCTCCAAAGAGCTGCAGCATCATCTTGCTGCAGATGGTGTCACTGTGCATCGGTCAACAATACAGCACACTTTGCACAAGGAGAAGCTGTATGGGAGAGTGATGCGAAAGAAGCCGTTTCTGAAAGCACGCCACAAACACAGTCGCCTGAGGTATGCAAAAGCACATTTGGACAAGCCAGCTTCATTTTGGAAGAAGGTCCTGTGGACTGATGAAACAAAGATTGAGTTGTTTGGTCATACAAAAAGGCGTTATGCATGGCGTCAAAAAAACACAGCATTCCAAGAAAAACACTTGCTACCCACTGTAAAATTTGGTGAAGGTTCCATCATGCTTTGGGGCTGTGTGGCCAATGCCGGCACTGGGAATCTTGTTAAAGTTGAGGGTCGCATGGATTCAACTCAGTATCAGCAGATTGTTGAGAATAATGTACAAGAATCAGTGACGAATTTGAAGTTACGCCGGGGATGGATATTTCATCAAGACAATGATCCAAAACACAGCTCCAAATCTACTCAGGCATTCATGCAGAGGAACAATTACAATGTTCTGGAATGGCCATCCCAGTCCCCAGACCTGAATATCATTGAACATCTGTGGGATAATTTGAAGCGGGCTGTCCATGCTCGGCGACCATCAAACTTAACTGAACTGGAATTGTTTTGTAAAGAGGAATGGTCAAAAATACCTTCATCCAGGATCCAGGAACTGATTAAAAGCTACAGGAAGCGACTAGAGGCTGTTATTTTGGCAAAAGGAGGGTCTACTAAATATTAATGTCACTTACCTGTTGAGGTGCCCATACTTTTGCACCGGTCAAATTTTGGTTTAATGCATATTGCACATTTTCTGTTAGTACAATAAACCTCATTTCAATCCTGAAATATTACTGTGTCCATCAGTTATTAGATATATCAAATTGAAATGGCTGTTGCAAACACCCAAATATTTAGAACTAAAAATGATTAAGAATAATAGGGGTGCCCAAACTTTTTCATATGACTGTATATATATGTGAAGTTATACTGGACCTTTTCCCAGGAAACTTTATCATTTCACTTAGCTTCTCCTGTTCTATAACATGCAGATTAGTCTAGTCTGAATCTTCATGATGACAGGCTCGCTGTAAGGAAATAGGGTTTTGTACTCAAGCCTCTGCAGGCCTAGCAGCAACAGTATTAACTACTAAGGCTGGGTTCATATCTACATTCGATCGCCGTTCGGGGATTCCGTCCCCCATTCCACTTGAAAAATGTTGAGAGAAACGTCCTGCAAACGGGACTTTTCATTCCGCATTTTTTGGGCGGAAACCAGGTGGACCCCATTATACTATATTATTGTATATTATTATTATTATTATATTTAAGCGGATTGGGTTTTCGTTTTTCGGGTCTCCAAGCAGACCCTAAGAACGGAAACCTGAACGCAGGTGTGAACGTAGTGTAAGGCAGATACTTTTCTAATGGCTGCTAGAAACCAGTAGAAACAGTAGAAACACTTCAAATATATTCAACAGAACTTTTCTTCTTTTCTGTGTTGACTAAGCAACATAGTAGCTTAAAGGGATTGTGCCACAAAGACACATCCCCTTTCCACAGGATAGGGGATACATTTCAGATTGATGGAGGGCCAACATTTCACATCAGTGCTCCATGTGAATAAAGTAGGGTTGTGCTTGTGTGCCCATAACATTAAAATCAATATTGTGTAAGTCCCCTTCCTGTTACCTAAACATCTCTGACCCATCAAGACAAGACCTCTGAAGGTGTCCTGTGGTATCTGGTACTACTGTACAAATGTAATAAACTGTAACTTGGAACTTAGCATGTTAAATACAATGTGGCAAAGCATTTTAACTTGACTTTTTTCAGTGCCTTTTATTGAATTAAGTCATTAGTTATAATGCTAGTATCAAGTTAAAGTTTGCTACATATATACTAACAGTGGACCCTCTAAGTTCTGTGAACTGTGAAGTGAGGCCGTCATGGTCTGGACATTGCTATTCTAGCACATCTCACAGATGCTTGATTGGATTGAGCTCTGGGGAATCTGGAGGCTAAGAAAACACCTTGAACACTTTGTAATGTTCTTCAAACTATTTGTGAACAAATTTTGTAGTGCTGCAAAGCACATTATCCTGCTGAAAGAGGCCACTGCCTTTAGGGAATACAACTACCTTAAAGGGATGCACTTGGTCTGTACCAATGTTTAGGTATGCAGCATATGTCAAAGTAACATCCATATGAATGTGAGCACAGAAGGTTTCCCAGAAAGATATCACTGCCTATGACTTGTCTTCCTCCCATAATGCATCCTGGTGTTATCTTTTCCTTAAATAAGCAGTGCAGGTACACCTTGCCATCCACATGATGTAACAGAATATGCAGTTCATCACATCATGTCACCTTCCTCTGTTGCTTCATGTTCCATTTTTGATGCTCACAGGAACTTTAAAGGGGTTTTCCGGGCAAAAAATGTTATTTTAAAAAATTTCTGTTAGTGCTCTGTCTCTTTAGCTAACCCGTCCTTCTCTACCTACTCAGCCCAGCCCTAGACCCATATTATATACTTACCCTCCACGCTTCTTCCGGCGAGACAGCTCCTCCTCCTATACTGATTCTGTCTGTGCGCGCTCTTCTCCATCGCTTCTCTGTTCTCTGCAGCGATAATCCACCTCTACTGCTCATGCGTGGATGTGCAGTAGAAGTAAATTATCGGCAGCAGTGCGCACAGCGCTTGGAGAAGAGTGTGTACAGACAGAATCAGTACAGGAGGAGCAGCCGTCTCGCCGGAAGATGGAGTGGATGGGGGGGGGAGTAGTAGTGACGATCCGTTTCCGGAAATGGGGAGACGAATCATCACCGGATAATCAGAAAATGTCCCTGGGGAGGTCATATGAGTGCCCCAGGGATATGGGTAAATATACATTTTTGATTAATGATGTTATTTAGAAAGTAGGAGGGGGAGGGTGTTTAGATTAGTGTAGTGATTTCCAGTTATCCCGGACAACCCCTTTAACATGGGACCAGTCTGCATCTACTAAACCTTGTACACAGCACACTGTATTGGACAAAGTGTATTTACACCTTTCTATCATGGCTGGCTATTTGAGAAGTAGCCTCCCCTCCAGTGCAGCCCCCCAATTGTCCTTTCTTTCCACTTTTGGTAGGTACTAACCATTTCATCCTAGGAACACCCCACAAAACCTGACATGTTGGAGATGCTCTGACACAGCAGATTAAAGTTAACGATTTGGCCCTTGTAAACATTTTTTATATCATTATGTCTGTATGTTTATCCTGTTTCCAGCACATCAACTTCAGCTGTTGACTGGCCACCCAATTTATCCTAGCCCTTGACCATAGAATTATCATGTATCAGTGCTATTCCCGTAAATTATTAGTGGTGTTAATTTTATGACTGATTGGTATATTTGAGATGTTTAAAATAGGAAAAAAATAGATATATAATACCATCAAAATTTCTGCCACCAACAGAAAAACATAACATATTCAGTGTTCATGGCATAAGGTGACAAGGTTTAGTACCATACTTTCTGAAAATAAAAATTAATAATAGTTAAACAATAAATTATATGTATCTAAAATAGTTTTAAAAGCCTTCAAGAAGCAACCCTTCAAATAGCAGTGTCAATAAAATAATAAATAAGTTGTAGGCCTCTAAATGAGGTGACATAAAAAGTAGTATTACCAGTTTTTGTTGAGAAAAAATATTGAAACATAACACATATATACAGTGGGGGAAAAAGTATTTAGTCAGCCAGCAATTGTGCAAGTTCTCTCACTTAAAAATATGAGAGAGGCCTTAATTGTCATCATAGGTAGACCTCAACTATGAGAGACAAAATGAGAAAACAAATCCAGAAAATCACATTGTCTGATTTTTAAAGAATTTATTTGCAAATTATGGTGGAAAATAAGTATTTGGTCAATAACAAAAGCTCATCTAAATACTTTGTTATATATCCTTTGTTGGCAATGACAGAGGTCAAACGTTTTCTGTAAGTCTTCACAAGGTTGGCACACACTTTTGCTGGTATGTTGGCCCATTCCTCCATGCAGATCTCCTCTAGAGCAGTGATGTTTTGGGGCTGTTGCTGGGCAACACGGACTTTCAACTCCCTCCAAAGGTTTTCTATGGGATTGAGATCTGGAGACTGGCTAGGCCACTCCAGAACCTTGAAATGCTTCTTACGAAGCCACTCCTTCGTTGTCCTGGCGGTGTGCTTGGGATCATTGTCATGCTGAAAGACCCAGCCACGTTTCAACTTCAATGCCCTTGGTGATGGAAGGAGGTTTGCACTCAAAATCTCACGATACATGGCCCCATTCATTCTTTCCTGTACACGGACAGTCGTCCTGGTCCCTTTGTAGAGAAACAGCCCCAAAGCATGATGTTGCCACCCCCATGCTCCACAGTAGGTATGGTGTTCTTTGGATGCAACTCAGCATTCACTCTCCTGCAAACACGCCGTGTTGTGTTTCTACCAAACAGTTCTACTTTGGTTTCATCTGATCATATGACATTCTCCTAATACTCTTCTGGAACATCCAAATGCTCTCTAGCAAACTTCAGACGGGCCCGAATATGCACTGGCTTAAGCAGGGGGACACGTCTGGCACAGCAGGATCTGAGTCCCTGGCGGTGTAGTGTGTTACTGACGGTAGTCTTTGTTACGTTAGTCCCAGCTTTCTGCAGGTCATTCACTAGGTCCCCCCGTGTGGTTCTGGGATTTTTGCTCCCGTTCTTGTGATCATTTTGACCCACACGGAGTGAGATCTTGCATGGAGCCCCTGATCGAGGGAGATTATCAGTGGTCTTGTATGTCTTCCATTTTCTAATTATTGCTATCACAGTTGATTTCTTCACACCAAGCTGCTTGCCTATTGCAGATTCAGTCATCCCAGCCTGGTGCAGGTCTACAATTTTGTTTCTGGTGTCCTTCCACAGCTCTTTGGTCATAGTGGAGTTTGGAGTGTGACTGTTTGAGGTTGTGGACAGGTGTCTTTTATACTGATAACAATGTTAAACAGGTGCCATTACTACAGGTAATGAGTAGAGGACAGAGGAACCTCTTAAAGAAGAAGTTACAGGTCTGTGAGAGCCAGAAATCTTGCTTGTTTGTAGGTGACCAAATACTTATTTTCCACCATAATTTGCAAATAAATTCTTTAAAAATCAGACAATGTGATTTTGTAGATATGTTTTCTCATTTTGTCTCTCATAGTTGGGGTCTACCTATGATGTCAATTACAAGCCGGCCTCATCTTTTTAAGTGGGAGAACTTGCACAATTGGTGGCTGACTAAATACTTTTTTTTCCCCACTGTATGAGTGTATACTGTATATAAGGGGTCACAAAAATCTTGCAACTCTTAGAATAAAGATAACACAATAATCCATTCAGGAGTTATAGGTAAGAAGTGTTAAGGCCTGTTTACATTAACCAGTTATCAACATGGTTTGTAGAATAATTTACCAATACAAACAGCAACATAACTTGGAACTCCTCTGCCCTAATGCAAAATCTGTAATGGGGCCCCTCCCTACCTTGTGCCACTTAGAATAGTGGTATATTTTATGTGGCAGGGGGACCTTTGATACCCTCTCAGGGTCCAAGGCCCTCTAGTCACTGATACCACTGCACCCCCTATAGCTATGGCCCTGAGTGAAAATATGCCATAACAGTCATGATCAGTATTAAAAATTCTGTATCCATATAATTGACTATATTCACATGTAGCTCTGAAGCTGAGCACCTACTCTATAGTGATTTCTCCAGGTCATTTGCTTGAGCTTCCTCCATGTCAATAGGCTCTAAGCCATCATATTCTACTATTCACCATAAATTACAGACTTTGCAATTAATTTATGTCATGATAAAAATCATTTACAGTATTGAGCCTGGGCCTGAGAGCCAATTCTGAAATGACACACTCATTTCAATACCTATTAGAGTGATGTCTGAGAATACATGAGGAAATAGCAGCATATGACAAAAAAGAACAATTTGTGTGTTGCGTATGCTCATTTATTACCTTAGGATCTGCTTAAATTACTAAATATAATTGAATATATGGTAGTTAAGTAATATGCACAATATCTATCTATCTATCTATCTCTATTTATACATATTTTACATTAGTCATATTTTTTAGCAATGCTAAAGTTATCAAAGGAAGGTCTACAGGAGCTTTCTGTTTTCAGTTTAGGCCCATGGCAAATACTTAGAATTAGTGAGGGCAAAGGCTTTTTCTGGAAACTTGTTTATTCAATAAATACAATCATTTACATGAATTATTAATGGCTGTTTTAAGTAGATCTGAACAAAGTGGTGCAGATTAGGATGCATTCTGTATTGTGCTTCTCACAGCCTTGTCCAATATATGCATGACGTGACTATTTTTAGGCCCTGTTAAATGATGCATCTGATGATGAGCAGATTCTTTGTACTTTGAAAGGTTCAAAACAAAGAACCTGGTTTGTATAATGATCTGACAATCTCTACTGAATACACATTTAAAGCAAGTTCTAAAAGTGATTTCAGTTTATATAAAAACACATAAAATACACTGTTTCCCATTTTTATATTTTCAGCTTTTACACATTGACTGTTATACCTTTTTAGGCCTAGCTGCCTCTTGTTCCATCTTTGTCAGTTGTTAAAAGAGTATGGACACAAATAACAGCAGAGGGGGAGAACAGATAAGTGACATACAGGCAGCTTTGTGTGTTATTTTTAATGAAAGGATAGCGCAAGTACCTGCTATATCAAGCTACAGCATCTTTTATTTTCTTATTCAAAGTAAACAGTGCTGATGAATAGTCTGTAAGCTCAGAGAAGTTGTGTGATGGTTAAATACTGATACTAGTACAGAGTAACAGAATACCACACCTGCTGTTTTGGATGTAGCTTTGACTTTTTTCTTTACTTTACAGTATAGTTAAATTAAAGTAAAGTTATTTTACTTTCATTTTTTCAAAAACATAGACAAAAAAGAAGAAAATCACAAAAACTGTGGGAAAACATTAGCAAAACAGCAGCAAAAAGGTCACGTGTGAACCCATCTTATATGACTTCCATTACTATTTTTTTTTTCTGTTTTATGGAGGTCTCTGTTTAGAATGCATCAATAGAAAGAACAATAGCTTGAAGAATATACTTTGTGTATATTTTATGTATAGTGCACAGACAAACTGACAGAATGTGTATGTTGCACAGAAAAAAAAATTACAATATTAATCCTTTCCCAATGATGTTGAGTATTTAAATATGGCGGACGCTCAGGATTATACAATGCGGCAATACCCACATTCAGTGCCTGCACTGATCACAGGCATTAACCCCCCCGAAGCACCATTTTCCCAGCAGCGCATGGGCGCCGCCTTTTTGGTGTGAAACGCCTGCCCCTGGAACGAGATTCAGGGGGCAGCGATCCATTTACATGACAGCCAGGAATCTATTGAAGGCTTCCAGGCTTGTCTTTGCATTAATTCTATTACAGACAAGGTGAAAAAAATCAAAAGAGCCAAACCATTGTTTTTTTTTTTTGCTGTTTCACCTCTCATAAAATTTTGAAAATCAATCAAAGCATGTACATTCCCCAAAATAGTGTAACTAAAAAGTACACTTGGACCTCCAAAAATACATCCCCGTACATGAAAATATAAAAAAAAGTTATGAGTTTCAGAATATGGTGACTCCTTTTTTTTTTTTTTTTGCAAAGTTTGGAATTTTTGTTAAGGCGTTAAAACGTGAATAAAACTATAAAAATTTAGTATTCCCAGAATTGTAACATTTAATTTTGGCTGCACAGTGAACTCTGTAAAAACAAAGCTCGTAAGAAAGTTGCACAAACACAATTTTTCTCCAATTCCACCCCATACTGAATTTTTTTCCCGGCTTCCCAGTACATTTTAAGGAAAATTAAATAGTAACATTACAAAATACAATTTGTCCTGCAAAAGTTAAGGTTCTATGAAAGGAAAAATAAAAAAAGTTATGGGGTTTGGAAGGAGGGGAGTCAGGATGCGGCAGGAAGGGGTTAATGTAAAAACTACTTATCCTCTCATAAATGTTTTATATATGACAACCTCTTTTAATTCAAGAAAACTGAAGGTAGGATTATTATTATATTTACACTTTATATCTTGTTCTGTTATATATTATCACCCATCATGGCTTCTTTTACAGAGGTGGCTTAATTAATAATGTATTTATCTATTTTGGTATTCATCTACTTTTTATCAACTAAAGGTGAATTTCAATGCAGTTAAAAGTAATATGTCAAATGTAAAAAGAAATATTATAGTTATTTTCCCTCACTGCAAAATAAGTGATGAAAAATTAAAATATAATGTACAGTACATGGTTTGGCTGCCTTCCATATCCAGACCTATATTCAGCACGCAATGCATTTTAAGACCATTGTAGTCTGTGAATAAACTGTATAACAATAATTTGTAAATGCAAAATCCTGCCAACTATGTTAATAGTATAAGTAAAATATTTTTTATAATCTTAGTGATTATTTTTATTATCTGAAATAATATAATATATTTATAATTTATTATTGCTACTTTTTAACACAACTTTTGCTTGCCTGATGAAGAATTACCACAAATTTTGTCTATTTGGGAGAAGTCACACACCAACATAATCTTAAATCTTGCAACTTTCAAGCAACCTTAAAAAAAAAACTCCCCACTTAGGTCACATTACTCCAAATTATTCCATATCTTTACTTATTAGGCCACATTACAGTTTTATGTGTTAAAAAAATACATACAAAAAGAAAACAAAACCTTATCTAAAATAGGACTGATGATGGTTCGTAAGTATTGGTGTCACCATTGCCCCCTCTACTGTCCCATGCACATACCACTCATAGAGATGAGATTAATCTGATTGACTTTATATATGTTAAACACGGGAGCGTAATAAGAAAAAAGTGCTTGCATGCATGTAGTTAAATCTCAACTCTCATCTCAACAATATATACATTCACATTGATTTGATTTCCTACTCTTCAGATTTACAAGAAAGACTTTGTTAATTTGTATATATACTGAAACCTGTTAATTTATATTAAACCATAACCTTTAAAGTCATCATTTATTGTTTGCCCAATATCATGACATGTGAGAGGTGATATACAGATATAGCAGTGTTGAACATTACACTGACAGCTTGTCACGGAAGACAAATAAAGCTCTTAAAATTTATTGCAAAAATGCTGCTGCTAATGGGGCCTCCATTTGCAGCGGCGGTAGCTCCCTTGATCTGTATACAGGTTCCCAGGCTGTTTGTGCTACGTGACCGCTGCAGCCAATCACAGGCCTCAGTTGTCTCCTCTTCACAAAGAGCAGTTGTGCTGTTTGTGAAGAGGTCATCACTGAGGCCTACAGCGGTCCCCTTGCACAAACGGGATGTCAACTGGTGATATCAGCCACATGACCTATATACAAACAAACGGAGCTGCCGGCACAGTATGGCCCGGGGAGAAGTGTGTACTGGTTTATCATGTTTATGGTACCCCTTTAAACTTTAAAACATCTGTAATAAATGAAAAGAATATAAAAAAAACACAGAATCTTGTATACAATAAAGAGGAAGAAAGAGAAAAAATAGGAGAGAGCCAAAAAAAGATGAAAAAAGAGATTAAAGAAGAGAATATGAATTATGAATTGCCTCTTTTGCAAGATTGTAGTATATTTCCCATTGTAACTAACAATGTGACAGAGTAGAGAGTTTGACAATTACTTTTTTATCATATAAGGCGTCATAAATGTACTTTCAGTAAGCAATAAAAAAATGTAAATATTTCTTAAAAGGGAAAAGTAGCATCATCCTCATTATCCAGTAGCTGTTGTTTCTCCCTTTTTTCTGTAAATGTTCAGAAAATTTCTGAGTCGCCAAAATACCCATTTATTGTAAAACAGTAGCTAGATGAGGAGGATTAGTACACTTCCCACTGGCTGCTGCAGGGGGAGACATCTGAATAACCCAGCATGCAACTCAGCTCATACGTCACACCTGGAGTAGTAGCCTCCCTACTGTCCACAGAAAGCAAATACATTGGGCTAAAGCCGTCATCCCAAATTGATATAAATTGTCTTAAAATATCATAAACTGTATCTCTCTTTTTTAAAGAAGTGCTAAGTCATTGACATTGCTTACCAAAAGGAGATGACCATAGTGGTCTTCACAAGAAACATGAAGATCCAGAATTGTCACCTATGGGGAGCCTGGTCTGTTGCTAAGCAACAGCCCAAGCACAATGGGGGAGGATTTATGAACACCAGAGTTTTCAATGCCTCCTCATAAATCAGTCACATGCCAGGTCATGCTCTTGCACTGAAATCTATGTTAGCTCATAGGTGGTGTAGATTATGATAAATCCCGTGTGCCCCGTCTTCACTATGCCTTCTTTTTGGAAAGTTGTAAGATCTGCGTAAAAAAGTGGCAGTTGCGATATTTCTGCAAAAGTTTGTTACTTTTCTACACCAGGAAACTAGCGTAGGAGATGAATAAATCTCCCCCATTGAGCCTGCATGACTTCTTAATGAACATATTCCTGTTTTCTCCATAGTTTGCCTTTAATTATGAAAATTAGCCTCAAACATTACATAGTTGGATGCATGAAGCATATTAAAAGAACCACAAATAAATAAAATACACATTTAGAAAGATGACCTGTTTGAGTCTTATATTTGAATTACTTTCTGGCACATACTGACACAACTAAATCGACCTTTTCTGACCCTTGACTCTTGAATCTCGAAAAAATGCATTTTGGAAAAAATAAAGTGTAGAAGCGACGCTGCATTCTATAATGTTTTTCTTCTTCCTTTATTTTTATGAGTCCTGGCAATTTCTAAGAGACCTTGTTTTCATTTCTGGTCATCACCTCAGCAAACTAATCAATGAGGCATGAACTGCTATCTCCAGTGAAAGAAATGAAAAATAAACCACAGATAATCCCTCAGTTAAAAGGTTATTCTGTGCGATAAAAGCTATTTTGTTAATTTATTTACTTTCTGGTACAGGGAGATAAAGTAAAGGAACAATTAGAGAATTCAAGTTAAAAGGATTTTAAAGGGCAATGACGACTTTATATTTTATGCCTTGTGATTGACAATTTTGTTGTATATGTATAAAAGGACTTGTTTAGATAAAACCTTTGCCTACACAATGACTTTTCTACTATAAAGGAGTAAGTAAGTACTATATATTTATTATTGAATAAATTATTAAAAATCAAATTGAACTTTTTTTAAGAGATTGGACAATTATCATCTTAATATTTGCAGTTCAGTTCATGTTCTTTAATCCAGTAGCCTCCATTTGTGAACTATAGATTTCCAATAAGTTTATAACCAAATTTTATGGAATGAATCCACTTTTTGCATAATAGGACATTGTATGTACTCCTAATATTTTGACAGGTCCTTTTTTGATAGTCTTGTCTCAAAATGGGGGTGGGGAAGGGTTTAGAGAAATAAAGATAAAGCAAAGCTTATAGATGATCCGGGGTCTTGCTATAATCCCAATGTCTATGCAGTCTTAAAAATGTTGCAATTACCATATTATGAAATCCATACTGTAATCCAATACAATACATATGGTATGTTTACCTATAATGCAGTTTAATGCAGAACACTCAACAATGCTAATAAAAATTCACTTACCTCGGTATGATAAAGTCAGATAAATGTCTGAGGGTGGGTTCACACCTGCGCTTGGTGTCCGTCCGTCGCCAATCCAGTGAAAATCTCGGCGAACTGGATTGGCGTCGGATACAGACCGGTCAGCGGCGCATTGGTTAAAAACCCATTCATTTGAATGGGTTTTTAAAGCAGTGCGCGGGTGTGCGCTTACACCCTCTGCGCTGCCAATCCTTTTTTTTTTCGTCGGACACGAAGTCCTGCATGCGCCGCTGACCTGTCTGTATCCGACGCCAATCCAGTTCGCCGAGATTTTCACTGGATTGGCGACGGACGGACACCAAGCGCAGGTGTGAACCCACCCTGAGCTGAACAGTAACAGAAAATATCTAGTCTGGTTGACGTTTTGCAAATATTGAAGTAATATTTACATCAGTATTTATTATTTGCAAGAAAACCAGACCACCAAATGAATTAGAACCCAAACCAGACCCCTCCAGATGACTTAAATTAATAACTCTTCCTAAAGTAATCAGACCACAAACCCTAAAATTATTCAGAACGCAAACCGAACCTCTAAACTTAGACTAGACCCTTAACGTTAATCAGATCCCATACAAAGAAGGCCTGTAGAGACAGATCTGTGTCATACCTGGGCTGGCCATTTTAATTTTTACAGACAGGTCTTATAAGAACCAGTGAACTGCTGACTTTGCTGGTTATATAGGAATATAGACATACCACTTGAATAGTAGTTAGCTTCAAACCTATCTAATGTTTTTCAGATATAGGGTCATAAATGCATGACATAAAATAACAAGTTTTAAAAATAGTTTTATTTGGTAAATTTGTGTTCTGAGTATTTAGATGTCTCAGAAAGTTAAGACTAATTATAACTATGGTAGCTTAAGACATTTAGTTGACCATATCTCATATCTCTCATATACAACTGCAAATCCCACCATACCACCATAAACAGGGCTGGAGTTGGAGATTTGGGTGGAGATAATTTTGGCTGAACCTCACAAGATTTTTCTTGCAAATATTTGTTAGGATTGCCTGGCTGTTTCATTTCAGACTCGACTTGTTAAACGCAAATATCTTAATGTCCGTGCACCACACATGATTGATAGGGTGCAATCACAGACCTCAGCAGCGCCATAATAAAAATAATAATAATACATTTTATTTATATAGCGCCAACATATTCCACAGCTCTTTACAAAATGTAGGATTCAAGTACAAACAAAAATATACATTACAAATATATAGTCAATTCACACAATGGTACTGAGGACACTGCTCACAAGAGCTTACAATCTATGCTAATGACGTCATTTAAGAGTAAAGAAGAGGATGTGAACTAGCACCAGACACAGCAATGGAGCCCAGGAGAGGTATGACTGTTTGATATGTTAATGTAAGGGTGCAATAGTGGTTTGTGGGTCGTGAACCCCAAAAATTGCAGGTTCAACCAAGTACAGCAGCTGGCACAGAATATTAGTAGTAACTGACATAACTGGTTTTCTCCCCAATGTGACTACATAAAATTGACACAATGCAAACTACATTACTGTAAGTTCTTGTAAATTCCATCAGTGTTTTTAAACTTTTTCAAGAAAAATAACCCAACCAAGTACCTCCAAAGTAGCACCCTCTTATAAATGACTTATAACAGTTATGTAATGGCCTCTTCAGTGCCACCACATGTAGTATAACGACCCCATCAGTGCCTTCACATGTGATAAAATTGCCCCCACAGTACCCTCACATGTAATATAATGGCCCCCACATGTACTATTATGACCCCCCACAGTGCCTTTAAATGTAGTATATTGGACCCACGTGTAGAATAATAACCCCCACAGTGCCCTTTACATGTAAAAGTGGTCCCACAGTATCCAATTTGTAATATAATGGTCCTTGTAGTGCCTTCATGTGTCACATAATGGCCCCCACAGATCCCCCATATGTAGCATAAGGGTCCCCTCAATGCCCCCATTTGCAACATAATGGCCTCCACAGTGTCCCCACATTTAACATAATGGCCCCTACAGTCAATATAATAGCCAATACAAGGCTCTAAGTGTAACATAATAGCTTGCTCATAATAGCCCCTACAATGTTGTAAGTGTAACATAATAGCTTACACGGTTCCCCCACACTTAGTGGTATCTATATTACATGCTGAACTACATATAGAACCCCCTGCTTAGGACAGACGTCTGCAGGTGTCATTTTTACTGCACAAGCACATTGAATGAAAAAGCATTATTATACCTTTCCTTTAGTTAAAAAAACATGGAATTAGGATCCTGTGGCTTGAGTCTTTTTGTACTGAACACAGTACTATTTTCTCTTAGATATATGCATCATATATATTACATATAGTTCTCTTCCTTAACCCAGACTAATGAATAATACAAGATTACTTGTCCTTTTACACTTAAAGGAAATGTTTTGTTCCAATGTAAAATAAACCCTCTTAAAATGAAATTTAGAAACATGTAATCAGTTGTAAATATATTAAGTGACTGCATTCTTGCGAATGAATTTCATTGTTTAAATAAGTTCCGTATGTAAATGGGTAGCATGGAAACAGGATGCGTGCATGATGTCAGAAGTCCCTAGTGGCCCAATTGTATCCAACAATCAGGTATATTAAAACTGATCTTTTAATAGAGCTGATAAAGTTGCAGAAAAATTTGATAGCATTAGCAGCCGTCAAAGTGATAGCATCGGGTTCTAACTTGTAGTGTTAGGTCAACATGTACTACGACCATTATAGGAGAAAAGTTCAGGGAAAGTTCAATTCTATTGTTTTACCATGGTTACAAAACATAAAATGAGAGAAATCCTGCATTTGTAACATATTGCTGCCTCTGGGCCTCGGAGGTTGTATGTTCTTTTTTTTTTCTTCCTCAAATTGAAGGCAGTAATACAAACCTTGTGATTATCTTTAGTGTAAACAAAGGAATATCCTCTGATCACTTCTAAAGTAAAACACAGATGTTTTTGGTTGACTGTTGATGTCATTAAGCTAAATGTTTATCTTTTATGTATTTGATCCTGTAAGCTTTTGGGGATCCAATTTGTTACTAAGTCAATAGAAAAAAATAACTTCATGCATGCAGTAATTGTTTTGTGTTTGAACTCGAGTTTCTGTTCCTGGCAAGGAAACACAGAATTCCACAGGAATTACATCTGTATCTATGTTATCTTTTTGAGAGTCGAAAAGTGCTAATTGGTTAATGTATTAAAATGGTCAGTAACAAAGGATCACATGTTCATAAATATTGCTGTAGCTTATATCACTGTTAGCAAGTGAATGTTTAAAGGCAGTGTCCAACACGCTGATGCATTCAGTAGTAGGGTGACAGGAGAAATTTACAGTGTGCATTGGATATATGACTGTCCAGTGTCTCGCATTCAAGATGACATACACTAGCTGTCTATGTAGAAGATCTGGTTAGATCCCTCAGCCCCTACTGTAAGTCTAGTAAAGCATCTTTAAATAATGCATCGATTGTTTATTAAAATAACTATTGATTATGAAACATTTGTCTATAACTAGACTTTCTGATATTATACATTCATTATTATAGCATATATGTGCAAAGATGTATAACAATCATAAAGATTACTTTAGGGGAAGATCATACTAAATATAGTAGAAGCCATTCCAAACATTTGCATTATTGTGCCACTAAACATTTGCTATAATGGAGGTAGATTAGAAAACTAGAATTTTTTTTTATAGGTATCATGACTTATTATCCATTGTAATAGATTTATTGTAATGATCATCTTTGCTCACAATGGACTTAAAGTGTACCTGTCATTTTATGTGACTTTTCAGCATATGTGCATAAGGAATAACGTTCTTTCTGGTCATTATATGACTTATATTCAGCAGTTTTTAGCAGTTTCTTCCTATGCATGTTATATCTGTATTTTTCATCACTCTCTGAACTGGTAGGTGGAGACTAGCTTATATACACTGTACATAGTATGTGCAAGAGAATCTGCTATATAACTGTCTCTGACTCACAAAGAGTCACAGGCCATACTCAACAAATATAGAGAAGTACTGTACTGATGTGACTAAAACATTAGCACTTTAGTTGTGCTAGAAAGCTCGAGCATCAGCCTGAACCTGTCTTTTTCTCTTATCTCCTTCATTTCCTGCTCTGTTTCCCCATCTCTGTCCATAGACTTCATAGACATGTGTCATCTGAGTCACGTGTCTTGCACTTTGTTTTTAGATGGATAGAGCAATTATTTTCAGAGTGAAAAGTAGTTAGCAAAGGAGAAACAGCCTGTCAATAGCAGAAAGAGGCATTTCTCTCTGATAAGATATATTACAAAGTTTCCCATACAGAGTTTCCCATACTATTTATTTGTGCAAAATTTGTTAAAAAGACAGTGTCTATTTAAGGCCCATTTACAAGGTCTGATGATGAGATGAGAGTTGGCTGATCACATACCGGTAGTTATTTGGGCATCATCAGTTGTTGGCCACCCTCTAATGATCATTTAGTTACATACAATACTAATGATTACTGAACTGTCATATCAGCAATCTGCACACGATCCGTCAAAAATCTGCCCGTGTAAATGGGCTTTTAGGCTAAGACCATGTAGCAGGCCGTAGCAAAAAGCGATGTGGGAAAAACCACAATGAAAATTCATCACAGTTTTTCCCACAGCGCTTTTCACAGAAAATCAGCAGAGGTTTTCTTTGCAGACTATCTGATTCCATTATACCTATAGGGAAACCGCCGGCATTTCCATAGGTATAATTGACATGCTGCAATTTACAAAACTGCATCGGTTTTGGAAATCGCAGCATTACCGCTGCGTGTTTCTTTCTGCAATGTGTGGATGGGATTCGCAGAATCCCATCCACTTTCAGTGACTGCAAAACACTGCATTTTTTGCTGCGGCCAAACCGCGGTGTTTACGTCACGTGGGGCCCCAGCCTTAGACTCTATTGACATCTGCATTGTGGTTTCCACTTATAATGTTAACTGGGGTTCAGTGTGGATCTGCAGTACTAATATTTCCTTTACATGTGACAGAATCTGTGATTGCGGCTCCTATTGTAATCTCCGACACAAATGTGAGCACAGCCTTATTTGTTATTAATACAGTATTGTTTCTCAGGTTAATATTTATTGGTCTGAATGTCTATAACACATTTAGACGTCACTAATGTAAGGTCCTATTGTTGTTGGCAACACATCCCCTTTTCACTTGGAAGGTGTTCTGCTGACAAACAAGATAAACTCAGTATCAAATGAGCAAATTATCATTTGCCATTTGATCAGTTGTCCAGATGGCCAGTTATTGCCTCATGTAAAGACCAATCTAAGTTCTTCGGATCCATGCTATGGAACCATACTATACCTCTGTATGCCTTTGCTTTTATAAAGAACCATACAGTTTTTTGTTCATGCATTGATATGGAATCCGTCACAAAAAATAGTGGCTTTTTCATTGCATGCTGAATTATGGAGGCAAATAGTTCTGCACTGGGTTCTCTACTTTAAGACTTGACCAAAACTCATGGTTTTTATGGCTTTAGAAGCAGCACTGTTTTTTTTCTCTGTGAAGGCTGAATTATGGAGGCATCCTTCTGTAGATATACTGAATGCAGTGGCTCATTGAGTATGGGTAATTTTAATGAACATAAATGATATAAACATTAGTAAAATGAGTTAATGTTTTGTAATATTTTTGTTACACTTGCTCATGTACAATGGAATTCATGTATTTCACATGCCTCGCATTCCAAAGTACTGACAATATAGGCTACAAAGGAATATGTTACAGACTAAACTGAGATGGGTGACTTGTAAAATATGCCTTCAACCCCTTATAGCACCAATTTGGTTTTTGTAGCATATTTAACATTGGTCCTTATTGTTGTATGTTCTATCACTTGGACTGTGTATTATCAAAATCTAATGTTCGCTTCATATTCATTTCTTCATAGTTGTTATAGTATGTACCACTTGTAGTGTGTGAACTTCTAGGCATATATGTTACAATATAATAGGTTGTCTGTTTTCCCTTTGTTACTTTGTCCTTTGAATACACTGTACTGTATGAAGCACCGGCTATAAAAACGCATAATAACATATTCCTACTCTCGGGGGGAAGGGGTTAAACCATAACTTGACTAATCTTTAAATGACAAAAAATAAAGAAATTGTAAGACCTTTTCACACGTTAGATATGTATTGTCATTTATCATCTAGATATCAGGCTAGCAGTGCGAAGTAATAAAACATATCATCGAAAAATGTGCTATAGGTCTGAATCACTCTTTCATTCCACCTCCCAGCTAACTGTAGTATTAAATCAAACAAGCAGAACATTTCCTAAGGCAGCCATTGCCTTTTAATTTCCTGAAGAACCTTAAAATATCATTCATTACAAGTACTACACATATTTGGTTTTTAAAAGTCTCATAAATCAATAGCAGGCTGACTGTAATAATTATTACAAGTTAGTGCATAATTTTCATGCTGAAGGCTGCATGCAGAACTTTAGCATATGCAAACGAGGCAATTCAAACTGTGTATAGATATTAATATGAAGAAGCAGGTAACGAGGTACAGGCTATGAATTATGCATCAAGAGCGGCTGATCTTCAATGAGGAAAATGAATTCAGCATGTAATCTAATTAGTGATGGAAGTCTATTACATCTAACTGCAAAAGCAACCGTCCTTGAAACAAATTTATTTACAGTCCATGTTACCACTTGAAACAACTTCCAAATGATGTTTTAGGCAGCCGTTAATTTTTTCCTCATTTTTATTAAATAAAAAAAAACTACTTTTTTTTTGCTTCCAGCTCCAGACCAGGAAGACCTCCAAAAAGAACGCAAAGTGTGACCTCACCAGAGAATCCCCATATTATGCCCCACAGTGTGCCTGGCCTTATGTCCCCTGGGATGATCCCACCTACAGGTACTGTAACATTTATTTATAACATTGAATAAAAGTCATCAGCAAAGACAAAATTGCATTAATCTTATGAAGTTCATAGTCACTGTTCTTCTTAAGCTACAGAGAGAATCTCCCCTGTAAGGGTTAAGCACCTGTTTCTCCTTAGGAGCACATAGAGGACAAGGCTCATCTTTTAGTTCCATTTGTTGCGCCTGCACCTTTAATAAATCCTGATGTAATAAAAATTCCAACAATTCCCAACGTTATAATTCTGAATATAAGTAATGCCTCAAAACATTATGATCCCATGTTTTGGGGGAATTGTCAATAGACTTTAGATTTTGATACATAGCCTATTTATGACCAAAATTTCAACCTCTATCAGCATCAGGTGTGAGTAGGTACAGATTGTCGGGTGGCCTAGACTCCACATCTCACAGAAAATCTTGGTTTCAAAACCTTTTTCTATTCTTTTATTATTTATACTGCAGTATTAGTGCTTATAGACCTGTTCAAGCCTAAGGTGTCAGGTGCAACTGCTATTTCTGCACCATCTATGCAATGGCTGCTTTACAAAAAAAAAAACTCAGTAGATTAGTTTGTTTCTTACTGCAAATAGCACCTCTAAAGCTTTCCTCGTGTTCCCCTATGTATCCTTCTCTCATTTTCACAGCTCTATTTCTAAGAAAAATATACAATAAAACTTGTGAATGAAATATCAGTACCCATTGTTCAGTGAAGTCATTTGTATGCTTTCAGCTCCACAGTCACCTTTATCCTAGGAATGTATATAGGCAAAGCCTGTAGCCTATATACCTAGTGGTAAATTCAGCTCCAGCAGTGTGGGACCTTCAAAGTATCTGCTTATGTTAATGCAATTAAAGTAGACTGTAGGAGGCTAAGCAATTCATACATAGTAGTATATCCTATGCTTTGTAAGACATTTTTACTATTGGCAGGGTTAGACTAGCCCTCCAAAGAACAATAGGAGCCTAGGGTGGGTCCAAAAGTTCAGCAGATTATAAACATTTGAAACAAATTCTAGTGTTCTTCTGCAAGCTCCTAGTGGGTCTCTTTTTTTACGTTATTTCATACATAACTCATCAGTCCTCATCAGTAGGGATATGTCCTTTGTTGGGTACTCAGCTTACCAGTGTGGTCCACCTCGAACCAAAATATAGACATATTTGGTTTAGTTAAAGGTGTTTTTTTAATATTTTTTTTTAATAAATATAGTTTTATTTTTATATATTCTGTAAGGGGATTCCGAATTTTGATCAGGGCTCCATGCTTTTTACATTAATTAATAACTGCTACTCCACTGATTCTGGACCAGCTGGAATTTCTTCACTAGCCCCCTCCATTCCTGAGCAATCCATGCTGTTAGTTTTGCTGCCTGCTGTACTATTTATGCTCTGTACTGTCAGGAGGGCGGTGTCAGGCAGGAGTAGACAAAGGGTGTGATTCTGAGCTCTGACACTAGCTGCCTCTGATTGAAGTTCTGAATCATGTTCCCCTACCTGGCACTGATCTTCTGACATTACAAAGCTTAAATAGCACATCAGGCACCAAAATTAACTGTGCTTGTTGCTTGGGAACGTTGATGGTTAGAGAGAAAATTCCAACTGCACTGGAATCAGTGGAATGGTACATATTCACAGATGCTAAGAACTTGAATTGATGGAGGGAGTAAAAGTTCCTCTTTAATTGTTCCAGCAGGAGTGCTGCAGGGAAAATGAATGCTTTCTTCCACAGATATCCAGCTACTGTAATCTCCATCTATAACTTAGAGAAGCCACCTACTGACAGGCTCTGTCTGACACCGATTTAAAGAGGTTGTCCAGGATAAAAAAAAACAAAAAACAGCTGCTCGGCTGTCTTCTTTTGCCAGAAGTCCTCGCGGGCTGTGATGCCCTGTGGCCCTTTCCTTAAGGCCATTGATTGGCCTCAGCAGTCACTTGACCTTTGAGCCAATTAGTGGCCTCAGCGGCCTAAGGAATGACACAGACCGTCACAGGTAGTTGCAAGATAGAACCGCGCTGGAAGACACTGGAACATCGGGAATAGTTGAGCATGGCTTTTTTTTTTTGTTTTTTTTCACCTTCCCTGGCCTAAAATAAAAAAAAAATATCCTGGACAACCCCTTTAATTTAAAATAGAACTACATGAAATCTAAATTATCTCAAAAATTTATGATTCACGATTTAATATGACCCTTTATGTTTTCTCTTGTATAGGGATAATGACTTGTCAAAATTATTTTAGATATTTTACAAGATAATCACAATTTAGATCCATTTCATTTTTTCCACATATTTGTGGCACATGCATTATAATTGGTCTTATTGGTATCCAGCATAATGTGTTCCTACATTTAATTAACTATCCAGAGAGCTCAGAATAGCTCCTGCTCACATTACTTCATTGTGGATTGTATTACAAAGCTATTGTTATTATTTCTTTCCACTGATGAGAAAGACATTTGCAATTGTTTACTCCAGATGCAGAAAATAACTTCATTGTGGTCAAACTGCTTTGTCTGTAACAAAATTATATTGGAGCTAATGACAAGTCCATCTTTCACTGCATGACTTAGATAAGTGTACACATTCCTCTTAAGAATGCGTTCTAAAAATATGTCATGCTTTATGTAAAGGCACATTTCAGAGCTACGCATCAGCTTCCTTCCTGGTAACTAATCAAAAGAAAACATGGCTGTGTTACTGAAACATAACATGCTAATAAAGACTTCACATTCCTTTTATTACATGGACAAATATAACATAGCAAGGACATACAATAATTTGCATGTTGTTTTTTTCTCCATTATTCCCATGCCATAGGTAACATCATGAAGATAGCTGAGCGTTGTAGATGGCTATTTCTACCAATCTCAGAAAGATTGAAGTGTGCATTCCCTACCAGTACTTCATTCTAATGGGGGACGTGGGATTCCCATTTTCCCTGTGACTCGCTAGGGTTCCATGAATGGGACCATCAGCAGTCCGAAATTCATCACATATCCTGTAGGTAGGACTCCCACCAATCTTAAGAATGAAGAGGAGCTCTAATATATGTCCTCATCAAAGTTTTTCCATACACCCCATCATTTTATTAGTTGGGAAATACCCTTTTAGTTTAAAGGGGTTGTCGTATTCTAGCATCCTCTTTATGTATGCTTTGTTATGACATATGACCATCATAGCTTTCCTGCTCGGGACCTCCGTCTATGAGCCAGATTAAAATTCTGATTATTAAATCAAAATGTCCATGCTAGTCCTGGTGAAATGACCACTTATCATGTGGAGATAATCCCTTTAGGCTAAGGCTCCCTATTTGCAGAAACTCAGCTAAAAAACACTGCAGAAAGGAACCGAGCAGAAATGTAGCAGAAAAAACACTTTTTCACTGCTATCCCACTGTTTTGAATTTTTACCTACTCCTCCCATATAAGTCTATGGGAAAAAAAAATCTGCATTTCTCATTCACTTTGCTGGTACTGTAAAAAGCAGTGTTTTTGGCTGCTACGTTTCTGCAGTGTGGGACCTTAGCCCTAGGCTATCTTCACGCATAGTTTTTCCTAATACTTTTTTTTAAATAAAATAAAAATGCGTGTATTGCTGTGCATTTTTTGATGACATTTTTCCCCTATATTGAAATCAGTAGAATAGCGCCTGAAAAAGGTCATACCCAGAGCATGCTGCATTTTGAAAAGAGAGGCAAAAAACTAGGAAATGTAAATGCAAAAAAAAAAGCCAAAGAAAAAAAACATGTAACAGAATTTCTTATTGAATAAGCTACATCTGGTCACAGTATATTTTATTAGATTTCTTTCATTGTAAAAAGTAAAAAAAAAAAAAACGCTGTTAAAACGCTTGTGTGAAGCCAGCCCTAAATTGAAATGACTATGGGTAGCAAAGCATATCCAGTTGAAAGAAAAACAAATTGGTTCTCAGCTTGGCCATCTGGAGCATGTAAACTATGACTGCCATCCATTGCTAGGGATGAGTGAATCAGTGAAAATATACCTGATCAACATTTTACCAGTGGTTTAATTTCAATCTAAAGACCCGCATATGTTGTGTAGAAAACAAGAGGAAACTGTTTTTACTCATTTGTTGCCTTATACACAGCATTTGTGGCTCTATAATAGGAAATTCACATGTTGTAAAAGACCAAGAAATTTTCACTGGTTTGTTCATCTCTATTGATTTTTGTAGACACCCTGCCATGCATTGCAGTGGCAATACTGTAAAACAGACACAGATATTGTGTTTCCACCTGTGCAAACAGACACTAGTAGAGAAGCCTCTTTATTTAAAAAAAACAAACAAAAAACTATATTAATTCTGAAACTGGAAGCAAATATATGACAAAGCAGCATAAATTCCCACATTATGATCACCTCAACGAAACTGCAAGGATGTAAGTAAACCATCAAGTACAGTTAAGCAGGATTAGACATAATTGGATACTGGAAACAAACCTATCTGTACCAAGGCACAACAAAGACATAATGTTATAGAATGGAAATCTTTGATGCCTTATGATGACTGCCAATCAATAGAGCCTTGACCCTCCTTAACATTAAACAGGTGATTCGATTAGCCATAACTCAGGCATAAAATGCCCTGCATGAAGCAGCGCACTGAATCAAGGAAATTCTAAAATGGCAACATTCACTTTGTGCTTTGGGCAGTGAAAGCTGCCAACACTTATACATCAAAACTTCACTCACTGTAAGATTGATTTTATTTTATTTTGTTTGTTTTAATTCCCTGCAGCGAGGCATGCTAGTCGTGTAAATGCAGCTGCATTATTTCATGTTATTATTTGTTCTCTAGCATTGTAATTGAATGTTCTACAACCTTGGTCAACTTGGGCACAAAATATGAGATGACAATGTAAAAATATGAGAAAAATATCTCAATTTCTTTACATTTTTAGAGCAATGGAATCTCAATGTTTATAAGATACAGAACAGTGAAAAATTATTTGTCACTTTAAGTAAAAATGATATTACAGTCTCATTTTTAACTTTTTTATGCATAGAGTTAACTTACTAAATTAAAGGCAATGTGTCAGAAAATGACCTTTATTACTATTATCAATATCTTACAAATTTCCTAAAAATCTGTTCTGATTCTGGTCACTAAGCTGGTCACTTCCTGTTTTCTGTAGGAAATTTCTTTGCAGCAGCCACCTCACTTACGAGCACACTGATAGGTCACAGCCTCTTTGGTGAATCTAGCCTCTTTGCGGCCTGAGGCGGACTATGGAAAGACGACCCCCCCCCAAAAGAAAATAAATAAATAAATAAAAAATTGAGTTTACATGATACTAGCTTCACACTCTGCTATTGTTGCACAATATACACAAAGTTATAAAACAGTTTATAAAAGTATTCTTCTTCCTGTATTACTTCAGTGTCAGAGATCAACATCACGGCATTAACTATGAAAATAACTGCTTGGTAGATGGACGAGTCCACGTGGCCCCCATTCTCTTTAATAGGAGCCCCGCAGATAGCTGAGTACTGCACTTCAGGTATCTTTGGCACTCCCATTGAAGTGAGTAAGAGCCACATGGGTTCGTCCATCCACCAAGTGACACACCTATATTCAGCCAGGCTGTGGTCAGGCTGAATTCCCACCCAGTGGGGGGAAAAAACCCAATTCTCTCAAATAAATCAGGTTTTTATCCTCTATCATTTAGGTGAATACAGGGCAGTAACATTTTGTGACTTACAGGTTACGTCTCTGATTAATCGGTCACATTACCCTTCTCTTCCCTCTGGACTGCCATGACCACTTCTTCCAGCTGTGACTTGTCTCTGTAAAGTCTGCAACATAGACATCTTTAGCTCCTCACTTTTCCAGGCACCTGACCCACATTGGCCTCACCTGCACACCCATCCTGCTGCTACCCCAATTATAAAATATATGATATAACCAACTCATAATGAATAATACCCCCAAGTGTATCTTTATATTAATAACTTCCCTGTGTACCCCCTTTAAATAGTGCCCCTTATTATTAAATGCCCCAGGCTTTTCCTTATTAAAAAGTAAAAAAAAAATGAGTGGGGTTCCAATACCCGGGACCACAAGGATCAGCTGTTTGAATGAACCGTGGTATGTGTGTAAGCGCTGTGACCACTTCTCTGTTTATGTAGTATAATACATCTCATAGCGGCCATGTAATGTAACTACAGTCTCGTCCTATACACATCTATGTGACAAGGCTGTAATTACATCACACGGTAACTATAAACAGACAGCGCCATGGCCCCTTCATACAGCTGATCAGCGGGGATTCACTGATCTCTTATTAATGATTTATTCTGTGGATAGATCATCAATAAAAATGAGGTGGAAAACTCCTTAAGGCCCTGGCCTCACGTGGCAGAAATGCCATGGTGTGGCCATGGTTTAAACGTCACGGAAAAAAATGCAGCGTTTTACAGTTCCTGCAAAGTGGATGGGATTCTAGCAAATTCCAACCACATATTGCGGAAAAATACACACAGTGGACATACTGCAATTTCCAAAACCGTTGCGGTTTTGGAAATCTCAGCATGTCAATTATATCTACGGAAACACCGGCGGACGCCTCTGTAGACTTTCTGTGAAAAACGCTGTGGGAAAAACTGCGATTCATTCCCGCTGCGGTTTTTCCTGCAGCGCTTTTTTGCTGCAGTCCGCTACATGGGGCCTTAGCCTTAATAAAGCCCAAGTGCCACCTTAATTAAATGAATTGCCCCCTTATATTATGCCCCAGATTCCCCCTGACATAAATACTGCGCCCCAATGACCCCTTATATAAATGACCTCCCCCCTTGTAATGCCTCCTAATAGTCCTTATATAAATAACCCCCCTATCATCATAAAGCCCCCTAATAAATCCTCCCTTATATTTCCCCTTCCTAACAACCCCTTATACTATTAAAACACCCACAACTGCGCTACAAAAAAAAAGTTATAATCACCTACCTGCGATCCTTTGGTGAATAGAGCCGCCTCTGCCTCCTCTTCTAATCTGCTCTATGATGCGCAGGGTCCATGCACAGGAGGCGTGATGCTATGACGTCATCGAGCCGGCCTGGTCTCGTTGTCTTGTAAACCGCAGGCCTGAAGTGGCCTTTCTTGCGCCAAAGTGCAATCTTACTGCTAAGAAATGTAACTTTTATTCCATATGCAAATGAGCTTTTCACTGCACTCAGGGAGGGCCACACTTGCTGGAGCACCATTTCAAATTGCTGGCCTTATATTTCTGTTTTTGGTACAGCAGTAGTTTCTGGCACCTGGAGGCTGCTGGATCAGCTGATCAATGTGGGGTTCGGGTTATCATGTGGATAGGTCATCAGAACCTGTCATGCTATCCAGTTTATCACATCATGTTATAGAGGAAGAGGAGCTGAGCAAATTGATATATAGTTTGGCATAAAAAGATTGAGTATTCCTTGTAATTTATTGATTGAAATCTCTGCTCATTTCTACTCAGCGATTATCAGTCTTCCGTTTCTGAGCATTCATACAGCAATAGCTATCAATCGCTTGTTAGGACTGCCCACTGGACTCCTAAACATAGAATCAATCAGATATAAATTATACAGAATCTGTTCAGCTAATCCTGCTCTATAACATGCTGCTGGCAGATATGACTTCATCTTCAAACAGGCAAATAAAGGATTTTATAATAAGGATCCATACATTGTCTTTTAAAGGTAAATGATATTACTCAGATTCAGTGGAAGTTGAATTTAGGAAAATTGGTAGCAATACGGTATATCCTGTTATCTATTTGGAAATTCTTGTATTGAACCCTTTAATGATATCAAGGATGAGAACGGTTTAATCCAGAATGAATTTGTTGAATGCTAATTTATTAAATCTCTGTCCAAAATTGAGAAATTGGTTTATTATCTAACTCCCTCATCTACCTTTTTTTTCATTTTATGCTGCCATAAAATGTTTCCAAAAACCTCGGCATCGAATCCTAATGCCTGCTTTGTGGTTATTTAAATTGAACATAATGCTTTACAGCAGGTTTAATATTTTTATAACTCAAAAGTTGTTAACAGCCAGCTGGTTTGTGTCTGCTTTTTATGGTTATTCTTGTCATATGCAGCCTCCACAATTTTTAATTATATTTTATAGTGTATGTTTTTCCTCCTCTGGATTCCCACAGCCACTCTTTGCTTCATAAGATATTTTCCACTGGGAAAATAACAAACATGGTTTAGGGACTCTATCATTTGATTTTTTTTTCAGTATAATTACTTCTACAGTGAGTGGGAGAATTTAGAAACTTGTTAAAAAAAATAGATAAAATAAAGAATACGCTAAGTAAAACAAATGAGCTTTCAAGACAAACTTGATTTGGACATAGGAAATAATGTATGTACTGGGGGTATAAAATAATAAAAGCCATAAGAATTTCTATAGCATTTTATGCTTTACCTATTTGTGTTTTCATTGACATTTGTACAATCCATAGTTTGAACACTATAAAAAAAATTATGTACATGGTTCACTTAGCCTTTTCTTTTGCTAGACAGGATTTCCTAGTAGAAGTAATAGCATAAAAGACTTGGTGATCTTGACTTGTTCTAATATTAACCACTATCTCTGTTTTATAGGAGTTGTCCAAATGTCCCCATACACATCTGGTGGAATAAGCCAAGTATCTTATGTGCATGCAAGCCTCCCATCTCTATCCCAAAAGATGTTGGGGGAAGGAAGAATCAGCCATGGTGAATTCTATAATGCTTGATCCTTTGTATGCTCAGGAGATAAGCCACCACCAGAGGTATCTGGCAGTGGCTTACTGTCCTATCCCCATTAAAAACATGTATGTTCTAATCAAGTATGCATGAGCTTGGTGGAGTTGAGAGGTTTAACTGTTGACTGAATGAGCAATCAATCAGTCAATAGCTGATATAGGTTTATAGTCACCTTAAGAGTAGGAAAAAAGTTTGTTTTTTTTCTAGAAGCTATCACTCTTGTTCATTGTGCTACATATGGTATAGTGGTGTAGTTCAAGTCCTGTAAAACCTACAATACCAGACACATCCAATGACCAACAGTTTTGCTGTTTCTAAAACAATAAAGACATAAATACAGGACATAAATTATTACATGATTTTAGTCTCTACCCATATACTTTTAATCTTTTATTTCTGATTCCATTAATTTCTCTACTTTGTCTTGCCTTCCAATACATTTGATTGATAGATATTGCTCATATTTTATGTTTTATTTTTCTGTTTCTTAGAACAACAAATAGCAGCACGACAGAAGGGATACCAATAGAACGTCCATCTAGAATTTTTGGGCAGAATAAAATTTAAAGCACAATTCCCAATGAGTGAAAATACTTAAAATATAACATTTAATAAGTCTATTAAAATAGTTGGAGTCAATAACGTGTGCAAATATATACAAATTAGAACTGTCTTACCACTTGACGTATCAAATGGAGAGCAAGGGAGACAGAGGGGAGCAGACAATCCAGTGGGAGTCAAAACATGGGCCCAGAGAGGGATATTACCCTATTAACATTATGGCACCCCAAAATAAGTCCCAGTACTTTCCCTATTTTTGCCCTAAAATACCTCCTCCCGACATGATTCGTACCAGTTTTGGGTGCTCCTCAGGGGATAATTAAGGAGAGATATACGGTCAAACTTTGCTCAAACCTAAACCCTCTTCATAGGAGAACTCTAGTAGTCTTACTGTGGTGAGACGGACTAACAGTGAGACTACCAGAGCTCCCCTATGAAGAGGCTTTGAGCAAAGTTTGACCATATATTTGACGTTGTTGACTCCGGTTTAGTTTATTTCTTACAACACAACAAAATGCAGAACAAGTACTATCACCCATGTCCCATGTAAAATTTTCCATTTTTGTTTTACTTATATGAACCTAGCAAGAACACTATAGGATCCTATGCAGAGGTTCCAGTGTTGGAATCTACCTATCTCCTTTTACCTCCAGTGTGAAAAGAAAGAGGAAATGTATCAAGTGCTTCAGAATTCTGGTGTCAAAAAGTTTCAAAATATGGTCTTTCTCAAAAATGAGGCCACATTTTACATTTTTATGATCACTCCAGTTAATTGTGACTTTTTAAAAAGTTATAAAAATCATTGCAATCTTAGTAGAGTGGGAGTGGCATAAAAGTGGAGCAACACTTCAGGACAGAAGGGTTTGAGTTAAAGAGGCAGCAAATGTATCAAACATCACTGATGCTAATTATGGGAACAGAGCAAAACCCTCCATGACAAAACCTACCCACAATAACTACTTTAGATTTCTCCTCCATTTATGGGTCTTGAAGCACATAACTAGGCTATGAATAAATAAGCTTATAATAAAATCATAAGATTATGATGAGACACTTATTATATTATATAGCAGGGCATTTTGCCCTTTCCATCATCAAAACTACCAAGCATGTGATTGAAGCTTTCCTATAAAAACATTGGTTTGCTTTGCTCTGCTAGTTGCTATACATAGCTTTAAATCTATGACAGATGACATTCTTCAAATATTTAATGGAAATAGCAAATTGTTTTTTCCTGGCTACACATGCATGTCATAAC
The DNA here is from genome assembly GCA_947044405.1 of Leptodactylus fallax. Taxonomy (NCBI): domain Eukaryota; kingdom Metazoa; phylum Chordata; class Amphibia; order Anura; family Leptodactylidae; genus Leptodactylus; species Leptodactylus fallax. The sequence goes on from CAMRHE010000003.1 coordinate 1,046,407, forward strand.
AATAGTTGTCTTAGGCAACAGACCAAATATTGTTACGAATCTAGACCAAAGAATCTTCTTTGTTCAAAATGAAGAGAATTATCAAAAATATTTGTATGTATGATGATTAATGGAAACCACCAGCAAGTATCAGGGTATTTTTATGAATGCATATAATTTACGGTAGCTATATACATGACTAAAATAGTTAAGAATCATATTGAGCGATCATTCACAATAATTAGTTGATACCTGTGGAAATTTGCTCCATTGGCTGTAACACTTCTCACACATACTTTCAATTTATTATCGGGCCATGAAGGCCCCTGCATGTTTTCTCAGTATCTTATTACACGTACATTTTAAGAACAATGGGAGTCAATGGGGTTCTATTTTTCCCATTGACATGAATAGACAGAGCAATACAAGTGAATGGGTCTGTTTGTAAAATCCGTCAGAACAGACCTGCATCTGTTTGTCGGCCATTAAAATCGGATGAGTGGATTGGGTCAAAAAGACAGACCAATGAAGTTCATCCATACTGACAGAAAACTGATGAAAACAAATGACACATTGATAGAAGACAAATGTTAAAAATTGTATCCTAATGGTGAGATGTCAGTAACTTTTACAATACTCTAAAAACATATCTAGGAAAATGCTAGATCTTTGTATTCCCTACCCTGACATATACCATTGTGCAATGATTTTCCTTGGAGAAAGTAACCTTTTCTTTACACCCCTTTCCCTTTTGGAACTTGTCATTGACTGTGAGTCAGAATGTGAAATTGTGAATCTATTATTTCCTGTTAATATGGAATATGATACCAGAACACAAGCAAAGAACTTAATGATCTGAAAAAAATGGTATAACATTTTACTAATCCAGAATTCTGCAAAAATTACCAAGGATGAGGATTTAGAAGAAATCAGTTAACAAATATACAGATAGCTACATTGATTTAAAAAGTAACAAAAACAGGCAACAATCTAAATATATGCAAAAGTAGTAAGGGCTTTAGTAGCCCATGTGGGCTGTGTCAGTCAAAGTACTGTAGGACTGTTTTCAAGCCTGATAAAGATCCTAGGTATTGATACTGAAAAGACACACAAGGAATAATAAAGTCTTCTCCACTTTTGGATACTGCCAGTTTTTCTGGACATTTTATCTATGAGGATCATTAGTCTTAAAGGGGTTATCTAGTTTATAATATTGGTGACCTATTCTTAGGATAGGTCATCAATATTAGATCTGTGGGGGTCAATGGAGCAAGGTACGGCGAGTGAGCAGCGCGGCTCTCCTTTAGTGCCTCAGGAAGTGGGGATCTGCGAGGGTCACGGGTTTTGGATCCCTGCAGATCTAATATTGATGACTTTTCATCAAGGATAGGTCATTGATCTTAGAAACTGGATAACCTTCTACACAGGCAAATGGAAAGTACATGGGGGAGGAACAATCATTGCATTGATAACTGGCAGCATCAGCATGCTTAGGATAGGTTATCAGTTAAAGATAGGCAGGGGTCTGACACACTCACCACCAGCTTTTCAGCTGTTTCAAGAGGCTGCTGTGTTCAGGTGAGTGCTGCAGCCTCTTCAGTGCTTACCAAGCACAGTGCTGTACATTTATACAGCACCTGTGCTTGGTATTGCAGTTCACATCATTAACTTGAATGGGACTAATCTGCATCAGACCATGTTATCTATGAATATGATGTCACATGGCCTGTGACTAAGGCTGGGTCATCAATTTAAAACTCCTTTAAGGTTCTGGCTGCATACTCAGCTGGGCCTATGGTGTCTGCACTGACCAGAATGTAACATTAATTGACTATTCCCTGCTCCTTGTAACCTGCAGAAGTGCATAGCTGGTAACAAGGAGTAGGCAGTAATCAATGAAAGTTTCACCCTGTTCAGTGAAAAGCCTGGCCTGGCATGCCCCCAGACCCACAGCTACTTGAACTATTTAATAGGACCTTTAGTCCTAAGGCTTTGCACTCATCATTTGTCTTCCATTCTGTGATCTTACTTATTTTCATATTTAGGTAAATAGATAGTGATTTTCATCTGGAACCCGCTCTATCGTGTAATGGCATAATACTGTGTTCAGTGATCATACTAAGCATTCTCTTCTTTGAGCACGTACTTTATTATTTAGAATGTAAATTATTTTTCAGTACATATTTATATTTAGAATGCTTGATCGCATCACATGCTCAGGTTCACAAATTGTTTTGTATGTTAGTTCCCAGAAAACTCAATATGTCCATTATGTTGTAATACAATGAATAGAAAAGTGCAACTGGATAAGATCAGATTGTTTCCATTCCCAGCAATGTCATTTTAAGATTTGGCATTATTTCTGGATGAAGATGGCTTAGCATAAATAACAAATAATAGTGTACAAATTGCAAACTGATGATAAACTTGGAAATAATCTGAAGTGTCTTCGGGAAGGGTCAAATATATGAAACACAGAGTCTCATGTTCTGATTGTATTACATTTGACCTTTAGGGTTTTCCATTTTTCCTGCAGTGACTATAATGCATTTTAATAACAAAATTATTTTAAGATTACCAATGAGCAAAATGGTGCAGACCTTGGTATACTCATTTGTATATTTATTCATATATCCTATCCTAAAGCTTTATGCACATGGCTGCATTATGGCTGCATTTCAAGCATTTCAGTGTTCGATCAGATGTTATATTACGAAGGAATTTTCCTCGTGAACCATTGTTTATAAGGAAGGTTATGTCCAACACTATAGAGTGGCAACTGAACAAACAATTCAGTGATAATCTTAATCACTCATTGGTAACGTTGAGCAGCATGTGGCATTTTTGGATATATAGTGCAAGTCAGTAGTTTTAGGACTACAGCGCACACATAGTGATTTGGACAGCATGTGGCATTTTTGGATATATAGTGCAAGTGAGTAGTTTTTGGACTACAGCGCACACATAGTGATTTGGACAGCATGTGGCATTTTTGGATATGTAGTGCAAGTCGGTAGTTTTTGGACTACAGTGCACACATAGTGGTTTGTGCAGCATGTGGCATTTTTGGATATGTAGTGCAAATCAGTATTTTTTGAACTACAGTGCACACATAGTGGTTTGGGGATTTGATCAGTTTGATTTTTCTGTTACAGGTGCATCTCAATAAATTAGAATATCATTGAAACGTTCATTCATTTCAGTAATTCAGTAATACAATTCATAATCAGCGTCTTCCATGATTGTGTGTCCTACTGAACCAGACTGAGGGACCATTTAAAGGCTTAGGAAACCTTAGCAGGTGACACACTGAATTTACATATTGAACTTTTTTACAATATTCAAATTTTCTTAGATTTTGGTTTTCATTACATGTAACACATAATCAACATTTACAGAAAGAAAACACTTGAAATAGAACACTCTGTGTGTAAAGAATCTAGAAAATATAGGAGGTCACTTTTTTAATTTAATTACTGAAATAAATAAAGTTTCAAAGATAATTTCTAATTTATTGAGATACACCTGTATATAGGGTCATGGTAGCTTCCATGACTCTTTCTCACAATTATAGAGTAAACATGGCATATAAACTCTGTACACTCAGATATTATGTAACTATTGAAACGTCAACCTTCACTTTTAGTTCTGTATAATTTTTGAAACATTGTTTTGCTTCCCCTATATTGAATTCCATTTCTTCATGTAAAGATCTTGTACTATAGCAATATAATGTAACTACAAGGCAAGATACCTCGTCTCAGACTCTCACAAAGAGTATTCAGAGGTCTCTCTTCTATCAGTAGTTAGAGTTAAAATAATGTAGTGGATGTGTGAAGGGCTAGTCATTTACTCATAATTCGGATGCTGCTATATATACATATTCCCTGAAAATTCTTGCATCAGTTTGTTTTTTTGCCAGTTGCATGTGTTTGTCGACTTGCAATCTTTTATCTAATAAATTTAATTAGAACTTTACAAAATTGGTATCTGCAATGTCTGATTGATGTTTCTTGGTAATATGCATCATGCCTGGGTATTACATATTAATAAATGTGTCCACTGCTTCTCCATTTTAATTTATTTAGACACAGTGTCAAAAACGGTCTTCTTGTAATTCAGTTATACAAGGAGAAATTTTTAAAGATGACCTATTGGAGCCATTCAAGAATATCCCCAAAATTGTTATAGGAAATGTACTATTTAGGCGCAGGAGTGACCTGAATTGGTAATAAAATACAAGGCTCTGGGTAATTTTCAGTTCCTTAACTCGGCAAGTAAACAATGCTTTGCTGTGCATTCACAGACTGAAGGCTTCTATAAATTATAGACTGCATTCTGAAGGGTTTGGAGAGTGAATGTGTTATCAGGTCACTAATGCATCCAAAGAGAGCTATGGAAATAATAGCATTAAAGTAAGAATCCATACTTTCAAATGTATACATGTCAAGCAAATATGGACAATGGGAGGCCTAACTAATGTAAAGAGTAAAGGGGTCTTTGCATGAAATTTCAGGGAGATATGACTGCCCTTGCACATTTACTTTTCTATTATTACCAAAACATTTTACAGAAACCTACCCATCAGAGAAAATAAGGTTGCCATAATTCAATCTAATGTAATTGGATAAGTCATTGGGCATTTATATACCAGCACTGGGACCCAGTTGGGTCACAGCTGCAAGAAATCCCTTTGAAGAGGATCCTCACCAGGGCTATGGAGTAGTTACGCCAAACCACAAACTCTGAGTCCAACTTCTCTTTTATTTCACATTCTGATTCAGACATCTTAAAAGACTGACAGCCATGGTCAGACAGAAACAGTAAAGCTCCTCTAATTCAGGAAACAAGTCAGTGATTAAATTCCTATAACAGTAAATAAGCAACAAGCTATGCATCCAATTAATTATACAATATTGGTAATTTTATAATACAATATATAAAAAACATTTTATTTTGAAGCCAGAATCAGAGTCTGTAATTTTCTTACAACTCCTTCCAAAAATTGCGTGACTCCGACTCTGATTCTAACTTCACAGTCTTGCCTGTCAGTACTTCCATCATATAAATAGTAAAATACCTGTTTTCCTATGTAATAAAATTTCTGAAACATCTTTACTTATAACTCTCTGTAAATTGTACCATTCCTCTGTAATTTTTTCTAGACCTTTATGAGTCAATTGGTATCTGGGTGTTACCATTTATCCGGTCACAGAGATGTGTCTTTACACATTGAGCACTTGGACGGGGACACACACCTAACTGATAAACACACAAACATAACATAGAGCTCTAAGAAAAAAAAAACACATGAGCGCTAGCAGGTCCTATTGAAAGTGGTTTGATAGATCATTCTTGGAATGTGCGGCCACTTTTTTTAATTGACTCGTGGCCTGCTATGTGAATATATGTTCTTGTTGTCCATTGTTTAACATTATGTATTAGACTAATAGTACGTACATGCATTTAGTCGTCTTTAGAATGCTTGTAAAATCCAAGCAGCTTTAATGTCAGAGGCTCCTTGAAGCATTTATATTAAAATGTCTCTGAGCTTTCTGTAAGGCAAATACTAAGTACACCACAGTATAGCTACCTTCAATAACTTTAGGAACATTGCTGTGATAAAACAGCATAACATCATTGTAAATCTATTTTAGTCTGGGCTATTGCAAATATATTATTTTACTGTGTTTTTCTAGACAAAGCTTTTCATTCAAGGAGAATCAATTACATATCTCATTTATCTTTTTTTCCCTAAAACTGTGGAGGTGGAGATAAAAGGAATGAGAGCCTTAAAACTCACACATGGCTGTAATTTAAGATTTTTTTTTTTTTTTACTTCATTGTCCGGAACAGTTGAAAGAAACCTTCAATGAAAGTTTATTAACTAGGCCAATGCCCTAGGCTATAAAGGATCATTTATTACTGGTTTTCTTGCCTTTTCTCCTTGTAGTTTTTTACTAAAGCCAGTGTAAAATAATACTTCACAAAATTAAACCTTTGCCCTTCTGCATTATTAAGTCTGCTTTGATTAGATAAAGTAACAATTTATGATCCTTCACAAGGTTACACATTAAATGAATAATGTAATAGATGGAGTGTTCTCTGAGAATGCACGGATGTTGTATGTAGTAAAAACTGTTAACTCCAGCTGCCCAAAATTATATGTTATATCTATGTACAGGTGTAGCAAAGTTTAACTTGACAATGCTATTACAGAATATATCAGAAGAGTACAAACGCCATTAAAAAGTCATTAAAAAGTTTAGTAAAAGTTCTGTACCACAGTGTAGTTAATGTGTTGAGTGTCAAGTTAATATATATATATATATATATATATATATATATATACACACTCACATATACACACACACATAAAACAGAGGTCAAGAGTCTTCTTGAGGACAGAGCTCATTGGATTCCGCATCCGAGTTGCAATTGATTCTAGCAGTGTATAGGAAAGAGAAAAGCTTGCTGTGCTATGCTGTTCCAATAACTCCCATAAAAGTGAATAGAGATGGACATGCACGTTCAACCATCTCCTAATACTCAGCAGCAGTGAGACAGGGCTCAGGGGTGGCCATGATTTGGAGATACAGTAGATACAGGCCTCAGATGGGGAACCTTCATCTATTATACATTTATGGCATATCTTATGGAGATGACATAAAAGTAATAAGATGGAATACCCCTTTAACTATAAGGACTTCCATCTACTAACCCATTCCTTGTAATATCAACAGCAGAGCAGCGGCAGCCCTGGGTAATATTGCTGTATTGAGTACTAGGGTAATTGTATACAATTGCAGCATTTTATTGGCTGAGATACTAAAATACTGTGCCTTAGGCTCAGAAATACACACATAAATCACAGAAATACTTTACTGAGCTATTGAGTAGCACATAGTGGGCATTATAATTCTAATCACTTCTACTAACTGTGTGGCATGAACATGTTCCCTGTTCTACTGGGCATTCTCTAATTATATAGAGTAAGTATAGAGAATCACACTATAGAGGAGAGAAAAGTAATTAAATGGAGATGAACCTATGCTAATATATATCAAGGAGTTGCATAAACAGCAATTCCCTCATGTCTACTTATTATTGGAGTTCTTTACTTTACAAGGAAGAGTGCTTTAATAATAAGCTTGCAGCATCAAAGGGAATTTTCTTGCATTGTGAATCCATTAGCAAACTGCAGGCAGCTTTTTGGCAGCCTGTATTATGTCTATAGGGTAATGGATACTGTAGGGCATAAACAACCTTGTCTACTGACACAGGAGCCACAGTGAATTGCAATGTGTTGGACGGCTACTGCTTCTATAGTCAATTATCCTGGTTGTACATATATACAAATGTGGAAAGCTGTTTTCCATTTGTTAGTCACAACTCTCACGAAATATGAAATATTACTTGGATTACCGACAGCCCAATGGAAATTGACTCAAATTTTATTATACATTTATTTTAGGAAATTAGTGTTTATACAATATCAAAATGCAGTTATTAGGGTCAGACTGGTCATATCACAGTAATAAGGGATCCTCTGGTGGGCGGAAAATAAATACTGGCATATGCATGAAAAAGTATTATGTACTTATTGTATTTTGCAAACAATTTTCTACTCTCTCATGGTTTATTAGAAATATTTCAATAATAGTGGACCCAAATAAAAGGGCTATTATATTTAATTCATTATACCATTTGGGGCAATCTCTAGGTAATTTGGACAACTGGATGAACTTTCCATACCTATCCCACAGTAAGGCCCTGTCATGCCCTCCTAAACAGTATAATGTCCTCTTTATGTGCCCCACACAGCAAAATGCTCCATTAGTTCTTCTCACACAGTTTAATGTCCCCTTATGCCCCGACTCACATTAAAGTGGCCCATTAGGTTCCCACACACAGTATATTGTCCCCCTCATTGCTCCCCACACACAGTTTAATTGGAAGGGGTCATAGTGCTTCTAAAACTGCTGGGACTGCTTGCAGCGAGGCAAGCAGACTGTCTAAAGTAGGAAAGGCTTTAGGGGAGTGTTTTCTCCTGCTGGGTTTTGTTATCTAGAGCAGTGAAGCCCTAGTAGGTGAAGACACACCCCTAAAGCCCTTTTCAGCTAATTTACATAAGAATAAAATGCTGATTTTCATGAACATAGAGCTACTTGCAGAATAAGAAAGACATCTTTGCAAAGTGTAGAAGCAGCCCTACAAGGTACTCCCATTAGCCTGATACCCCTTTTCCTGCTGACAGACTCCCTTTAATAACATTTTCGTTGCTGCCACACTCCCTTTAACTATTTACAGGAGTTTGCTGATGGTGGTCAGCAGTTGTCACAGGGAAAAACTGATAACATGTCCACACTTCTACAAGGAAAATGAAAGATTACAGAGCTCTCATTAAAGTGTTTCTGTCATGTCAAAATGCACTTCAGCCTACAAATAGCATGTTATAGGACAGAAGGAGCTGAGCAGATTAATATATAGTTGGGTTAAAAAGTTCCAGTATAAGAAAGAACAGAGATTTACAAGATTTTCTGTTGCTTTACTCCTGCTCTATAAGATGCCATCTGCACTGAACTGCAATTTTAGCGTGACAAGTTAGTAGACAACCAAATAATGTAATGAATGTGTTGAGCCATAGCTAATGTGGTGGGAGTGCAGTACCCTGCCCTCTATAAATGTCATATGTCCTGAATGGACCACCCCTGTAAAGCAGAATTACAATCTAAATCATTTTGATTCATATTTATAAATGTGTAAAAGTAACAGTAAGGCTAGGTTCACATCTGCGTTCGGGTTTCCGTTCGGGGGGCCCGTTTGGGGATCCCTAATCCTCTTAAAAAAGCAGTTACCTGCATGGTTTCCGCTTGGTTTCCACCCAAAAGGGCGAAAAATGTGGAGAGAAAAGCACTGCTTGCAGCGCTTTTCTCTCCGCATTTTTCATGTGGAGAGGGGAACAGAATCCCCGTACAGAGAGCCAACACTGGTGTGAACCCAGTCTAATACACTATGGCGTCATCATTTGGGAAACCTATATTAATATTCCTTTTTGCACAATAAAATGTATCCACTTTTTCTCTGGCTTTAGATGATGTCTGCTTAAGAATTAGGATAATCATCACTAGCAACATGTATGGTGTTAAATTATTGATAAAAAAAAATCTAACTATCAAATAATTAATATAAGATTATTATTGTAATCACTCCCAGAAATGTGGTACTTTTTCTTTAATAAACAAGCCTTTAAGGACATTGAAATCCCGACTATTGTCTGCGACAGCAGGATGTCAATGAAGCTGTGGGGAATTAAAATGTATTGTAATTACCTAATATATACATTTAGATTCACCAAAGGTGAATTTACATTTTAATGCTTACTGTAATGTAAACTACTTTAAGATAGATCCTGTAGAGGTGAGAGGAAGGTAAATCCAGCTTCTAGTTGCCTGATATCCATGTTGGTGTTCATTTTGACTCATAGAACAATCTCCTCGGGGATTAAAACAATTGAGCATTTATGCTTGAAACTAACAAGACTGTTGCAATAACGCCATGATGTATTGTGTATATCAATATGGCTCTGGTATCACTTAGAATACAAACAAGGTTTTTTAACGACATGCCACTACATCTCAGCTGTGGAATCAGTTCTATGCCATCTGCCTATCAGATGGTTTGTAACCAATACTGCGTATTATTGCCACATGCCACATGTCTGACTTTACTTGTCTTATATCCAGATTGCTAAATATTTTCTACAAATACTGTTGGCTATACATTTTTCAAATGTATAATCTAATTGAATTGCTCTGAAAATGTTTACAACGTATGTATATATTATATGAAACACTATATTTTAACCTATTGGTTATAAAAGGGAATATCAGCCTCAGACAATCCTAATGTGTTATTTGTGCAGGCTTAATAACTACAAAGTAGGTGCTAAAATTAGGAGCTGAGCTATTAAATAATGGGACAGATTTAGTAATAAAAATGAAAAAGAACATACTTTACACCATCTTTCAGACGCATTGTGCTCCTTGTACATGGGGGAGTGCTTAGTGGAAAACGGGTGGGGGGTTGTTAGAAAGGGCAAGACTTAAGCTGCAAAACTGTTCTTCAAAAAGTGTGCCAAAAATTTGACTTAGTTTATATTGGCAACTACGTTAACTAATAAGTGGTGTAAACTCACACTACTATAAGCCATTATGATAGACTTGGTGCATCTTGAAACGGTCTAGTCTACTAAATTTGCCCCAATGTGTCCAGATTGGGTACGGCTAAGCTGAAAGGCAGTTTTCGGTTCTCAATAAAAATAATTAGTGACATTGTATTATATAATTTTATGGAAATAATGTAATTAAGGGGATTCTCCATTCTCCACCTTCCGATCCCCCACTACTATTCTAATGCTGGTCTTTGTGCTTCCATCCATTGATGATGTTACAGCATGGCCATGTGACTTCTGCAGTGTATTACTGGCCACAGCAGTGACCCATTACAGTCATGGTTTGGCTGCAACAGTTACAAGGTCTCTCTCTCCATGAAATTTGGACATGTATTATATAGTTAGCCAGGGGTTTCACATTCACATAATCTCTCTTTTCAAACTGATTTCCTCAGTTGTATGTCTTTCCTCACATGTACTTTTTTATTATTTCTCTTACTTGTATAGCATCAACATATTCCGCAGCACTTTACAGACATTGTCAATCACTTTCCCATATAGGACTCATAATCTAAATTCCCTAACAGAATGTCATTGGAGTGTGGGAGGAAACCCACACAAACACAGGGAGAACATACAAACTCCTTGCAGATGTTGTCCTTTATTGAATTTGAACCTAAGCTTCCAGCACTGCAAGGCAACAGTGCTAACCACTGATCCACCACCAAGCATTACAGTATTTGCTCAGTTTTCAAGATTCCTTTAAAGGATCCAATAGATCTGTAGGTATCTAACTATACTGTAGCTATTTTTGGCTTCGGTTTGAGAAAAGAAATTTCTTGTTATCTAAATAATATTCATCAGTTATTAAAACTGTTAACATCTATACCAGAGACTTATAGACTAACCCCAAGAAACACAAACATTAAAATAATGGCAAAAATGGTCCTCTGTTATGATTGACAGATCCCTGACACAAGAGGCATGTAAAAATATTATATGAAACTTAACATTTATTGCCAACCACATAAAAGAGAGAAGCAAAGGATATTTTATTGGGATTATGGAATCAGTAATTTATTGGCGAGTTGAAATATTTTACATAAAAGTATATAGAGTGCCATCTGGTATGACTCTTTATTGGCCTAATCACCTGCTAAAGAATCAGATAGGTGTACTGATGTAGCAGGTTTAAGATTGTCAATGTTAAAAATCTGAAATCACCTTCACTAGGATATTGTACGTTTTACTCCCTTATTAAATATTATACCCATACATACAATGCATAAACACATATGACTGTTGAAATATATCACCTAATATATCCTTTAATCTTTTCCAGGTCTAACAGCAGCGGCTGCAGCTGCTGCAGCTGCTACCAATGCAGCAATAGCGGAAGCAATGAAGGTTAAGAAAATAAAGTTAGAAGCTATGAGCAACTACCACAGCAGCAATACCCAGCACGGTGCTGACTCAGACAATGGGGATCTCAATTCAAGTGTTGGTAAGCATCAGTGAACTCTTTAAAACCACAGATAGCTGACTGCACATTTCTACAGTGGCCTGAAAAGGCTGGTAATTTTGAGATTTTGTAAGTCTTCCATTTTACAAAACAATATTTTAAAATCACATATTAAGACACATATTAAAAGGAAATACTGGTAAGAAAAATAGAGAAGGGAATCTGAGATTACTGGTAATCTCCATAGATTTAGAATATTAAACCATATAGTTTATGCATATATTTTGTGTGGGGTAAATTTTCTTTTCTATCAATATAATTACTATGGTTTTTCTCTATAGTGAAGTGTTTTTGTCTTGACAAAATTATTATTTATGCTTCTTATCAGATTTAAGAAAACATTTCTGACCTATCCACAGGATTTAATGTCTGATAGATACTGCTCCCACTTCTGGTACCTGCACCTATCTCTATATGGAACTCCCACCAGTCTCTGGGCCCCAGCTCCTACATGATCGCGACCTCACCATAAATTCTATAAAACTGAATGAGAGATACAGAAACAGTGTAGAACAGTGAGCTATGTTGTTTCCCTGACATCTATTCACTTCTATGGTAGTTATGGAAATAGCTGTTTTCCTAAGCCCCATCATTAAGGACAGTCTTTTGAGTGAGGCTGCGATGAGGTAAGAACTAGGGCATAGAGGCTGGGGGGAGGGGTCATTTTATAAAAAGGTGTGGGAGATGGGACCTGCATATATCAGACATGCATATGCTATGGATATGGATTCTATGGATATGTCATAAATGTCATTCATGGGAAAACCACTTTAAGCTCTGTTGTTAGTAAGGTAATTTACTTTCCACTAGGGATTGTGTTTTTGAGGGCAATGATAGCGGAGTTTGCAGCTAAAAGAAATATCAAAAATCCGCCAGAAACCTAATGGGATCAATTAATGGGACCTGCCTGGACTCATTGAGGTCCATTTGAAAACTGGTACATCATGCAGTACCTGTCATGGCTCTGTTATGAACTGAAGCCATGATGAAAAGAGTCTAAATAGATACAATTTTATTCTCCCTTTAATGATTCCGTACGTCTGGATTATCTTTCATTCTTAAACTTCGCTTGCAAACTGGGGAAATACTGCTATGATGCATAGCCACAGAAAAAAAAAAAAGAATGGCTGTAACTACTCAATTGTGGATGGTGATGTGCCAGATTTTTGCTTAATATTATATGTGCCACTTTATTTAGCTTTTGTGCCAAAAAGAACAATGATTTGAGACATGTTTGCCACATAGGGTCGCATTCTAAAAATTTAGGCATGACTTTATCTTGTTATAGAAAGCCAAATATATTAATTCCGTGCATCAGTTTTTGTTGCAAAATGCTGATCTAAAGTATATCAAGAGGTAGTGTAAAGAAGAGAAAACAGCCGAACATATCTTTAGCTTAGCTGTTTAAGCTATCTTTACTTGAACGGGTTGTCTATTAGGCCATAAATATATGATAGGGGATCTAGCACTGTGTAGTACACAGACTGGATGGACCTCCAAACAGCTGATCTGTGCAGGGGTCAGGACTCGGCCCTCACTGATAACATATTTCTGGCTTTAATTAAAAAAAAAAAAAAAATCATGCACAGCCCCTTTAAGCCATTAATGATAGATTTGCTCCAAATTATTTTCTATTCAGCCACTACCAGGCCAAAGAATGGTCTCATTTGTTTCTTAAGCAATTTCTGAGTAAAACCTACAGCTTGAAATCCTTCCCTGTTTCTTAGTCACAGAGGGCAAAAAGCATGCTACCAGACCTTGAGCACATTGGAGGATACCCACTTACCCCTACAAATGTGGCCTGAACCACTTATTTTTTAACTGATTTCATAAATCTGGTGAGGTGCCAATTCGAGACACCTCACTGCCTCCTCAATAGACCTTGATTCTACAGAAGTAGCAAGGTTCATTCTATGCAGATATTTACATGCTTGTTTAATGAGTCGGTAATCCAGGAGAAATTGTGATTTTAATAGAGCATATTATTAATCCAAATAAGTATTGCAAACAGTTGTGAACTTGTTACTGCCGAATTGCAAAGGTCAAAATGTAAAGGGAGGCGCAGGCAGCCAAAGATGCAAATAGGTAATTATTTTATCTCCTACATTCCAATTTAAAATGATAACCTTGAGTTCAGATGCTTTGATGAGAATTACCATTCTGGGGGAAGATGGAAAATAAAACATGGGATTTAGAAAACTAAAGCATTAATGGCCTGAGAGGAAAATAAAATATGGCCGTGACGCCTTATCCCCCTCACCCAGAATCAATTGGATTCTTTTAGTTTAATATTTACTTGCTAAGATGAGATGTTAGTCTGCTTGGTGATAAACAGTCGGCTGCTGGCATCTGAAGGTGACCTGTCAGTTCATATGGACAAATCTCCTGCTTACTGAAATGTACAAAATAAATCATTAAAGCAGGCAGGTGCTCATTCCTAGATTTAAATCACCATAGATTTATGATTTGAATTAATGCTTCATTTGGTCATTGAAATAGATGCTGACAAAATGATATGCAGTAGCTGAATCTTCCATACTGTAGCCGTCCTAATATTGATTGCTGAGATGTCTGCAATCTCTTCTTTATATCAAGTAGTTTCTTGTGACAGGTTGCTTGATATGGGCCATATTATTGATAAGACAATGCTGTTCATGGCATACACACAATTTTCCTGAACATTAATATAAATTGCTATATTTGTGTAGAAGGAGAGGAGGAGGTGAAGAAGAAAGTGAATGTAATATTTTAATAATAGGGGCAAATAGACACTTGGTTTAGTGAACACATAAATGTTCTTGAAGGTACAATTGTGGCAAAGTCATTTTTTTTTCTGTGAAAGAATAGAGAAGGTGATAACACAAAGGACAACTGAAAAGTAAAGGCTGAAAGTCATTTGTTCAGTCTGTATTTAAGGTCTGGGATTTCTGTCGTAAGGTTATAGTTTAGTGAATATACATATTTTGCATATACAGATGTAGCAGGACTGAATCAGTCATTTTTTGTGATTATTTCATATTTTATCCCATTCTTTAGTTTATTCAACATAAGTACATTTACATTTTCATTTTGCAGCTTTTTGTCCCTTATGTTACTATACAGAAGACAAAAAAGAAGCAGCACAGGTGTGAAAGGCTGCTGCCAGGATGCCTGGGTTCATCAATGCTTCTTTATTGGCACCAATACAAAGATACTATGTATCAGCCTAAGCAGTGTAAAGACCTCTGCATGGGTTGGTACATGGCTGGTACATGGTATCTATGCAATAAAACATTATTGCATGCTGGAGAAACTTAGGTAGCACCAGTTAGCATATTTTATTATGATATAAAACACATATTAATTTATATTAATTTACATAATTGTAAGATTCAAAATTCTTATGATCCTGGTGGGAATACTTAACACATTTCTCTGCTAACATTTTCAGTTGAACTGGGTTGACACCAGCGTTTGAATGACATTTGGGGTTTCTTTCCCCGAATCCGCTTGAAAAATGCTATTATGAACCTAGCGTAAAGGTGCTGATATCATGCAAATATTTTTGCTTTGTACAGTACATTATGAAAATCTGCATTAAGAATGTCACCATAACTTAAAAGTCTACTCCAGGTGTATCCTCCCATACCTGTCCTCTTGGCAGGACATATCGAGATATGTGTGTCACAAGTCATACACCTTTGGTCAAAGCAACATGATCTCCTGATAAATTCTGACAAAGGGATATGCTATGTGGCTACTCTATAGGAGTGTTTTAGGGGTGAAGGTGTGAATTGAAGCCTTTCAAGGTTTTCACTGTGTGATATTTTGTTGAATTGGTTGTATTAGTTAACCAAGCTTGTGATCAGTTAAGTCTGGTAACATCTGTTTCTCCAAACTGGTGAATTTTCCAAAGTAGTAGTTGGTGTCTTATCAATGTGAAGTGTACCTTCCTATGTGCACTAACTTGCTTCATGGTGGCTGCTGTCCCAAGGAACTTATTGACTCCTGAGCAAGACTGATTGTGGTCTATGTACAGCAATGAGACCACCATTACCTATATGTTAGCAGATAGCATTAGAAAACTTATAACTACAAGGTCAGAGATACAGTACTTGCAGGGGTTTACAAAAACTGCCCCTGTTTTTGATGACACATTTCTTTCTTGACTTGCCTATATGGTTTACTACTACATAGACTGTTATCTTGCTTTCAGTGTCCCATACAGTATGTTGGAAAATTAATTTTGTAGGTCTGAGGATACACTGATAAATGAAAAACCCAAACTCAGGTGTCCTTATGTTCCTGTCCAATGTCACATAAGCTTTAAAGGAAAAGATTAAGCACCATACCTCTGCTTAATAAGAGGTTCTAAGGGAATCAAAAGTATCCAACGTATTAAAGACCCCATTGACACATTAGCAGCCAAGTAGGGCTCTCTTTGGACTTATCCTGAGAAACTTGAATTCAACAGGATTAGTCACATTATTCCAACCCACGCACAGTACAATAAAACAGAAGCAGAACTTTTCCTTGCCTTGTACATTTGAAAAATCTATGGATTGTTTTCAAGGGAGAAATTTCCACACAGTAATAATATCTGACACACACAACGTGTAAACAGACATCAACAATAGTAAATGGCTTCACTTGGAGGAAATGAGTTCATACGTATTCAGAATATGATCTCAAAACAGATGCCCCAAGAAAATCTCATTGTTTAACCTACATACATACAAAAATGTTATTATTTCTTAAGGAAATGAATCAATCATGGAGACATTGAAGCTCTGTGCCTTAAAACATGGGAAACACAAGACATCATAATTCCTTGGCATAATAGAGTCATAAACAATCACAGAATATAGTGAAAGGGAGAAGTGCATGCTTATGTCTTATGATCCTGATGGGAATAGCTAACACATTTCTCAGCTAACATTTTCAGTTGAGCTAAAGGTGCTGATATTATGTAAATGTTTACTGACTATCAACTTGTTGTAACTGTGTACAGTATAGATATAGTACAGATTATTATCAAAATCTGCATTAAGAATGTCACCAGAACTTAAAAGTCAACTCCAGTGACATTCGAATATTCCTGCAATGTGCTCAGAGCATTTGCCTCTTCCTTTGCCAACTTAGCAGCTAATATGAAAGATATAGTTCAACTAGGGAGTGGTGCTGTACAATTCATGCTCCATCTTGAGGCATGATGGGAGGGAAATCCTGAATTAACAAAATGTTTTTGACACATTTTTTTTCATGTTTATGTTGTTATCTAAAAAAGGATAAGAATTAATGGGTTATTCCTGAATCCACATTTACATAGCCAGACACATCCAGGCTGTGAATGAACACAGAGGTGGTTGTGGTAATTCCCCTTAAAACCTCCCTGTTCATACTTTTCTACTCATATAAAAACTCCATAAAAGAACTGAGATTTTTTTTTTTAATCACAATTGCATTTATTCCAGGGATGTATCTGCCATGATGTGAAATGAGCATCTCACCTCAGGCAGCAAATTGCAGTGTCCTGGAAGGGGTGGTGTCAATGCCTCCGCTTTACCTGTCTGCCATTAGCAGCAGAACCAAAAGAAGGAGCGCTGTCCCTGACTTCCATCCTCTGCTGCTCCTGTGGCTGGTAAATTCTATTTCTCAGGAGACAGGCTGTACAAAGTAGAAGCAGAAGTTGCCTCCACCTGCCCCCCCACTGCTTGGCAGGCAAAGTGGTAAACACACTTCCATCGCTTCACTCCCTTAGCCCCAAAATTTGCCCTGTCATTCATTCTGCAGCTGCCTCTGTCATGTATGGCCTGTAAGTGTGTCAACTGTGACAGAAGAACAGCAGTAGCGATGAATGATCGTTCACCTGCAGACAGCAACTTTGGCAAATGTGACTGAAGGAAAGCAGTATCTCCACATGAACCTGCTAAGCCTCTGTCACTTAGTCTGAAACTAAGGCATATATAACAGGACTGTTGTGGTTTTGAGGTCAGTTGGTTGATTGTTGCAGTGGAGGGAGTATACCAAAGAGGGGGGGGTGTTGATTGGTGTAGTGGAGAGGGCATCCCAAGTGGGCGGGGGGGGGGGTATGGTTCAATTTTCATCTC
The DNA here is from genome assembly GCA_947044405.1 of Leptodactylus fallax. Taxonomy (NCBI): domain Eukaryota; kingdom Metazoa; phylum Chordata; class Amphibia; order Anura; family Leptodactylidae; genus Leptodactylus; species Leptodactylus fallax. The sequence goes on from CAMRHE010000003.1 coordinate 1,064,171, forward strand.
AGCCAGTAGGAAGCCTAATTTTATTAATGATGATAAAAGTTAAGATTGCTTCACCTCTGAGATAGCTGTCAGCCAAATTCTTGTTCGCCTGGCTGCTAATCCTTCCAACTCATCCTTACGTATGCTTAACACAGCTGACCGTTCATGTGTTATCAATGGGGAGTAAATAGTTGCTAAAATCTCTAGTGGCAGCTTATCTCCTGTATGATGACTGGTTTAGTCAATGTTCCACTAATGTGTATGGCCACCTTTAATACAGCTATTCCAGTGAGCATGAAAACATAACCTAGTCAACAGTAAATATATAAAACGTTCTATGTATGTTGCTACTTGAGAGTATAGTTGTTATATTGGTATTGTAAAGTTACAGTCAAACATTGGCCTATTTGAGAGTATCATCTAAATTTACTATTTCTATCAAGCTGATTATGGATAGAAGACCTTTGGCTTAAAGGGGTTAACCAAAGACGTTTTTAAACTTGCTTCCTCAGGTTTTTTATTTTGGCCAAACCTTGGGTTTCCGGGCTGGTTTCCGATTCTGGGTTAGGTTATCCGCCTCCTCCCTCCTTTTCAATATTCACAGGTACTATAGGGGTAGGCTTTACTGTTTCAATGTTCTAGTCTGCCAGTCCCTAACTACCTGTGAACATGGGAGAGAAGGGAAGAGGCCGATCAACTTGGGTGTCAGGTGCTGGTTCAGATCACATGACCCAAAGTCAGAACCAGTTTGGAAACCTGAGGTTTGGCTGAAATAGAACCCTGGAAATAGTTTCAAAAGGGCCCTGGATGACCCCTATAAGGAAGTAGTTTAGTCTTATTTTAGTATTAGCAGGAAAATACTGTTTGAACAATCCAAGGGTAAATCATTGGTGTGAAATGACCTGACAAGAGTGGTAGATATCGACATACAGCATTTTAGATGGCTTGCTTGTGTCTAGTATCCCTCCTTTTTATTCTCTGTCTTGAAAGTTTGCAACTTCACCATTTTACAGAAAGTCTGCAAGACCTTGAGAAATCAAATAAAAGGAAAGTGAAATTTCAGGCCACTGAGCACAGCACTGCAGTTGCACATCTGATTCTCTGCCTTGGCAATGTTAATGAACCTAAAATCCTCCCAATAATTAGATGAGGGAATTGCTTATATTTTCAAGCAGATGATGCTGCTATAATGAAACGATTGACAGGGAATTTAGGAGTGTCTACACTAGTAATCTGCTTTATGTCGAAAGCAAAATATATTTAATAGAACTTATACTGAGAGCAGTGGAGGTGCCATAGTGTCAATGTTAACTAGATGGGTTCATGTGGAATGGTAGGGTAATGCCTGAAGAAGATTTCAGTACTGTATCATGTTTCCTTGTTACGTTTTGTACTTATTTTTTGTCATATTACCCTTTTTTTTTTTCATTTCATGTATTTTTTTGTACACTTGTTCTGCTTGGGTCCCTTAAAAAGGACTAAGACTCCAGAGATGAAGTCGGATTGAGTGCACAGCTGTAACTGCTGATGAGCTAATTGCTCCTTATCTCTCAGACCCATTCATCTTCATTTTTTACCAATTACAGAGAATTATCTGTGTTCTCAGTTGGATATGAGAGTTAATCCTTTTTGGTTAAGCTGGCAGTGCTGTGAGCAGATTCTAAATAGTCGGGTGAAGAAGCCATCAGAAGCTTGCTCTGCAACAGTCTATAGTTCAATGACAATATTTCCAATTCATAACATGTTTTGTATTACTAAAGCCTTCGTATTGAATGAAATCCTTATATAATGAGACAAAGAGAAATAAGACTCTTTAATGCAGATATGCAAATCAATGTATTATCTAAATGAATATCATTTATAATATTTTTACATGAGAAATAGGTGATCTGATAAGTAATGCTGACTGACCAAGGAAAGGAAAAAAAAATCAGTTGATAAAATCTGTATTTTTCTACGCATCTATAATGACCCCAAGGGCTTCTTATACTTTGCATCTCCAGACAATTCCTAAATTCACTATATTTCCCCCGTTTTATGCAATCCCACCATTTCTAGGGTTAATGTTATAGAAGGCCATGTAAGCTACAGCTGTGTAGGAGGAACAGACCACTAAGGAGACCTTATGAACTCTATTCAGATGCTGCCCTTTTCATGGTTGTACCCAAAATAATAATAATAGTCCTTTAATAGTCCCACAATGGGGAAATTCAGTGTGTTACAGCAGCAAAGATAAGCAGATACAAATACAAATACAACATGTACAGGAATATTCCAAGGTGAGAGGCATTACATTGATAGCAGACAGACAGATAGGGCGTAGCAGGGGGGGGGGGGGATTTAACAGGCAGAGAGATATTTCAGTTCTCTGTGTGTAATGATCTCCGCTTAGGTCGGTGTTGGTTGTACAGCCTAACCGCGGTGGGGAGGAAAGACTTCCGATAGCGCTCCTTCTCACACCTAGGGTGGAGCAGTCGGTCACTGACAGTACTGCTCAGCGCGATCACAGTCTCATGCATGGGATGGGACTTCTTCTTCTGCATGGAGCTCACCACGGACAGTATCCTTCTGTCACCCACCACCTGCACTGGGTCCAGTGGGCTCCCCAGGACAGAGCTGGCCCTTCTAATCAGCTTGTCAAGTTTATTTCTGTCCCTGGTTGATATACTGCTCCCCCAGCAGGCCACTCCAAAGAAGATGGCTGATGCCACTACCGAGTTGAAGAAAGTGAGGTTGACTTCACATATGCCTTCTGAACTCCACTTTTCTTGTTCATCAAAGGAGCAGAAAAATAGAATGTAATCTGCCACAGATAGTGGGGACTTATTATGGGATCTGTTGGATTTCTTATAATGCTTGTCGCTTTACCTTTAAAAATTGCAATACATACTGTGATATGTTTCTGTAATGAAATCTGTAACAGAGGCTAATAATGGATGCAGCCTCAGATGCAGCTGTAAACATAGCTAGGATAGTGCTAACCATTGAATCTCTGTCCTTAAGCTTAAGCTCACCATACATTTTAGATTGCTGTCAGCTATTCCCATTGACTCCTTCATAAACACAACCTGAGTGTGCATATGTTTTCAATGAGTAGAGTGGAATAAACCATTTCTAGATACTTCTAAGGGTAATTTCACACGGCATAAAATGAAGAGGAATTCTTTATTTTCTCCCACTGTTTTCCTCCTGTGGACTAACTGTGATGGGATGAATGAGCCTGATCATCAGAGAGTCTCAAGCCACGGAATTCTCAGCTGATTCAGGCGCGGTATCCATGGCAAGGATGCTTATATTTTCAGTGTCCTGCGATCTCTGCCTCCCATTGAAAACAATGGGAAGCCGAATCTGCTATGGATTCGGGGGCTGAATCCGCCCCCAAATCCGCAGCAAATCCCGCCATGTGAACTTACCCTAACAGTGTCTTCTCCCACAGGAACAAAGGATCAGGCATGTTAAAATCCAACATGCCCGATCCTTCTTTACCCTGATGTCTAGTGTACCATTGGGGGAAGTATTATATGGTTATCCGGTCCCATCAAAATTGTTAAGTTTGGCCAACTGTTACCTAATGCTGATGAACACTTAAAGATAGTTTTGGTAGTATTTTTTATGGTGGACCATTTTACCCAGTATCTTGTGGCTTGAAGGGTAATTTATCTGTGCCTATTCACAGATAGCAGCTAGCGACTGGCTCATACAGCTGCAATTACATTATTTATTAAAAGATGGCTGAATCATTGTACCAAACAAGCCCTATTCTGTCTCCCTATTTCCTCATAGATCGTAAGCTCTTGTGAGCAGGGTCCTCACTCCTATTGTTTGATAAGTTAATTTCTTTTGTCACATTGTAATTTCAAATGCTGTCTGTTCATGTACCTGCTGACATGTACAGTTCTGTGGAATATGTTGATGCTATATAAATAAAGTGTATATTCTAATTTTAACATGACTTTATTATCATTGAAAATAGCATCTTGAACCTTTGTAGTGATATTAGCGTCCCGCTTGTTGTCCTAGATTGTGATTTCTTCAAAAGACTGCAGTATCTGGGACAGAGCATTTATTTGCTGTTTCCCTGGGACTAGGAAATAAACTGTAATGTTGTGGTGGGCTTATGTTTTCATATGTTACCTTCTGCTTTCATTTCTAAACACCTGGCAGTCTTTGTTATTTTAGATATAAGACAAGTTTCTGGATATTACTCAGGTGGTGTAAGTGATAAGATATGAAGGTGCTAAGCATCTAATGACCTAGAAAGAGCTCTAGTCTCAGATCTTCCTGGTCCTTTTGGATCCAGGATATACATTAATAGAGGTATATGGCGGTATATACTGTAGTATTAGAGGTATAAGTTCATAAGCATTTTGGTAAGTTGTCAATCCCTGTAAGTACGAATCATCAATAACAATGCTCAGTATTCCAATATACACTTCCAAGGTTTTGTTCACTCTACTGTTCTCTTTTTCTGACAGATGATCGGAAAAATGTAAAAAAGGGTTTCCATATAGCCTATTTTTGGAGTAGTTGGATTTTCTTTTAGTATGAGCGTGATTTTCTATTCTGATGTAAAGTCTATGCCCATATACTGTGCTCTGTACACTGTAAGATGTTGTGTCTGTGTGTACACTATATCTACACTATCCCATAAGACAATGTCATAGTCTTAAAACACTGCACACCGGGAGTACTGTTACCAGCCCTATATCTAAAGCTGACATTCCTTCTAACTCCCTGTGTACTATATAATATGACAGGTGCTGTGAAAGTATTGTGTTCTACATGTAGTACCCATTTATCATGGCGCCTACAGGATAACAGACTATAATACATCATTATACATCAAGTATTCTGAATTCCAATTTGTGCAGTTAATATTTATTATATTGCAAGATAGTTATATTGCAGTGGCATCTTCTTTTTGCCTATATCAGTATAGGGTAATATGATCATTAAATGTTTTCATAGGATTTAATGCATACTATGATAACTTATGCCCTGGTATGTTAAAATGTTGTTCAGGCTATAAACAGGTTTACATTGTAGCATATTGCCTTCATATGCTCCTTTCTATTGTACTACTACCACATTTATATGCAAATATTGTACTTCAGCTGTAGAGGGTAACTGGCAAGCACAATGGTTGATTTTATTCTCAGATGCAGTTTTGCCTTTCTCCTCAAGATGGGGACAGAGAGGGGTAAAATGTAAGTGGTGAGAGAAAAAACTGAAAATGACTGCAAGTTAAAAGCAAGCGTTTCTTGATGTCAGTATAACAGATTTTCATAGTAGAAAAAGTGGACCTGCTCTATGCAAATCAAAGTTTCACTTAATGTGATGGATTTGGTTACTGCACGGAAATGTTATGCACCAATTATATTTTTAAAGCCTGTATGAACATATAATTGTATTCCTAAAAATCTAGTACACAATTAAATGAAGTCATTTGGGGGGAATTTATCATAAGGAGAATTTGTTAGTTTTGTTGGTGTATTTGCTCGAAATGTATCAAATGTGCCACGATGCTTGATAATTTAAGCTCATTAATAAGGCTACGTCCATATCTGGAGTGGAGACTGCAGAAATCGGCAGAGAGAAAAGTCCTGCATGGTCAATGGGGCCAGCCAGTGTCCGCAGGTAACTTCTGTTGTAGCGGTCCAGCTCTCCATCGTTCAGGTCCCCCGGTGACCTGAACGATGGAGAGCCTGGTGCAGATGTGAACCTAGCCTTCCAGTTCTGTCCTGAAATGTCACTCCACTTGCTACACCACTCTCTTGCTGGGTTGAGATTGCAACAATTTTTGTGACTTTTTAAAAAGCATGTTTTCAATCTGGTGGACAGCTAGTACCATGCCTGCTCGCCTTCCCACATTTCAAAAGTGGAGTGAGGGGTGTAAAAATGCAAAATGTCACAAAGTTTTGTGCGAAAAAACTTAAAAGGTCACAAATCTCTACTTTGCAACTTTTTTTACAACACAATTTTGAAGTGCAGAACTTCATGAATTTTCTCTATTAGGTATATACCATTTAAATGGGTATTCCTCTCAGATGGGACTTGCTGATTGATGGGATTTGCAATCCAGTTTTAAATCGAAGATAGACAGTGCACGCCATTCATTTCAATGGGCCAGCTGGAGATAGCCAAAACACTGCACTCACCTATCTCCAGTTTTCCGATTGAAATAAATGGGATTGAACGCCACTGATCAGCAAGTTATCACCTGTCCAAAGTAGTTACTTGCCCTGACTGGAATACTCATCCAAGTGGTTTTTGTGATTCTACACACATAATCCTAGACTTACTAAGGATGGTTTATTATACACCAGTTTAAGTAAAGTAGATAGTTGGAGAAATTTGATCCAAAATTAATAAAAGGCATACAACTCTTTGGTGTATGTAGTCCAGAGTATAAAGCCAATGTATGGTACATGCTTTATAAACTGAATGCTCCCATCTGAAACTTGACTAAAATTTCCTTTCTTTAAAGTCCCCACCCACCTTTCTTGTCATTTTTTAGATTTGGCAAGCAATGAGAAATCACTTGCAACTTTTTTTGGAACAATTTACACCTCTAGGCACCTCTATATTGCAGTTTTTGCTTTGAGGAGCTTGAAGTTACACCTCTGGTTATTATCTGGGGATGCAGCTATGTTGACTGTGCATGTCCAGTATATGAAAATTCTTGTACTTAAACATAAGCTTTCCATATCATCTGTCTATCTATCTATCTATCTGTCTATCTATCTATCTATCTATCTATCTATCTATCTATCCCATTCATCTATATATGTGTCTCTATAGCTATCTATTTGTAATCTATATACCTACAGTATCTATCCATCTATGTATCAATGTATTATCTATCTATCTATCTATCTATCTATCTATCTATCTATCTATCCCATTCATCTATATATGTGTCTCTATAGCTATCTATTTGTAATCTATATACCTACAGTATCTATCCATCTATGTATCAATGTATTATCTATCTATCTATCTATCTATCTATCTATCTATCTATCTATCTATCTATCTATCTCATCCATCTATTTATCTACCTCCATATCTATTTAATATATATCTACCAACAGTATCTATCCATCTATGTTTTTATTTGTTATTGATCTATCTATACATTTATTGATTATCTCTCTATATCTATCTATTTATCTATCTATCTATCTATCTATCTATCTATCTATCTATCTATCTATCTCCTCCTATCTCTCTACATCTATCTATCTATCTATCTATCTATCTATCTATCTATTATCTACCTAGATTATCAATCTCATTTAAGCATCTATCACATTAATATATAAATATTCTAATCACGTATAATAATTTCCCTCCCCCTATGCTATTTTATAGGTATTTACTGTGATGGTAACACAGGAAATTCACCTTGCTTGCTGGCAGATAACATAAGATAAACTATTCCCAGTTTTCAACACTTTAGCGCACACCTTGGTGTTTTTCAGCTTGTTTGTTATGTAAAGTGACCTTGAAAATGAATCTCGTATATGTGTGTCTCCTAGCTCGCATAAAATCAGCCATCTGCTATCGCACTCCTATCACAAGTGGTAAAAAAAACCACAATTGTGCAATTTTACAGCCACAACATGAATATGTTAAAAAATCGCCTTGTTTCCTCAAACAGCAGGTCTTCATGACAACACCGACACATGCATTTATACATTGCGGGGAGAATTACTAGGCAGATAACAATTTGGAATGCTGTTATTAAAACAGTATGTTCAGTTCATTTTCAACAGTTTCGAATTAGACCCAGTCCTAATGAAATAGATACGCTTTCTTTCACAAAGGGGCTGATCTCCCTTAGTTAATATAGCTTTAGCGGTGCCTCGCCGACCATGCCTTTAGCTCTATTTGTGTTTCACAGCGTGATAAGCCAAGAGTGTTGATTTTTAAGAATCCTGCTGATGAAAGGTAATGGAATTATTACATCTTTATCGCATTATAAAAAAAAAGAAAAAAAAACTAGCTGGTAGGTAATGTTTTTTTATTGCTGTTTTACAAAAGCTTAGTGGCTAAAAAGGCTTTCTGCTCTTTCTTGAAATCATTTCATCCATGGAAATGATATGCTATTATTTAATGTCTGCACAGCAAGTCTGAGAGGACCTAATAGTGAATGGATTGGACGTGAAGTGCCTCCTGCTTACAGATATGGATCAGCTCAGTCACACGCTGTACCAGCTGTCATCTCAGCCATACTGCTGTGATTTAATTAGTGTGTTTATGTCCTTTCTAATAATATTTCCCTCTCCATGAAAGGGCAAATGCAACAGGGACTTTTTCCCTCTGTGGCTTTACAGATTGAGGAATGTGGCCTACATTTAATATTCTGAGACAAGGGATTGAATCGCCATATCTGTCACTTCAAGCTGTTGATTAATTGTTCAGCCGAGAAGTGTTTTTCCTTCCTTGGGGTCAGGATTATGCCACAGAGACTACAATCAAGTAAATACGGGAAGAATTATTTGTATGATTTATAAAAATGTTCTGACCGAGACCTATCTGGTCTCACTTAGCATAGTATTATGTGCTAAATCAAACACTAGTTTCCAAGGAGTGCAGGAACTGGATCTTATGAGTCCTACCTTCCCATGTCTCTTAGTTGTCAATAACCTGAGATGAGTGGAACAAGTATTGGAAAACTTTTGTCGGGTGTTTTGAGTTTCTTTTTCAAAGCTGATCATCTTGTTCCCCCTCAGCTATAGGTATCCCAAGCCAAGAGCCAAAGAAAGAAAGTACACATCTGTATGATAGAGTAGGTAATAATGGGCATACTATACAGTGCTGGCCAAAAGTATTGGCACCCCTGCAATTCTGTCAGATAATACTCAATTTCTTCCAGAAAATGATTGCAATCACAAATGCTTTGGTAATAATAGCTTCATTTAATTTGTCGTCAATGGAAAACCACAAAAAGAATTGTCAAAAAGCCAAATTGGATATAATTCCACACCAAACATAAAAAAGGGGGTGGACAAAAGTATTGGCACCCTTTGAAAAATCAGGTGATGCGTCTCTAATTTGTGTAATTAACAGCACCTGTTACTTACTTGTGGCACATAACAGGAGGTGGCAATAACTAAATCACACTTGCAGCCAGTTGAAATGGATTAAAGTTGACTCAACCTCTGTCCTGTGTCCTTGTGTGTACCACATTGAGCATGGAGAAAAGAAAGAAGACCAAAGAACTGTCTGAGGACTTGAGAAGCAAAATTGTGAGGAAGCATGAGCAATCTCAAGGCTACAAGTCCATCTCCAAAGACCTGAATGTTCCTGTGTCTACCGTGCGCAGTGTCATCAAGAAGTTTAAAGCCCATGGCACTGTGGCTAACCTCCCTAGATGTGGACAGAAAAGAAAAATTGAATGAGAGATTTCAATGAAAGATTGTGCGGATGGTGGCTAAAGAACCTCGACTAACATCCAAACAAGTTCTAGCTGCCCTGCAGTCCGAGGGTACAACAGTGTCAACCCGTACTATCCGTCGACGTCTGAATGAAAAGGGACTCTATGGTAGGATTCCCAGGAAGACCCCACTTCTGACCCAGAGACATAAAAAAGCCAGGCTGGAGTTTGCCAAAACTTACCTGAGAAAGCCAAAAGCTTTTTGGAAGAATGTTCTCAGGTCATATGACACAAAAGTAGAGCTTTTTGGGAAAAGGCATCAACATAGAGTTTACAGGAAAAAAAAAAGAGGCCTTCAAAGAAAAGAACATGGTCCCTACAGTCAAACATGGCGGAGGTTCCCTGATGTTTTGGGGTTGCTTTGCTGCCTCTGGCACTGGACTGCTTGACCGTGTGCATGGCATTATGAAGTCTGAAGACTACCAACAAATTTTGCAGCATAATGAAGGGCCCAGTGTGAGAAAGCTGGGTCTCCCTCAGAGGTCATGGGTCTTCCAGCAGGACAATGACCCAAAACACACTTCAAAAAGCACTAGAAAATGGTTTGAGAGAAAGCACTGGAGACTTCTAAAGTGGCCAGCAATGAGTCCAGACCTGAATCCCATAGAACACCTGTGGAGAGATCTCAAAATGGCAGTTTGGAGAAGGCACCCTTCTCAGGGACCTGGAGAAATTTGCCAAAGAAGAATGGTCTAAAATTCCAGCAGAGCATTGTAAGAAACTCATTGATGGTTACCGGAAGCGGTTGTTCGCAGTTATTTTGTCTAAAGGTTGTGCTACCAAGTATTAGGCTGAGGGTGCCAATACTTTTGTCTGGCCCATTTTTGGAGTTTTGTGTAAAATGATCAATGATTTGACTTTTTTTTCATTCTCTTTTGTGTTTTTTTCATTGCAAGCAAAATAAATGAAGATATTATTACCAAAGCATTTGTGATTGCAATCATTTTCTGGAAGAAATTGAGTATTATCTGACAGAATTGCAGGGGTGCCAATACTTTTTGGGTATATACTTAAATTTAAAATATTGGCAATGATGTACATGGCCGTCCACAGCCTGCTACCGCCATACATCTTTGACCTAATCTTCTGATACCTTCCCTCCCATTGAATGCAATCTCCAACCATTTTTTCAACTATCGCCAAGATTTCTCTTGTGTTTCTCCTATATTCTTGACTCACTACTTCAGCCAGCTTGACAGGCACAAAGTGCTACAGAGTTATTATAGCACATTTCTACTATTTGGATATCACACCAATCATTGAAAAGCAATAACTATGGAAAAAACATAGTTTATCAAATGTTTATTTGGCACTTGCTACATCTGTCGGTTGCATTTTCACCTTAAACTGAAAAATGTTGAATATCATATATAATTTAGTAAAACAAGTTAGTGCTAAAACCAAAGTTCGACTTGACAGTGAAATATCATTTATCTGTAATGTGTTACTAATAAGCTGTTAAAGGAATTGTCCAAATATAAACTTTAGGGCAAGTGTTAGGAGCGATTGAAAAAACAAACTGTATTTACCTGTCCTCCTTACCACCGCCTGCAGTGATGAGTTCTGCTCCTCTTCATCAGGATTTGGTTATATGGATAGAACAGTGCGGTTTGCATATACTGCACACAAATTACCACTGTCACTGTCACAATCACTGTCTTTGCTGTATTCCTCCATTAACTGGCCATGTAAACACATCCTAACTGGATAAACTGGAGATTATCACTGTAAATTGTGACAGGTACGATAGATAAGTATAGCTTTTTTATTATTATATTAAGATAATCAAGAATTGGAATCTATAATAGTCTAGTGAATAGTGAATAGCAGTTCCTATTCACTTTTTATTCTTCTGGATATCTTAGCAGCATTTAACACCTTAGACCACCAGCTCTTCCTCACTATGCTCCCCTCTATTGACCTTAGGGGATACCGCTCTCTCTTGTTTTTTTTCTATATTTCTGACCATACATGTAGTGTATCATTCACTAGTGCTATTTCTTCTCTTCTTCCCCATGCTGTTGGAATTCCTCAGTGCTTGGTCCTAGGCCTCCTCCTCTTCTCTTTCTATACAGCCCCTATTGGACAAACCATTGACAGATTTAAGTTCAATACCATCTTTATGCTGATGACTAAACTATATACCTCATCCTGTGACATCACCCCTGCACTACTACAGAACACTAGTGACGGTCTCTCTGCTGTCTCTAACATCATGTCTTCTCTTTATCTGAAATTGAATCTTTCAGAAACTGAACTTCTTGTGTTCTCTCCATCTATTAACTGACCTAACCCTGATATCTCCATTTCTGTCTGTGGCCTTACTATTACACCGAAGCGGCATGCCCACTGTCTGGGGGTTGTATTTGACCAAGATCTCACCTTCACCCCACATATTCAGACACTTGCATTCTCTTATTACTTGCACCTCAAAAACATCTCCAGAATCTGCTTTTTCTCATTGTGGAAATATCAAAAACCCTCACTGTCACTTTAATTCATTCTTACCTTGACTATTGCAGTTCTCTACTAAATGGTCTTCCTCTTACTAAACTCTCCTCTTTACAATCTGTCTTGAATATAGCCACCAGACTCATCTTTCTGTCAAACTGGTACACAGATGCATTTACTTCATGCCAGTTGCTGAACTGCTTGCCCATCAACCACAGAACACAATATTAAATTATCACACTCACCCATAAATCCATCCATAGGGCTGCACCTCGCTACATCTCCTCCTTCGTCACTGTCTACCACCCTAACCACCCTTTATGTTCTACCAATGACCTTAGACTTGTATCCTCTTTAATCTGAACATCCCACTCCCGTCTCCAAGACTTTTCTCAAGCTACACCTGTGATCTGGAATGCTCTACCCTGGTCAGTTAGAATAATACCCAATTACTGCAGCTTCACATCTGTTTAGGCAGGCTCATTACATGACCTGATTACATTATTCTCCGCCTCCTCACACTAAGTAACATTTCTTATCCTAAGTTATCTTTTCTACTCAGTTCCTCAGAACCTGACTGCTCCAGTTACTCTGCACTCCATGCACGTAGTATCTGTACACAAACCCTAGCTGGTGACGGGCTCATACAGCTTCAGGTATATGACCTTATTTATTAAAAGATGGCTGAACCATTGTTCTAAAAAGCCCTCTTACATCATGTGTCTCCATAATTCTTCATAAATTGTAAGCTCTTGCAAGCAGGAGCCTCACTCCTTATTTATTTATTATTATTATTTATTTATTTACCTTATTTGTATAGCACCAACATATTCCGCAGCGCTTTTAAAAACTTTGTCAGTCTCCTATTGCTGGGTACGTTAATTCTTTGTTACATTGTAATGTCAAACACTGTCTGCTCCTGTACCCTCTGATTTGTAAAGAGCTGCGGAATATGTTGGCACTATATAAATAAAGTTATTCTTAGTTATTAAGGGTTGTTCTAGTTTCTACTTTTTCTGTAATGTCATGTGGTGTTACATGACCACTATGGATGAGAGGGGCCAGGAAGAAGCATATACAGTGCCTTGTGAAAGAATTCGGCCCTCTTGAACTTTTCAACCTTTTGCCACATTTCAGCCTTCAAACATAAGGATATAAAATTTAAATTTTTTGGTGAAGAATCAACAAGTGGGACACAATCGTGAAGTGGAACGAAATTTATTGGATATTTTAAACTTTTGTAAAAAAATAAAAAACTGAAAAGTGGGGCATGCCAAATTATTCGGCCCCCTTAAGTTAATACTTTGTAGCGCCACCTTTTGCTGTGATTACAGCTGCAAGTCGCTTGGGGTATATCTCTATCAGTTTTGCACATCGTGAGACTGAAATTCTTGCCCATTCTTCCTTGGAAAACAGCTGGAGCTCAGTGAGGTTGGATGGAGAGCGTTTGTGAACAGCAGTTTTCAGCTCTTTCCACAGATTATCGATTGGATTCAGGTCTGGACTTAGACTTGGCCATTCTAACACCTGGATACGTTTATTTGTGAACCATTCCATTGTAGATTTTGCTTTATGTTTGGGATCATTGTCTTGTTGGAAGATAAATCTCTGTCCCAGTCTCAGTCTTTTGCAGACTCCAACAGGTTTTCTTCCAGAATGGTCCTGTATTTGGCTCCATCCATCTTCCCATCAATTTAAACCATCTTCCCTGTCCCTGCTGAAGAAAAGCAGGCCCAAACCATGATGCTGCCACCACCCTGTTTGACAGTGGGGATGGTGTGTTCAGGGTGATGAGCTGTGTTGCTTTTACACCAAACATATCGTTTTGCATTGTGGCCAAAAAGTTTGATTTTGGTTTCATCTGACCAGAGCACCTTCTTCCACATGTTTGGTGTGTCTCCCAGGTGGCTTGTGGCAAACTTTAAACGAGACTTTTTATGGATATCTTTGAGAAATGGCTTTCTTCTTGCCACTCTTCCATAAAGGCCAGATTTGTGCAGAGTACGACTGATTGTTGTCCTATGGACAGACTCTCCCACCTCAGCTGTAGATCTCTGCAGTTCATCCAGAGTGATCATGGTCCTCTTGGCTGCATCTCTGATCAGTCTTCTCCTTGTTTGAGATGAAAGTTTAGAGGGATGGCCGGGTCTTGGTAGATTTGCAGTGGTCTGCTACTCCTTCCATTTCAATATGATCGCTTGCACAGTGCTCCTTGGGATGTTTAAAGTTTGGGAAATCTTTTTGTATCCAAATCCGGCTTTAAACTTCTCCACAACAGTATCATGGACCTGCCTGGTGTGTTCCTTGGTCTTCATGATGCTCTCTGCGCTTTAAACAGAACCCTGAGACTATCACAGAGCAGGTGCATTTATATGGAGACTTGATTACACACAGGTGGATTATATTTATCATCATCAGTCATTTAGGACAACATTGGATAATTCAGAGATCCTCACTGAACTTCTGGAGTGAGTTTGCTGCACTGAAAGTAAAGGGGCCGAATAATATTGCACGCCCCACTTTTCAGTTTTTTATTTTTTACAAAAGTTTAAAATAACCAATAAATTTCATTCCACTTCACAATTGTGTCCCACTTGTTGTTGATTCTTCACCAAAAAAATTTAATTTTATATCTTTATGTTTGAAGCCTGAAATGTGGCAAAAGGTTTGAAAAGTTCAAGGGGGCCAAATACTTTCGCAAGGCACTGTATAAGAGGTTTGATAAGACCATATAGAAAGTGCTCTATTCCAGTGATATTAAGGCATCTGGTTGAGGAGCTAATGTAGAGGGCTTGTTCTGGTGACAGTCTCTCTCTGATAAATATTTTACAACAGTACTGCCCAGTACTATTACAGTTTAACATTAGAAACCATCAATATTATCCACTTTGTCATTTTGACATTTCATTTGTCATTACAATAAATGACTCCACTATGTACATGATGGATTTTAAGTATCTTGTACTACAGTACTGCAGAGCCGTATGCTATTACAATTTATATCTAGAGTTGCATTGTGCTTCCTCTTCTTTTACATCCCATTCTATTTAAGTCTATCATTTGTGGTTTCTTTTACTATATTAAATCTAGTTGTGGCGTGTCAGCCACTGGGAAATACGTTAGTGACCTACTTGAATTAATTCACACGCAGAAAATGTGTATTTTTATTTTTTCCGAGATACAAGAAGAAAGTTCTAGGTCTTATTGGGGAACAAAATGAAATTTGTATGTGCATGTGCAACACATTTATATTAATTGGTTTGTCCTTTCCAGTTCTGTTTAGCTCTTCATTTCCATCACTTTTTCAAAGGTCATTCAGTTTCCTTTCTAAATCCAACATGACAGAGACTGAGGGGAAAAAAAGGCTAGTTAAGCGAGCATATCACTACACAATCACCCCTCTCACAATCCATTTATCTAATTACTAAAACACTGTCACATTATTATTTGCAAGTTTGTTTGCCGCTATCACAACTGTTTCATTCAAGATGACTTAATCTGTATGCTTTCTATAGTATTTCAAAGAAAGCCATTGTATATTAGGCTCTGTGTTTCTACGTTTCCCAATAACCTCTAGATCTTTCTTCTGGATTCAAAAGTCTAGAGTAATCTATTTAAAGGGCTTATGCCACAAAAAATTATTTATTCCCTATATATAGGATAGAGGATAAATTCCTGATCAGTGGGTGTCTGAGACCTCCACCATCCTAGGAGCAGGGTGTTTTACTCCCATTCAGAATATAGTGGTGGATGTGTTCTCCCCATCTCCACTCATTTTAAATGGAGCACCATAAATAAAGTACACCACTCAACTACCTACCTGACACTCCTATTGATATGATTGGAGCAGGGATCAATGGTCAAGCCCCCACCATTCAGTAATTTTTCTTCTATCCTATGGACTGCAAGTGCTAGGGGCATTGCACACAAACTTCCAGAGAAAAGGCACAGAGCAGGCAGTATAACTACTATTACTAGATCAAGGAAAACCCATGTCAGTGATTCAGTGCCTTGCGAAAGTATTCGGCCCCCTTGAACTTTTCAACCTTTTGTCACATTTCAGGCTTCAAACATAAGGATATAAAATTTTAATTTTTTTGGTGAAGAATCAACAACAAGTGGGACACAATTGTGAAGTGGAACGAAATTTATGGGTTATTTTAAACGTTTGTAAAAAATAAAAAACTGAAAAGTGGGGCGTGCAATATTATTCGGCCCCTTTACTTTCAGTGCAGCAAACTCACTCCAGAAGTTCAGTGAGGATCTCTGAATTATCCAATGTTGTCCTAAATGACTGATGATGATAAATATAATCCACCTGTGTGTAATCAAGTCTCCGTATATATGCACCTTCTCTGTGATAGTCTCAGGGTTCTGTTTAAAGCGCAGAGAGCATCATGAAGACCAAGGAACACACCAGGCAGGTCCGTGATAACGTTGTGGAGAAGTTTAAAGCTGGATTTGGATACAAAAAGAGTTCCCAAACTTTAAACATCCAAAGGAGCACTGTGCAAGCGATCATATTGAAATGGAAGTATCAGACCACTGCAAATCTACCAAGACCCGGCCATCCCTCTAAACTTTCATCTCAAACAAGGAGAAGACTGATCAGAGATGCAGCCAAGAGGCCCATGATCACTCTGGATGAACTGCAGAGATCTACAGCTGAGGTGGGGGAGTCTGTCCATAGGACAACAATCAGTCGTACACTGCACAAATTGGGCCTTTATGGAAGAGTGGCAAGAAGAAAGCCATTTCTCAAAGATATCCATAAAAAGTCTCATTTAAAGTTTGCCACAAGCCACCTGGGAGACACACCAAACATGTGGAAGAAGGTGCTCTGGTCAGATGAAACCAAAATCGAACTTTTTGGCCACAATGCAAAACGATATGTTTGGTGTAAAAGCAACACAGCTCATCATCCTGAACACACCATCCCCACTGTCAAACATGGTGGTGGAAGCATCATGGTTTGGGCCTGCTTTTCTTCAGCAGGGACAGGGAAGATGGTTAAAATTGATGGGAAGATGGATGGAGCCAAATACAGGACCATTCTGGAAAAAAACCTGTTGGAGTCTGCAAAAGACCTGAGACTGGGATGGAGATTTATCTTCCAACAAGACAATGATCCCCAACATAAAGCAAAATCTACAATGGAATGATGGAATGGTTCACAAATAAACATATCCAGGTGTTAGAATGGCCAAGTCAAAGTCCAGACCTGAATCCAATTGAAAATCTGTGGAAAGAGCTGAAAACTGCTGTTCACAAACGCTCTCCATCCAACCTCACTGAGCTCGAGCTGTTTTCCAAGGAAGAATGGGCAAGAATTTCAGTCTCTCGATGTGCAAAACTGATAGAGACATACCCCAAGCGACTTGCAGCTGTAATCGCAGCAAAAGGTGGCGCTACAAAGTATTAACTTAAGGGGGCCGAATAATTTGGCACGCCCCACTTTTCAGTTTTTTATTTTTTACAAAAGTTTAAAATATCCAATAAATTTCGTTCCACTAAACGATTGTGTCCCACTTGTTGATTCTTCACCAAAAAATTAAAATTTTATATCCTTATGTTTGAAAGCTGAAATGTGGCAAAAGGTTGAAAAGTTCAAGGGGGCCGAATACTTTCGCAAGGCACTTTTATATATATATATATATATATATATATATAAAATATATACAGTTGCTATACTCAACTCTACAGGTCTTTGATGAATTAGTCAACAGTGAATTCGCTATGTCTTATTGTAACGTCTCTGCCTGTTCGGGTCTCTGCGCCACCCTCCGCTCGCACGCTGCGGCGAAGGAGGCGTGTTCAGTTTGGTTCTTTGTGTAGGTTTCTTGTTGCTCAGTCTGAACATGGTCCTAGACAATGTAATGGATTTCCGGCCACACCCGTGTTCTGAGCATTTCTCTCTGGACTGCATAGAGTTAATCTCTTCCTGGCCTGTGTGATTGACAGCCTGTGTACCTATCAGGTCTGGGGCTGGGCCCAGACTTTCTATATACAGGATGTCACTTTCTCAGCAAATTGCCGGTTATTGCTCTGACTTTGCCTGCTCTCTTTGTGCCCTTGATATTGACTGTACTATTTCTCTGACCTCTGGCTTGCCTTTTGACAATTCTCTTGGATTTTGATTTTGTACTGCATTGCTCGTTTGTTACCGACCCCTTGGCTTGCTCACTCTGCTTCTGTGTTGTTTTTGTCTTGTCCTGTTCTCTGTGTCACTTACTCAGTATAGGGCTTGTCTTCAGGTTGTCCTTTTACCGTTTAGGGTAACTGAGGCAATAGGAAGGGACAGTGGCTGGGGTGAGATTAGGGCTCACTTGTCTCTGTCCTTCCTCCCTGACCCCTGCAGTAGTGTCAGGGTATTGCTACGTTTGGCAAGACCCTAACACTTATATTATGATTTCAGGCCATTCTGATGGGCATATCATTCCTTTAAGTGATACTGTGCAGGTATGTTCTCTCTTTGTTCAATATTGAAACACTTCATACGTCTGGCTAAATAGTCCCTCAGCTGTGATATGGCTTTTTTGACAGCACAGTACTTTACTTTTGCCCTTGCCTGTACCACTAGTTGCACTGTTATAACTCTGTTTATTTTGCCATGGAAGTTACACAGGTTAGTGCCTACCCACTACCTACCCATTGAGTGCCTACCCACTGCCATCCGATGGGCAGTGACCATTTTCTGAAATGTGATAAACTTTTAGCATAATTACAATAATGAACTTTTTGATGGCAGTATATTTACATTAGACAGGTAATCCACTCACTCATCCTTGAGTTAGATGACATGAATAGCAAGCATTTCATCAAGCCAACCTAGGCTGACCATACACATTAGGTAGCTGTTGGGTGAAGAACAGCTACCAGTGTGTGTTCTAACTTACCTTTCCTCTTGACTAGACATGCTTATGTATGTGTTTCACAATATGACCAGCTTTATAAAATAACACAATTTCACGATATTGTGCTATTTGGTGCCTATCCTATATATGTCTGTTTAAGCCACTTGGTAGTAGTGTTGTAAACTGCAGCTTGTCATGGGTTTCACTAGCATGTTGTCATAATGAGGGAAATTTACTAATCCATCTATGCCAGTTTTCTTGGTCCTGTCTTGCACCAAAGATGCATTGCTTTTTACAAAAGTGGAGAGAGCGGATTGGAGGTCTAGGCAAGCCAAGGCGGGGACGCCTCAGTTTGACAAATTTATAATAGCTGGCGTGAGCTATACCTGCTATCTACACCAGTTCCTGACTAGCGTAGATAACAATTCTGGCGCAGGACAGTGCATCTGAATTATTAATAGGCTGGAGTCTCTTTATACACACGTGGACAAAATTGTTGGTATCCCTCGTTTAATGAAAGAAAAACCCACAATGGTCCCAGAAATAACTTGAATCTGACAAAAGTAATAATATATAAAAATTCTATGAAAATGAACAAATGAAAGTCAGACATTGCTTTTCAACCATGCTTCAACAGAATTTTAAAAAAAAGAAAACTCATGAAACAGGCCTGGACAGAAATGATGGTTCCCTTAACTTAATATTTTGTTGCACAACCTTTTGAGGCAATCACTGCAATCAAATGATTCCTCTAACTGTCAATGAGACTTCTGTACCTCTCAACATGTATTTTGGCCCACTCCTCATGAGCAGATTGCTCCAGTTGTCTCAGGTTTGAAGGGTGCCATTTCCAGACGACATGTTTCAGCTCCTTCCACAGATGCTCAATAGGATTTACGTCAGGGCTCATAGAAGTCCACTTCAGAATAGTGCAATGTTTTCCTGTTTAGCTGTGTGTTTTGGGTCATTATCCTGTTGCAAGACCCATGACCTGCGACTGAGACCAAGCTTTCTGACACTGGGCAGCACATTTCTCTCTAGAATCCCTTGATAGTCTTGAGATTTCATTGTACCCTGCACAGATTCAAGACACCCTGTGCCAGATGCAGCAAAGCAGCCCCAGAACATAACAGAGCCTCCTCCATGTTTTACAGTAGGGACAGTGTTCTTTTCAAGATATGCTTAACTTTTCCATCTGTGAACATAGATCTGATGTGCCTTGCCAAAATTTAGATTTTTGTCTCATTTGTACATAGGACATTCTCCCAGAAGCTTTGTGGCTTGTCAATATGTAGTTGGGCAAATTCCAGTCTGGCTTTTTTATGATTTGTTTTCAAATTTATTTCTGTGACCATTGTGGGTTTTTCTTTCATTAAACAAGGGGTACCAACAATTTTGTTCGCTTGTGTAATTTGGGGCTTTTCGTGCCAGCCAAAGAATTGGTTAAGACTGGTGTACAGAAGGCCAATCTTAATAAATACCCCCATTGTACTGAATTGGTTTCATGAGAAGTTGCAATCCCTATACACATTAGTTGGTCAAAAGATCTTGCTAGGGCTGGGCAATTAATTGAAAAATAAATGAAACCAAACATCAGCCCAGATAACCTACATGATTTGGACGCGTTCAGTTCAAATGAAGCCACTCAAGATTAATCTCGCTAGGTTTGGTCAACACATACTCATACTTTAAAATGGGTGTGGTTTTAAAAAGGGCATGCTCTAAATATTCGCCATTAATCGTAATCAAGGTAAAATGCCCAATCATGATTTTGATTTAGGACATAAACTTCCAGCCCTAAATCTTGCTCACATCAGTGGTCCAGCTAATGTTTATCTTGTGCATGGTCAGCTTAAAGGAATCCTGTCAGGATGATTTGGGACACTAAACCACCCATAGGTCCTTATGGAACAGAGTTTAGTGTAGACTGAGTCCACATAAAAAAAAAACAACAAAAAAACTGTGGTACTTAACCAGTGGCACTAGTGTAATTGTTTAGTGAAGCCTGTGGCGTACGCCTTGGCTTCAGTGTGTATGCACCGAACCACGGGCACATGTGCATTGAAGATGGGGTGTATGTCTCTGGCTTCATTAAACAACTGTGCCGGCTCCTGGAGCACCAGAGATGAATCCGAAGAGAGTCATTGGACGCAGCTCTAGGTAAATATAAAAGGTCAGTTTTTTTACAAGTGGTCTATTTGGGACACTAAACCATGGGTTCATAAGGACCTGTGGATGGTTTAGTGATCCATATTGACTTGACAGATTCCCTTTAAATGTAACTTTGTTAAATTTTTATTGCTACATTGAACTCACTGGTTGTCTATTCCGGGCCTGGAGTATAACTAGGTCTTTATTTTCCAACTATTTTCCCTCTATCGGGGGTAAACAATCGACAATTTGTATAAAAAGAGTATTTTTTTTTTTTTAGAAAACTATCAATGCATGATAAAGAATGTTTTAATGCAGTGTGTATGTGTTCCAACCACTTAAAGTCTATAAAGGCTTCACTGAGAAAAAGAAGTAATTAGTTCAATAAAAAGCATAGAAATTTTTACTAATGATGCACAACTAGAAATAAAAGAGTAGCACAGACTTGACATTTTTAAGCACTTGCATGGAATGCATTCACTACTAATTGATTTTTAAAAGCGTTCTCTGCAATAGCAAATGTTTGGTAGTGCCTTGGCAGCACTCCAGTACATTTACTACAAAGCATAAATAGGTCATTTTTTTTAGACATTGCTACTGTAAAATGGAAAATATTGTTTCCAATTTGGGGCACTTTTTAATTTGATATCCCAGCTGTACAATTAAACACAGTAAATATTTTTTAAGTATTTATATGGTGCCAATATTCAACTTACCTGCTGTCACGGGTATTTAAAAGTGGACATAAACATAAAACAACTTCAATTAAACTTGTTTTTTTCCTTCCATTTATGCAGCTTATAAATAGCTAATTCCCCATATATTGTAAATGCCTTGATCTGTAGGCCTTTTTGACCTTTTGATGTTGTATCACTTTACCATTATTAAAGGGATAATAGTGACACTGCATACAGTACGTGTTCATTGCACTGGATTTATCTGTTACATGTAGTGGCTTAAAATAAAAAAGACATTTTGGAGCATGCATATTGCAAATCTCAACAGACAGCTGAAATATTAATGGCAATGACATGTATTCTATTTTAGTAAAAGAGCACACAAATGATAACAAGTAGCCTTGACGAAAGCAATCAGTTTAAAAGGATATTGCTAAGTATATGAGAAATTTGATACCTGTAACTAGGAGTTTCTAAGATCCTGTCTGTTTTTTATTGATTGCACTTTAATATATAGTCTCAGTGATTGAACATGCCATTAGTAATGCCTTTCTTCAACCAGAGATATCTATAGTATATTGTGAAAAATTGCAGCAGACAATTTTTAAGAAAACTAGCAGTAGTGATCATTTATAATGCTATTTCTCTTTACACCAAAATGCTAAATCAATTTTTCTATTATTGGAAAGATCATTTAGTTTCATTCATACATAAGCAGAGTCATGGAATTTTTGCCAGCAGCTGGGGATAAAATCACCTCTTGCACTAGCCAGCTCCTAAGTAGAAGCCATGAGGTCATCTGAATTTCTAGCAAAAATGTCCGAGTACTTGTGAACCATAGTAATACAGGCAAGTAAAATTGGAGTAAATCATAAAATGTATAATTGCAGTAAACATAACTTTTTCTTAATGGAGTTCTTCCAAGATTGAAACTCATCACCAATTCAGAAGACCTTCATGAGGCTCTTGAAGATACAGTCTTTGGCTATCTCCAGAAGTCCTATAGAGTGTAATGTCCAAGCAATGTGCATGCTTGACCTCTTTAATAATAAATTCTGAATACATTTTGAATACAGAAATTAGGTTTGACCCTAACTGTCACTGATGCATACTGCTATCCACCATGCCACAATGTTTGGCCCAGAGCTTAGTCGCATAGTTCGCCTACCACATTTTGAGAGAAAGTCTAATCCTGCCTTCTTTTACTAATGATGCTCTTTGTGTGGTGAGGGAAAGACCTTTATGAGTTCACATCACTGATTGGAAATCGCCAAACTCTGTTGCCACCCTATATGTTCCCCATAGAAGGGGTTTTCCAGTTTTGTTTTAGCATTAATGACCCATTTTTATATTGGTGGACTGATTTTTGAATGGGAGCAGAGCTTTAGTAATTTGCTATGACCACTATACAGTATACAGAGCCTTCTCCTTTCAGCTTAGCTTACAGCTAATCAGTGGGGATACTGGATGTTGGACTGCCACCAATCTGATATTTATGACCTGCCCTATTGCTAAGCCCCTCTTGGAAAATGTCTTTGAGGCTTTTGTACTCATATAGGGGTTGTTATGCTCTAATGAGATCAGTGGGGGTCCGACATCCAGCAACTCACCGATCAGCTGATATTAGGAGCCATTGGCATCCGAAGTGCACAGTATATGGAGCTGAAAGCAGATGACTTCATGCACTGTGTAGTGGCCATGGTGGGTTACTGAAGGTTAGCTCTCATTCCCATATGCTGTATAACATAAACAATTTCAGCCTTTACAATGCTATTAACACTATTAGAAAAATACACTATAAAAGAGAAAATAATACACTAATTTCTGCCTATATTTTCTATTAGTCATTTGTTAAATGAAATCTATGTCAGACACAGTAAAAAATACAATAATTTATTATTTTAATATCTTAAGATCGATAAAGTCAAAAAGTTTGTTATTCTTAATATAGCACTATAATATAAGGGGTCATTATACTTTGTGAGGCATAATCAGGGGACTATTACGCTTTGTGAGGGCATAAGGGGGGCATTATACTGTATAAGGGCATAATAAGGGGGCCATTGTACTCTGTGGGCATAGCATTCCATTAGGGAGCCATTATACTGTATGGGTCATAATACGGGTCATTATACTGTGTGGGAGCATAATAAGGGTGTCATTATATTGTTTGGGGGCTTAATAAGGGGTCATTATACAATGTGAGGACTTAATGTGTCATTATACTGTGTGGGGGCATAATAAGGGGGCAATTATACTGTGTAGGAACAATAGTAAAGGCACCATTATACTCTGTGGGGGGCATAAGGAGTTCATTATACTGTTTGGGGGTATAATAATAATGTATATTGTGTGGGGGCATGTCAGTTATTGCTTTGGGTATCTCCTTTAGTTTTCAGCCTTTGCAATACAAACGCTGAAAGTTTTGGAGGACCTACAGCAATTCCAGCTGGTGTGCTGCAGCAAAAACCACACAATTTCAGTTTTTGTTTGCTGTGGTGACTTTCAGAGGAACTCACTTGCTACCACGTGAAATGTGCTGGAAAGGATTCACCAAGGCTCTGTCACCCAGTTGTCGACACTGAGTACACCATAACACAAATACGAACAAGACAACAACATGAGGTTTAGAGACTGTGATTTGCAAGTTTTTATTATTATTTAAAGACTTTTATACTGCAAAACTTCACTTTTAAAGTAAAACAACAATACCACAAAAATGTATACCATTGTATCCACCTCTGGTGTGTTTGTAGAAAGTACAAGACGGTCATCTCCAAAACATCTCCTAAGCATCTCCAGATGTTTCAATACTTTCTCATGTTATTGGTGAATTAAAAAAACAACAAAAAGCCAACATTTTACTTATTTCTGAACTGGTACATTATATGGTAACCCAGCCCTGTTGTAGTCTGCACTGATCACATAAACCTCCTTAAATAGGGGCTTAATAAGCTTGGTTTAACTGGGATTTAAATTAAGAGCAGTGGTCATTAACATTATCCAGATTAGAACTCTTGTTAATTACCATAGAAAGATAAAGAAAATATCCTCTACTGGTTCAAATGAACCTGACAAATCCTTGTTGTCTATAATTAATATGTTAGCGTGAAAATACTGTAAATTGAACTGTTTCATAATGTGGCGTGCAGTCTAGTACACTGAGTAATATAATTACTGTCTCTTCATATGCATTCTTGATTTGACTGGCTCAGAGTGAAAAGTCTTTGCTAGATATGCATGATTTCAGGACCTTCACATTGGGTATTTGTGTACATCCATATAACTACCAAGTGAGATCTCTTTAAATGCTTCCTAGTCACAAAACCTTGACAAACTGTATTAATGTGGTTATCCTATGATTATGTATTAACTTCTCTGTTAGATCAAGCACAATATTATATTTTTTCTGTTGAAATTATTACTGTGCCTATATATTACTGTTGCATATATACTTGCTATGATGCCACCTGGTGTTCTTTTTATTCCCTTTCCACCTAAGGTATCCATTTTTAGTAGCCACACATGCTCAGTATGACAATGCTCCTGCCAAGATCCTGCTGCAGATGGGCAACAGAATGATTCATGGTATTATGCAGGCCAGCCAATAGAAACTGATATCAGGGGTGCTTTAATGGTTTCTGTCACCAGGGTGAAGCATATTAAACCAGAAACACTGTTAGATAAGTCAGGTTCACCTGAATGTAACACCCTTTTCCCTATGAAAATTTGTGCCTCTGTTGGCAAGATATCCATTTATTTTACAATATGCAAATGAGCAGTCTGGAGCACAGAGGGTGGCTCCTTTGCTGCATAGTACTAGGCCGCACACTGCTCTAATATGTTGGTGCAAATTGAAAATCACATGGTCAGGCAAGATTTCAACATAGCCCTGGCCCTGTCATACAAAGTAGGGAGGGGGGAAGTAGGTAGTGCTGGGCGATTATGACCTGAATCAAAACCATGATTAATTGACCATTTTACCTCGATTGCGATAAATGAATGATTATTTTAGGACACTCCCCTTTTTACATGCCACACCCCCTATTTATATGCCACACATTGACACCTTGAATTTTCGTTATTCGTGTATTAATAATTATGAATGGATACTGTACAGTTAGTGACATATCCTTTAGCCAATGGCAGGAGACAGAATGACATGGATACAAAATAATTAATTCAGCTGACTTTAGATTTCAATTAATTTTCAATTAATTTCCCAGCCCTAGAAGGAGGGCATATTATAATAAAATACAGACAGCTGCAGTATATGCAGTATATCATATGATGGGGCAATGGCTACCAAAAAATAGCCTTGCAGCTCTATAGTGTCATGGGTTCAAAATTGGATGTATTCCATGTACTGATAGGTTAACTGCCTCATTAATAATGGAATCTAATAGATCATATTGAATTTAATTAACTATTTTATTAGTTACTGTAAAATAACATGACAAACTAGTGCACATCGAACGTCCGTCAAAGGCAATGAAACCCTGATGGACCAGAGTCTAACTGTAGCCATTTACCATTAGGAAATTCCATAGGAGACAATAGGAACATTAATAGAAACATTTCTCTGCATCTTCCAAAAATGGTAGATTATTGTGTTATAAATTTGAGGGTATTTTGAGAATGCAAATGCCAATACTTGGCTTTAATGTAAATTGAGTGATCATTTTCTTAAAGTAGCATTCAAGTATTTTTTTATTTAAGTGGTGTATGTCCCCATTTTTAGGTTTGCAGCGTGCAGGGGGAGGGGTAAAGTCTCATTCCTCTCTCTCCCCTCCTGTCACTCTGACTGTCAGTCACCTGACCAACTTTGCTGTACTTTTGCTGTTTGTACATAGAATAGAGCAGGGCCTAGTGAGTCAGAGCATCAGCTGCATAAGCAGAGGAACAAAACTTCTGTCCCCCCACTGCTTTCTGTAAACATATGACTATATTAGTAAGTATATCCAGTGCAGTAAGAGGCTGTTGTTGCTCAGTGACTGATTTTTCCTACAGGAATCCCTTGCAGTGATTGTCATGCGGCTCCGATAGGTAGTCAAGTGCTCCAAATGCATAGAAAAGTCTCATGTATATACATACGCATGAGACTTTTTTCAAAATGTAAACTTTCTTTTACAGGTGTCTTTAACCCCTTAAGGACCCAGCCCAAAAGTGTGTTAAGGACCAGGCCTCGTTTTTCAAAACTGACATGTGTCACTTTATATGGCAATAACTTTGAGACGTCTTAACTTACACAAGTGATTTTGAGATTGTTTGTTTTTTCGTGACACATTGTACTTCATGTTAGTGGTAAGCACTAATGAATATTTTTGTATTTATTTATAAAAAAAAATAGGAAATTTTATGGAAAATTGTAAAAAAAAAATCACAATTTTCAAAATGTGAAATGCTCTGCTTTTCAGACAGATAGTCATACCACCCAAATACATTAATACATATTATCTACCATATCTCTGCTATATATCTCCATCATCTTTTAATCGTCCTGTAATTTATTTTGAATGTTAGAAGGCTTACAAGTGTAACAGCGATTTTGCAGATTTACAAGAAAATTTCCCAAACTAATTTTTTAGGGACCACTTCAGTTCTGAAGAGGATTATAAAGGCCTATATATTAGAAACCCCCATAAATCACCCCATTTTCAAAACTGTACCCCTCAAATAATTAAAAATAGCATTTGGGAAGTTTGTTAACCCTTTAAGCATTTCACTGGAATTAAAACAATATGGAGGTGAAATTTAGACATTTAATTTTTTTTCAATTATTCCTTAATTTAGCCCTAAAATTAACGCATTCACAAAGGGTTAAAGGAGAAAATGCATCTCAAAGTTTGTTATGAAATTTCTCCCGAGCACGGAAATACCCAACATGTGGATGTAAACTGATGTTTGGGCGAATGGCAGAGCACGGAAGGGAAGGAGCGACACTTGGCATCTGAAAAGCAGATTTTGCTGGAATAGTTTTCAGGTGCCATGTCTCATTTGCAGAGCCCCTAGAGTACCAATAGAAAGGAAACCCCCAAAAAGTGACCCCATTTTGCAAACTACACCCCTCACAGAATTCATCAAGGGGTATAGTGAGCATTTTGACCTTACAGCCGTTTCACAGATTTTACTAACACTGGGATGTATAAATGAAAAATTACTAAAATGTCATTTTATCCCCAAAGTTTTCATTTTCACAAGGGGTTAAAGGAGAAAAAGCACCCCACAGTTTGTTAAACAATTGCTCCTGAACACGGCAATACCCCATATGTGGTTGCAATCTGCTGTATGGGTACATGGCAGGGCTCAGAATGGAAAGAGCGCTATTTGGCTTTTGGAGGGCAGATTTTGCTGGAATAGTTTTCAGGTGCCATGTCACATTTGAAGAGCCCCTAGAGTACCAATACAGTGGAAAAGTGACCCAATTTTGGAAACTACACCCCTCACAGAACATATCACGGGGTATAGTGAGCATTTTGACTTCACAGATGTTTCACAGATTTTATTGACTTTGGGATGTAAAAATGAAAAATTACTTTTTTCCAATAAACCGTCCATTTAGTGTCATCTTTTTAATTTTTGCAAGTGGTTAAAGAAGAAAAAACACCCTACAGTTTGTTACACAATTTCTTCTGAACACAGAAATACCCCATATGTGATTATAATCTGCTGTATGGGAACATGGTGGGGCTCAGAATGGAAAGAGCGCTATTTGGCTTTTGGAAGGCAGATGTGGCTGGAATAGTTTTTGAGTGCCATGTCGCATTTGCAGAGCCCCTAAAGTACCAATACAATGGAAACCTCTCAAAAGTGACCCCATTTTAGAAACTACACCCCTCAAGGAATGTATCAAGGGGTATTATCATTTTTGCTTTTTGGACACCAGGCCACTTTTTCAGAGCCCATGAATTGCCAGTAAAGTGGAATCCGCAGACATGTCACCCCATTTTGAAAACTATACCCTTCAAGGGATTTATCAAGTGGGGTAGCAAGCATTATTAACTCTTAAGTGTTGCATTCTTTTAATTTCCAGAAATGAATGCGCAGCTGATAATGAAAAGTTAAAAATGAAATTTTTCCATAGATACGACATTTCAGTGCCCAATATGTTGTGCCCAGCTTATGTCTGCACAGACACACACTCCAAAAACTGTTGAGCAGGGATCCCGGGCAAAACAGCTTTTGGAGCGTTCATCTCTGATACAAGCCAGGCACAACTTATTATGCACTGAAATGACGTATTCCTGGAAAAATTGTCATTTTCACCTTTCAACATCAGCTGTGTATTCATTTATGGATAATAAATTATAGTAACACTTGGCGGTTAAAAATGCTCACTGTACCCCTGGATAAATTTATCCCTTCAGGGGTGTAGTTTCCAAAATGGAGTGACATGTCAGGGGATTCCACTGTACTGGCATTTCAGTACTCTGCAAAAGTGTCATGGTGCCCAAAAACCAAATAGCGCTCCTTCCTTTCGGTGCCTGACTGTGCCCAAACAGAAGTTTATACCCACATATGACATTAAGTACGTTATCCCGGGTACACCAGTGTCATACATGTGGGTATAAACTGCAGTTCAGATTCAGATGTTTGGGATCTGGACGCCATGTCATGTTTGCAGAGCCTCTAAACTACCAGTAAAGTGGAATCCCCTAGGGAATGACCCCATTTTGAAAAGTGCACCCCTCAAAGAATTTATCAAGGGGTGTAGTGAGCATTAGTATCCCAGGCGTGACTGCACAGAAGATGGGGAAAAGTGAATATGTAAGCTGTGCGGAGCACATTGGGTACACTAAATTCCCTACTATTTCCCCAGTAGCTGCTATTATTGGGGAGGTCACTCTGGGGGTCACTTCTGGTTTATTATCCCTCGTAAGCTCTAAATCTGGTTTGTACCCTAATATACACTTGCACAGTTTATACATTCCCTTCCTGCCCTAGCCGGTTATGTTCTAATGATTTGGCGATTTTTGGGGTTTTTGTCTTCACATTGTATGAGCTATATTTTCTTTATTTTTCTGGTGATGTAGCCATATGAGGACTTGTTGTTTGCGGTATGAGATGTATTTTGTAATGACATCATTTTTAGGTACCTACAACTTATTAAATAAATTTTATTAACTCTTTCTTGGTGGATTAAAAAAAAAAACTCCATCAATTCTGGCACTGCGTTTTACCTTTTACATTTTTCGCCATGCAGCATAGAGCGTAAGTAACATGTTACCTTTATTCTGCGGGTCGGTACGATTACGTCAATACCTCATTTATACTGTTTTTTCATGCGATACTAATTTTGCAGAACAAAAACCCATTTGGGGACATAAATTAATTTTTTTTTGCATAGCCATCTTCTGAGATGCGTAGCATTTTTATTTTTCAGTTTACAGAGTTGTTTTAGGGCTTTTTTTTTGTGGGACAATCTGTGCTTATTATTGGTGCAGTTTTGGGGCACATATGACTTTTTGATCACTTTTTATGGCATATTTTGTAAGGTGAGATGGCGAAAAATCATTACTTCCGGCGTTTTTTTTTCCGTTTTTTTTTTCCGACGTTCACCGTGTACATTGAATATGGTTTCAGTTTTATTGTACAGGTTGTTACGGACGCGACAATACCAAATATGTATTGTTTTTATTAATTTTTAGGTTTATTTTTTTTATATAATTCATTTTATATAGGAAAAGGGAATTTTGGGGGCTTTATTCTTTTATTAATTTTTTTTCACATACTTTATTTAATTTTTTTTTTTTCACTTATTTTAACTTTTTCATGTGTCCCATTAGGACACCTGAGCCAGAGATGCTTTGATCTCTGGCTCAGGTGTACTGAGCCAGAGATGCTTTGATCTAGTACTATAGACTGCAAGACACAAGCATACATGTGTCTTACAGTCTATACAGGAAGTCAGCGCTATGGAGACACATAGCGCTGACTTCCGGAGGTCTCAGCAGGCTCAACCAGGTAGTGGGGTCTCTAGGCAGCTTGGGGTCACTAGGTAGTCTCCGGGCTGCAGATTATAGATATTGGCACCAACCCGATCTCGCCGTGGGGGGTGCCGGGGAGGAACGGCAAGGTGGAGGAATCCCTTGGATGCCGCGGTCGTGTTCAACGCGGCATCCAAGAGGTTAAAACTTCCGATCGGAACTCAATTTTGACAGGAGGTTATGGAGCAGGGTGTTAGCTGTCAGTTACAGCTAACATCCGGTTCCGATGCCGCCCGCTCAGATAGTGAGCAGGTGGCCAGCCTCAGGCGTAGTATTACACCCTGGTGTGCGAAGTACCTAGCGCCCATGACGTAATAGTACGTCCAAGGTCGTTAAGGGGTTAATGCCTGTTCATACATTAATGTGACCTCTAGCAAACTTTAACATTGCATGAATTCCACTGTACCATGATACCTTGTCACAGAAGACATCAAAAGTCATTAAAATCCTTAGGAAAAGTTAAGTTAGATTTGTGCTATAACTCACGCCAGATTTCTGGCATAAGTTATAGTAAATCCTGTGATCCTGTGGAACAGGACATCCCAGATTCCCGCTACACACTGTCTAAAAAATTGGGACACAGATGTAGAGTTGTACCAAAAACGTGCATTTTTGGCCATTTTTGAGGCACATCCACCTAAATGTAGGCCTCTGTGTGTCAGGAAGTGTACTCTGTGCGACAGAATAGTTAACATGTTATTTGTAATATTAAACTTTGCTACATCTGTAACACAGCTTGATATGCAATAGATAAAAATGCATTGGTGAAAATGTATCTTTGGCTGGTATAGCGATGTTGGTGTCTCTTAGACAGGTTTAGGACAGACTACTTAAGCATAGTATAATTCTTCTGTATTCCATTTCTAAAAAGCTTTTAGATTACATATAACTACATTAGGTATTAAAACCTACAAGATGTAAAGCAAGCAATTAATGTACTTTAAGCTATGAACTTGTGAACTCACTGCCTGTATATTAGTGTGTTGTTTCCTTTCTGTTTATATATTCTCTTTAAATATGTGCATTTTACTGTGCATGCATTAAGCATGGGGACTGTTAGCACGTCTAAAGTAACATCTGCTCTGTCTTTTTGTTGCCGGGTTCATTGTATAATTAGCTCTATATTTCACCAAATACAATTTTACTCCCAAGGCAGATAGAACAGCATGAACAAAACATAAATAATTGCAGATTAGAGAAACAGAAGGCCAACTGGGTCTACATAGCTTTCTTCAAAATAGGGTTAAGGAGAAACGAAGGTCATAAGGGAAAATGTTATACAAATAAAATACAAATTTCTAGGATACACATCTGTAAAAATAACACCAATATATAAACCAATCTCCAATAGTAATATTCATATGGAACAATATGAACAGCAATAAACAACCATATCCTCTATTTTTGTAAGTATATTCAGTCACTTCTTTGGTAGTTGTCTAAGTTCTGCTAATTTTTGAAAAAGTACATTTTCTATTTACATGTATTCTGGACAGACTCATCCTTGAAGTTACTGCTGTGATTAGCCCTCAGAGCCAACCAGATTCCTTCCCCTAGTGCTCCTTCTCCCCTTTCCAGAGACAGAGAAACTGCAACTGCTTCCCCTTCCTCCTGCCTGTCTAAGTTACTCTATAACTGTTGACAAATTGTTTAGGGATGACAGAGATTTATGAACATTTACAGAGAGCTGCAGGCAGGGAAAAAGGGACTACAGGCTCCTTGAAAATAAGGAAGATGTCACTTTCCCCAATTAAGATAAGTTTTTTTGTATTTACGGAAAATATAGATATATGCAAAAAAATTGTAATGATAAGAAAAGTTAACATTTTGTTGTCCTATATGAAGGTCCCAAAAATATAACTGTATAAACAATAACAATAAAAACTGATCCCTGCTGAGTAAAGCAGCACCTAAACTCAAATATAACTAATGTTTTACAAACAATAGAAATTTCTAAAAAGAAATAATTACGTCCATAATAGACACAAAAAATAACTGGTCAATATAGAATATCAAGTGTAAACATTGTGGACTTGGAAAAAGTTTAATCTATGGAAGGAAAAAAGATCCCAAAACAATGTTTCTGGATTTGGAACATCCAGTCTATCTAACTGTAGCTGCTTATAATGTTAGGTGCTATTTCTATATTATTATGAAATTTTATTAATAATCACTATTCACGATTTACTAATAAATTGCTGTATTAGTGTGTTACTTTATGTTCCCTCCATTGTGCATAGTGCAAAAAGAATGATAAGAAATAAGATTAGTTTTAGGCTTTATTAGAACAGGGAAATGAAGGTCGCCTAATGAAGTGAAAGGGTTCAATGGAAAACTTCTGTATATTGTACTAAGTGTGTACAAGCTGTAAACCATATTTTCAGGCAATATCCTTGTTTTGAATGTGAAAATATTTAAATATGGCATTATTGTCTTTTATTACAGTATGAAGTTCCTGGCTACATGTGAGGACAGTTGTTCTGCATGTGTGTCAATGATAACACTAAGGCTAGGTTCATACCTGTGCCTGGTCTCCACAGGGGGATTCCATTCCCCATTCCGCTTGAAAAATGCGGAAAGAAAAGCCCTGCAAGCAGCGCTTTTCTCTCTGCACTTTTCACCCTTTTGGGGCGGAAACCGGGTGGAAAGCCAGCGGACCCCATTATAGCCTATGGTGTCCGCGGGTTCCTAAGGGAACCGCTTTTTTAAGCGGATTAGGTTTCCGTTCGGGGTCTTCACTTGGGAAACCCAAATGCAGGTGTGAACCTAGCGCAACTCTGTGCCTTGTGTTCAGTGCTTTTATAGGGTCCCATGCTGCAAAATGAAAGCTAAACTCTAATTTGTTGCTGTAAGATCTGCTACAAGTATGGAAACACTGAGCAGGAAGTGTTAATGGTAATACAGGCACAAAAGCATAACTCAGAAATAAGATAAGATTGAGGCAGATTTATTATTATACTATGTCTGTTTTGCAACATTTTTACTACCAGTTGCAACATAAATTGTCACAACTGGTGTGAATGTGCTGCAACTTTCCCAAAAACGGGGGCATGTTCTGGGAGCAGAGTCATGAGCCCTGCCAGATTTGTTATTAACTTTAGAAAACACGTAAACGATGCTGGAAATCTATGGCAGCTGTGAGCTGGCATACATTTCATTCCAGGCACATGGCCTGGTGGAGGGTGGACCTGATCTATGAAGCAGCATACACCTCACCATAAATATGCTACATCCTCTGCTGGCGTAGGACATGGAAGTTTTTCATAAGTTTTCAAAATTGGGTTTCTATATACATCTTCTAGTTGTTCTACTTTGAAAAAAGACATAAATAATATACAGATGTGTCACCCTTAGCACTCAAATTTGGATATGGACTCCTAATTCTTATGAAACCACTTCAACACAATATCAGGCAAAACCCTTAAAAGGCTACAATTCAAAGAACGAATAATAGGTAGCCACACATACACATTTAAAGGGTACCACACTTTATTGAAAAAAAGGATTGTCTTTAAAATTAACAATCATGAGATACACATATCTGGACATACCAAGTGGAAAAGTAAGGAAGGTCACATAGGTAGAAGCAAAATGATGACAAATCAGATAGTGATATAATGATTCACCTTGGTGATGTGTTGTTCATATATTGGGGAGTTGCATTTTAACATTGTTACCAAACATAGCTCTCATTACAGCAATAAATGGAGGCCCAGATGGTGTCATTCTATAATCATGATCACAGAATTTATTTTTCCTGCACGTGTACTTATTGCATACAGTACTTGTAAAGGATAGGAGTTAACTTTGCATTTTTATATGTATATATACATCTATACTTAGCAAGCTCATGTGTAAAAGTAATAATAAAATAAACAACATAAACTGAACAAGGATCAATGTAGTGAAATAGATGTATTTGCAATTATTGTATTTAACTTGAATGTATATGTTTTTTTAATGTTATGCCTATTTTATGGTAAGCACCTTAAATAGACATCTTCATTAAAGAATATAAAGTGCCTTTAAGTTATGTTCTTCAATAAGTACTTTTTCTCCTGGATAATTTACAAACATCTGAGGATCAATTTTAAGTGACAGCATAGTGTGCTTGGCTATAAAGGTCCAGTGATATGGCTTTGCTGTAGTGGTACAGCAAATTTAATTTTCCTTCTCCTTTGGTTTAAGACAACACTCAATAAATCATATTTCAGAGAGATAGCAAAACACTAATAATGTGCTGCATTTGTTCGTATCTGCAAAGATCTTTACTAGTTTTCAAAGGCAATGTAATTAGAGAAGCAATCCGTTCATGAGAAATTACCAAATACGTTATTTTGGTATAGATCTTTAGGTTTTTACAGGTGTTACTCAAAGAGGGTGACAGAGGTTAAGAGCTAAAAGACCATTTATTATGTAGCTTTACTTGAAAGCAAGGACATAAAACAAATCTATAAAACACATAAAACAGCATGAGAGCAACAACAGCCAAGGAATAATAACGTAATCACACAAAGGAAATAACATTGCAGAGGTATAATTATTGAATTGTATTAACACAATAACATAATATTGAACGGTTTTCAAATTCCCTAATTCCAGACATACCCAGATAAAGAGAGGTCTACAGACACTAGACCTGTACTGAAAACCTTATTTTCTAATAGAAAGAATTTTAGAAACATGTCTATATTCTAGTGGATTTGAGTGGATTTTTGTTGCTAATTTCTTAAAATGTTTTTCCCACAACAAGCATTTACAACAGCAGCATGGCATGAGTTTCTATAGAGTGGCAGTAAAGCATACATGCTACTACTGTATGAAACTCTATAAGAGCTACAGAAGCAACCAAGGGACACTGTTTTGTATTTGACAATCCCCAAATGGAGATGGGTCTGCCCCGGACTCTTCTATCCCAACTCCATTTGCATTCACAGCCTAACTGGGCATGCTACTTCCCCTACGGGAGATAACATCACCCTTACCTTTCCCATGGGAGATTACTTCACCTACAGGAGATAACAGCCAGGCTCAACATCCGAGACGGACTTAACTGCAATCAGCAGCTGTCCACCATCAGCAAGAAATTTTCACTATTTTCATTGCCTGATGAAGGGTTGTCTAACCTGAAATGTTGCATTTATTGTGACACAAATTAAACCATTAAGAAGCATAACCCATTGGAGTGCAGTTCTTAGTATTACTAATAACTTTTTTAACTGATTCCCAGCTCCGAGTGCTATTATGTATGAGAAGTAGGAACTTGTTTCAGAAAACTGACGTAATAGTACACAATAAAGATGGCGCAGTTCAGGAGCTGAACCACCTCACACTCAACTGTATCTATATCCGTATCTATAAGATGTCACATTGATTTTGCATACAATTTTACTTTGCTGTGCAGAAGTATGTCAATGTATGATTGTAGTAATCATACCACCTAGTATTCAAGTCCCAGTATGGGACAAAGTGTAAATGTAAAAAAACAAACAAATAAACAAATAAATAGCCATTTTCCCAATATATATTTTTTGAAGAAAAAATAATTAAAAAAGAAAATTACCCATATTTGTTATTGATATAAAGTTCTAGATTTAGAATGTTTTTTATCCCATACAGTGAATGCTGTAAAAAATTAAAATATAACAACAAATTTGCTGTTCTATCGGTCACATTGCCTCCAAAAATCTAAAAAAAAATCTGAAAAAGTAACACATGAAATGGTACCAAAAGAAACAACAGACATTCCAATAAAAAACAAGCCCAATGATAGAAAAATAATAAAGTTATGGCTCCCAAAATATGACACTAAAACAAATTATTTTTGGCAGATAAGTGATTTTTAAGATAAGATAAGATAATCTTTTAATAGTCCCACCATGGAGAAATTCAGTATGTTACAGCAGCATAGATAATACAATACAAATACAATATATACAAAAAGCCCCAAAGTAGAGGCATTACAGTGACAGTAGGTACAGATAAAAAGGTACAGGTAAAAAAGTAGTAGAAGGGATACCACAACTTTAAGATCTTTCAGTTCTCTGTATGGACTAATCTCCGCTTAGGTCGGTATTTTTTGTACAGCCTATCCACAGCAGGGAGGAAAGACTTCCGATAGCGCTCCTTCTCACACTTAGGGTGAAGCAGTCGGTCACTGACAGTACTGCCCAGCGCTATCACAGTCTCATGCATGGGATGGGAGTTATTCTCCTGCATGGAGCTCACCACGGACAGCATCCTTCTGTCACCTGTCTGTTTATCGTGCAAAAGTAGCACAACTTAAAAAAAAAACTGTGTACACTTGGTAGCACCATAATCATACTGACTGGCAGAATAAAGGTAACATGTAATTTATGATGTCCAGTGCACCACACAAAATTTCTTTGGTAAAAATAAGCTAAGATTATATAGGCAAACAATGTATTTAACTCCTCTAATTAAAATTGCATGCACTCTTCTGGTATTTTTCGCCTACATGCCTCATTCTACTATGAGATTTCTCACATTAATGAAATACAATATGTTCTTATGTCATTAAATGGTATTATCAAAGGAATGCCGCTATAGGACAAAAGATAAATATAGAATGTAACTGGAAAATATTTAGTGCCTTCTTAGTGAATGCACTTGCTATTGCAGAAATACCTGTGACTACCTATGGAAAGTTAAAATGTAATCTCAGTCTTTTGCTGCAATGAATTTCGCCACAATATTTGGAGGTGATAATATTTTAATATGACTCATCCATTCATTCTGAATCTTGATTCTGAGGCAATTACTGCAGCTTCACACACTCACAAATGTGCTTATAAGCCTTGACGTTCATCATGCACCAATACTTTCAGAATTTGCATCATTTATTCTCCGGGCTGGAGAATTAAGTCAGTATAATTACTGTGTTGTTTATTTATTAGCTTTTCTAGTATTCAATGTAATGTCAAAGCACATAAACACAGCAGCGTACATTTGAAAGGGTAGGAAATTATCAATATTTTATAATTAATATTTTCTTCTTTCTCTAAGTAGTCATGAGCATAGTTATTATTACACAAGCTAAGATTAGATTTGACAATTGCAAACATAAGCCAACCAACATGGAAGCAAAATCAATACATACATTTCCCTTGGGGCCACTATTTACTGTTCACAGCACCATTTACTTAATGGAATGGCAGTTATGTTTGCAGAAACCTTGTAACTAGCATTTTTATGTTTTAACTAAAAGCAGCTTTCTCCATGAATAACAAAAATAACATGCTTGCTGTAGTTAATGGCAAAAATATTTTAAGCTGTCATGCATCAATAACTTATGTGCTGTAGAATAACAGGACAAAGCAACATTTCTGAAAGGAAGCACTTCAGTTGGCAAGCTTTGTTAACTTATCTTGCTTAATTTGAGTGAGATAATGCACTCATCCATAATTGTCTATTAAATAGGTTGAGCCTTTCTGCATTTTCAAGACTTTTTTTTATACATTTCTGCTGACGCTGGTACCATATTTTCCTGACATGCAAGAGGCAGATCTTTGCTTGAGAAATGTCCACCATATTAACTATATATTATGCCATGAAAGGGTTAGGTAAACCAGCTCAGGGGTGTCATCAAGACAAAGCAAGTGTCCTGTGGTATAGTAGGCTGTAATGCATAATTATAGGGATATATGTATACGGGTCAAAATGTCGATATGTGGCAGAAGATGACCATGTTTGAGAAAAAAACATTTAGTGGTGCTCTTTCGGGGGATGTTATGCTATATATATATATATATATATCTATGTGTGGCAACCCAGTGGTTGTGCTTTGCATTGCAGTCTGTTGAGCTTTTTGCTCACACTAGTGTGTTGAATATGTATTGCGAGCAGAGCCAGTCTTAGGGGCGAGCAACCTGTGCAATTACATAATAGTGTAAAGAACTCTGTCAATTGTAACAAACAGGTTTGGGACCTCTACATAGCGCTCCTTATGTAACTCCTGCCCTTCACACAGCCTATGTGCTATGAAAGCTGAAAATATCTGTCATCTGCACTATTTCATCTCCTTTCTACCCTCTCTATTTTCATCTGTCTCTCCTCTGTTAACAACTTAGCATGGCAAGAAGAGGAGTATGTTTGTGTAATTTAACCCCTGGCTGGGACTGTAACTTTTGGCAATTAGACCCATGGTTGGGTCTGTATGTTTGGGTAATTAGACCTGTTGTTGGGGCAGGATTTGACAATGTAATACGGATTGTAAAGTATGGTAGTGTTGCAGCTGTCTGAATGAAGCCTTAAAATAGCTTCGAAATTGTGGTTTTGCAGCAATTTTTTAGAAACTGCAACATGTATGCTTTTCTTTAATGTGATTAGGGGCAAAATTGTTATGTTTATAATATATAGTAGTATAAAGCTGTGTT
Organism: Leptodactylus fallax; assembly: GCA_947044405.1. Taxonomy (NCBI): domain Eukaryota; kingdom Metazoa; phylum Chordata; class Amphibia; order Anura; family Leptodactylidae; genus Leptodactylus; species Leptodactylus fallax. The sequence goes on from CAMRHE010000003.1 coordinate 1,103,108, forward strand.
CACATCATATTTGTGATGTATATGTTGCATTAAATGCATTTAATAATTATTTTGTACAAAAAAAGTAGGGAGCAAAAAAGAATCGTCTTGTGGTCAGCATTCAGTTTTCAGTGGCTAAAGTATGCTTGTTGCATTCTTTTCAATAAAGAGTGATCAGACATGTTTTGCCATAAGAGTATTTTGCGGAGAAAATCCCCTTTTGGTAGGGAAGATTAAATATAAAAAGGTGAAAAGACAGTTGCTGCAAATGATCTTTGGATTGAAAGGAAATTCATCATAATCATAATACATAAATCATAGCCAAAATCCATAAATAACCTAAAATGCATTTCAACTGGAAATGTTTCTATACTTAACTGATACCCACTTTGGTTAAGGAATGCTATTTCTTGTGAAATCAATGCAACACAGTCTCAGGACATGTTAATAAAGTTCTTGAAAAGCTGCAGTTGAGATTCATTCCTCCCCTAACCCCCCACTCCACACAGGGTGGACATAAATAGGATAGATAGCATATGCAGTCTCCCATGGCAGACTAGAGCCTTCTGAAGGCTCCCAGGCCTGCAAGTGTTAAATTACTATTGAGCTCTGCCTTTGGTAATTTTACCATAGACTACAATACAGTAGTATTGCAGTCTATGGGGGAAAAGGACACGGCGGAGTGGGGGTGGGTATGAAATATAAAAATAGTTAAGGGATATGCAAATAAATATGGTTTTTTTTCAAACGTTATAATTTTGATGAAGGTATTAAAACATGAAAAAAGTATATACATTTAGTATTGCAGTGATCATATTAACCCTCATAATATAATTAATATGTCATTTGATTCTATCACTGGAAAAATAAAAAAGTTATGAAGGTGAGGAGAAAGGGACTAAAACACAAAAACAAATTGTTGTGTCCTCAAAGTGTTAAAGGGGTTGTCCCGTTATGGACACTTATCCACCATCCACAGGACAGAGGATAAGTGACTGATTGCTGGGGGCCGCCTTGTGAATAGACCGCCAGTGTGCTTGTGTGTCCAGCACTCCATTCACTTCTATGGGGCTGCCGAGACTCTAATCTCCGGCAGCTCCTGCAACCCCATAGAAGTGAATGGAGTGCTAGTTATGCAAGTACACTGAAGCTCCATTTACAAGGCGGCCTTAGGGGGATTTTGGTCCCCCCTCCTCCTGATCACTTGGGGACCTGGTGATCAGGCCCCTCAGTGTTAGAACACTTATGCCCTGATCTTTGGATAGGGAATAAGTATCCATATTGGGCTAACCCATTTAATAATATTATCAGTACTGTTCATGCATCTAGGCAATATAGAGTACTCACTATGTTAGGTGTGTGCATAGTAGGTAGTGGGAATGTCCTGATCCTTAAAGGTAACTTGTCAGGTTTAGAGCCACAAAACCACTAAAACAAAATAATATTTATCCCATTCAATGAAAGCAATATATGCAAAAAAAACGTAATGGCCAAATTGCTGTTTAGTGCTGCTCAATGATATAATAAAAATGTCACCTCATCTCTCTTAAAATATTCCTTACATAGCTCATTGATAAAAATATACAGATTTATGGGGGTCAGGGTATGGTGATGGAACAAATGTTTTGCTTTGAAAAAAGGTTTTAATTTTTTTAAAGGTTCTGCATTATAACAAAAGCTAACATGTCACTTTTAATGCACAGTGAGCACTGTAAACATGAAACCCATAAGAAAATAGAGCACTTCCACTTTTTCCAGTTTCCTGCTACATTGCACAGAAAATTAAATGGTGTTTTTGTGAAGTACAATTTATCATTCACAGATAAGTCCTCATACAGCTCTATGAATGAACAAATAAAAAAGTTGTGGCTTTTGGAAGACTGGAAAAAAAATGAAAATGCAAAAATGCCGTCATCAGCAGCGTTATTGACCTGAATTCATGATGCACTATAGGAATTCATGCAGCATGATTTAGTCTATACCATCAGTATGTTCCCAAAGATTATACTCTTGTCTCTCATATGGGATTTACTGGCTGTTTATGGCAGACTGTATTCTACGCAAAAATGTCAATAGCTTCAAAATCTTTCCTTAGTATGCTTCAAACGGAATACAGGCCTCCATTAATACCACATATAATGTGCCGGTTGCACCCAGATAAGAGCCTGGCTGCAGAGGTATCTATATATAAAGGAGAATAGTTTACTGCTACATCCTTCTTTGTAAGGTGTCATGTTATTTCAGAAGGATATCTTACTCTTTGCCAGCAGTGCTAATGATATCCACCTACAAGCTAAAAGAAACAGCCTGCCCATGCAAACAAGGTGCAAATTTGTTTGGCCTTTAATATATTCTGCTTTCTACTGGTTAATTCTGTTTCAGAATTTATTCTTTTGTAGATCTCTAAGCTTTCTTATGGAAATGAAGCTTTTTAGAAGATTTGTACTCATTTTCAAACACTGTTACATTCATTCAAGTATGCCATTATACAGAGGCAGCTGGCTTTTATCTAGTGATATTTACTTCAAAAAGCTAAGTTAAATGGTATCATAGATTAATTCTTAGGGCACCGGAAGACCCTTTTTTAGAGTAGAAAGAGATTTTGTAATTACTTAGGCTACAGCAATAAAATCACTGAACATGTGTACTGTAAGATTCATCATATCATGTGCCACAACACAAAGCAGCAATAAAAAAAACAAGTTATAAAAATCAAACATGGGAACATGACATCCTTGTCACAAATATGCATTACAGCTTTCCAGTAATTTACAGCTCTACATAACATGCTTTCTTGAGTACTATTTTTTTCATTCAGGAAGCAATGAAACTTCAAAAAGGGCATTATCCTCTGCAATTTCTTACATAAATCAAACTGGAAATAAGACACATTTTACAATTCAATTTAAGATCCCACTGAGACAATAATGTTGCAAGCTGTGCATTTTGCAAAGTAATATAGTAATGTCTAGTTTGCATTTTTGAAAAACCAAATTAATCACACTTTATTGAATATGTTCAAGCAAACCTAAAATCATTTATTATTAAAAATCTGTTGCAACAAATATAAACTATATTTTATACATAAAGGACAAACTCATTTATTCATTAGGATAAAATGCTCGGAGGTTGCATTTTAGAAGAACATGGAAAGACAATGTGAATGTATATTATATGCAAATCTGCATGTGTATTACGTGACAATAAAATGTAACAATTAACATACTTTGCAATACTCTATTTGGGTTAATAGGGCCATCTGAAACTTAATACAAACTAAATATTTTATTGTACCCTTGAATATTTGAAGCTTTTTTGGGACAATGGAAGAGATTATTTAAGTAACTGATGACAATTAATGGGAGGACACTTTGGTGTGAACCTATTATATGGATTCCAAGTTAGGACAGTGATACCTATTAGCAGGATCAGCCTACTAGTGCTAGACTGCTCCTAACCTAAGTTAACTCATGTTGCTATGAGTTGGGGCATGGTTTCATAGCTAGTAGATACCTGATAAATAATGATAAAGGCCATGTTGGATAGCTATTTCTTTTATCATATTTCAGGTTCAGCTTTCTCTTAGTTAGGCTACTCTATTTTGAGGGCTATAAAAACACATTGTACATCCTAGTGTATTTCAGTTTTCTTTGTCCAATCCATGTACCATCAGCATCTTTGGATGATGTTTTCATTATTTTTACACTTAAACTTAAACAGTCTAAAGATATGCCAGATTTTTCATTCAGCATTAGACACGTGAATCTGGGGTCCAGTAGTTTCAGACTGTCTAGGCTAAGTTTGCACTCTATTAGTGAATCTGACCCATTGTGTTTTAAAGTATTGGGGAAAGCACTAACACATAAGGACATAGGAATAAACCTGTTTGACAGTACCAACAAGTGTTAAAATGTTGTAGAACCTTCATAAAAGTTCCCTGCAAAATGCTTTTTTGTATATCTACCTTGCTGTGAATTGCAAGTCTCATTCATTTGCAGGAAGTTGTTTTGCAGTTTCCTATGTAACAGGTAGACAGGAGAACATCCAGGGAAAAGCCAAACCATTCTGGCCCTTTATCAAGGTGATCTTCAGGTTCCAGAGGTTGGACTCTATTGATCATGAAGTGGCAGTATCTTGTATTGTATCAGCATGTCGTCACTTCTTTTTATGCACTCATTTGAATTAGGTACAATATATAGTACAGATTTCATGTAACATATGATACAGGCCTGGTGTAGGGTACCTGGATTTGTCAGTGCAACAGAGCTTACTTTGTTACATTATATTATCTGTATTTTTATAGGCCTGTGGTTATACATCCATAGTTATATTAACTAAATGAGGTTTCATGATGTACAATACAGTTCACTGATAAATTTAGCTCAAGTGGAGTTGTTCTTGGGAAAGTATCCCATATCTAAAGCTAGTGGAAACTTGTTCAGGTTCCTTGTTTGCCAGCATTGTTTTGTGTTATAAAGTTATATATTTAGTTTCTAGATCTTCTCACAGCCACTAAAAAGATATGCCTAATATCATTTAAGGTTTGATGTTTCCAATTTGCTCAGTTTAATGAGGATCAAACATGGAAAGTAAAATTCTGTCTAGAAATAAATATACATTTATTTTAAAAGGCTATAAAACAAAACCCAAAAAAGAGAACCATGTGTCTAGAGAGATACCTCCTGTACTCTCCCTATCTATGGAATTAATATTACAGTAGAGAATATAAAGTGAAGAAAATATGTTGATTCCATGATCTTGTTAATGGATATTTAAGACACCCTAAATTCAGTTCAATGTATATTCATTTCTACAGGGAGCAGTGATGGTTCTTGGGAGAAAGAAAAACTTCAGTCTCTCCCTACCCAAGGATCACAAGCTTCTATTAACCATGCCACCCTGCCTGGACAGCATAACCTTCCAGTTACTCATCCTTTCAACTCTCTACAACAGAACCACCTTCTGCCAAATGGTACGACATGCTGCCATTCATCCCTCATAAGGCAACAAATTATATCAGGTGCTTTTACTAGGACCTTACGAAAAAAAAAAACTAACTTTTTTTTTTTTTTTTTTTACTCATTAGTACTATATACATATCAAATTGATATTCTAAATCTTATTGGATCACAAGGCTCAAAGCAGAACACTCACATCCAGTTAGATAATGTCATCAAGAGCTACAACACAGTGGTAGTTGGAATTGCTGAGCTTCTGGTGGTGCAGGGACTCGGGAGTAGGGGGAGGGGGGGGGCAATCATTGACTGATTACTCCCTTCTCTTCCCCCTATGGATCACCAGGGCTCTGGGTATGTGGTATGATAGAACTGTACTACCATATCAGAAACTGTGTCATAAGTAGACTGACTGCTTGCTAATCATGTTGAATATTGATGATTTGGGAAGGGGGGCTGGCAGCTCCTGTATACAGTATAATTTATCTTTTTATTTACATATTTAATTTTATTCATTAATGATAAATAGAGATGGTACAAATGCTTCAGCCTTTCTAATGAATAATTATTGGTTCTTCCACTTGCTGAGCTGCAGCCTGGAAATATTCTGCCATGTGTTCACTTCTGGGCTCACTCTGTGGATAACAAGTGCAGATATTCATACTCTTATGTAACTCTACATGTGTCACCAACATGAACTGCTATAGCAGTAGGTACATGATGATGTGTGCTGCCTAAAGTTCTGTACCAGAGAGTGGAAGCTTCTTGTATTAAGATGCAGAGAAAGACTAAATGTGTCACTCCATTAGTGTAACTTAAAATGATAATTTAATACTAAACTAGACACCCTAACTTCTGACCAACTTACTTTATCAAAAATTTACCTAGATCGCCAGGGCGGTCATGTGACCGTCTCAGACACTGTGTGATTTCCCAATGACGTTCCATTTCCCCGTTTCTAGAAACGGAATGTCACCAATACCCCCCACCCTATCATACTTACCTGTCTTCATGTCTTGATCATGTCCATTCTGCAAGCAGCATTTTATAGAGTACAGTCATGGCCAAAAGTTTTGAGAATGATACAAATATTAATTTTTACAAAGTCTACTGCTTCAGTTTTTCTAATGGCAATTTGCATATACTCCAGAATGTTATAAAGAGTGATCAGTTTAACAGCAATTACTTGCAAAGTCAATATTTGCCTAGAAAATGAACTTTATCCCCCAGAACACATTTCAACATCATTGCAGCCCTGCCTTAAAAGGACCACCTAACATCGTTTCAGTGATTGCTCCATTAACACAGGTGTGGGTGTTGATGAGGACAGGGCTGGAGATCAATCTGCCATGATTAAGTAAGAATGACACCACTGGACACTTTAAAAGGAGGCTGGTGCTTGCCATCATTGTTTCTCTTCTGTTAACCATGGTTATCTCTAAAGAAACACGTGCAGTCATCATTGCACTGCACAAAAATGGCCTAACTGGGAAGAGTATTGCAGCTAGAAAGATTGCACCTCAGTCAACAATCTATCGCATCATCAAGAATTTCAAGGAGAGAGGTTCCATTGGTGCCAAAAAGGCTCCAGGGCGCCCAAGAAAGACCAGCAAGCGGTAGGACCATCTCTTAAAAGTGTTTCAGCTGCGGGATCGGGCTACCAGCAGTGCAGAGCTTGCTGAGGAATGGCAGCAGGCAGGTGTGAGTGCATCTGCACGCACTGTGAGGCGGAGACTCTTGGAGCAAGGCCTGGTCTCAAGGAGGGCAGCAAAGAAGCCACTTCTCTCCAGAAAAAGCATCAGGGACAGACTGATATTCTGCAAAAGGTACAGGGAGTGGACTGCTGAGAACTGGGGTAAAGTCATTTTCTCTGATGAATCCCCTTTTCGATTGTTTGGAACATCTGGAAAACAGCTTATTCGGAGAAGAAGAGGTGAGCGCTACCACCAGTCTTGTCTCATGCCAACTGTAAAGCATCCTGAAACCATTCATGTGTGGGGTTGCTTCTCAGCCAAGGGAATCGGCTCTCTCACAGTCTTGCCTAAAAACACAGCCATGAATAAAGAATGGTACCAGAATGTCCTCCAAGAGCAACTTCTCCCAACCGTCCAAGAGCAGTTTGGCGCTCAACAATGCCTTTTCCAGGATGATGGAGCACCTTGCCATAAAGCAAAGGTGATAACTAAATGGCTCAGGGAACAAAACATAGAGATTTTGGGTCCATGGCCTGGAAACTCCCCAGATCTTAATCCCATTGAGAACTTGTGGTCAATCATCAAGAGACGGGTGGACAAACAAAAACCAACAAATTCAGACAAAATTAAAGCATTGATTCTGCAAGAATGGACTGCTATCAGTCAGGATTTGGTCCAGAAGTTGATTGAGAGCATGCCAGGGAGAATTGCAGAGGTCCTGAAGAAGAAGGGTCAACAATGCAAATATTGACTTGCTGCATTAACTCATTCTAACTGTCAATATAAGCTTCTGTTACTCATAATATGAATGCAATTATATTTCTGTATGTGATAAAAACATCTGACAAACACACATAAAAACCAGAGGGCAGCAGATCATGTGAAAATATAATATTTGTGTCATTCTCAAAACTTTTGGCCATGACTGTAGGATGATCTATAGTAAATCTCTGTTTAATCTGAGTTTAGGAGTCCAGTGTGCTGCACTAATAGCTATCTATGTATGTAAACTCATACAAGCAAGGCTGTCACTCACTCGACCCTGTAGCCCAGAATAAAAGAATTAATGACACAATCTTTTCCCACAAAACTATATTTCAATCTGCTCAGCTTCCCCCTGCTCTATAACATGATGCATGCAAATTGGACTGCATTTTCAATGTAATAGATTGCCTTTAAGGAATATGTCTGAGAAAAAGCTGGTAGACTGTTTCCAATGGCTGTAACAAAAGCTGCAACTCAATATAAATAAATTATACAATATAGTTACAAAGCTACTCTGTTTAAGTAGATTCTATCTATCTAATCTGTAAAGCCCTAAAAATGCAACCCAAAAATAATCACAAAATGCATCAAAATATATACATATTTTTATTATTAATAAACACAAAGTAATAGATAATATGTCTATATTATAATTATGCATATAATATAATAATATATAATAAAATATGAATATATTTTGATTAGTTTTGGGTTTAGCCTAGCCTTTACTGGTAGTTGATGGGAACACTTGAAGGTTAATAAATTATAATTATTTTGTTCACACACCTGTAGTGCTCACTATATAGGTAGTTTAATACAAAATCAGTTTTTACTCAGTATGGGATATTAGGCACATCTCAATCTCAAATCTATGCCTGCTTTTAATGACAGTTTTTATAAGGCTGTGGGAAGCCCTCATGACATGCCCGCTTTTTGGAAAAGTGACATGTCGAGGTTATAATCCAAAAGTCGCAATCTTTGGAGTAAAAATGGCTTTGTGTTAAAATTTGTAACTGTTATAACTTAAAAGTCGCCAGAAACTACTTTAAATTATATGTTAAATCTGCCCCAATATGTCTGCTTTTTTCAAGTTCTTTAAACAGTTTTCTTTTTCAATGGGATGCATATTAAGGATGTGTTTGGAGGAAGACTGTTGAATAGTGTATGAAAATCTAATGCTGTACTTCTCTGCAAATAAGTTAGCACACCAGTAAAGAATAATATGCAATGTCACCTGTAAGAATCAGGATCTTCTCATCACAGATCTAGTTGTCTAAACAATGTGGCTTCATATTAAAAGTGTTCCTGAAATGATGATCATGGGTGTGTCCCCTTACAAAAGTTTAAAGTTAATAGCAGAAAATTCAGCTGGACAATCTGGTTCTTTTTGGAAATATAATACACCAGATTCTTCAGAATTCTGAATTACAAGAGGGAAGCATCTCTCACTCTAGAGCAAGCAATGTCTCCTTTTAATACATGGACCGTCTATTACTTTTATTGTGTACTGTGCAATGCTTCATTTATCCTTCATTTATTAAGTGGCACTACAGAGGAAATGAGCACGTGCTATAAGGCTGCTGCACAGATTATAGCAGATCACAGGGTATCTAAGCAACTAGAAACCCTGTGATCAGCTTTTTCCAGGGACCCTGACAATACAAAGGGAAAAACCCAAATCACTAAAATCCAAAACTCAATACAAATAGAAACCCCCCTGAAATGTGATTATTAAATTACTGGTATTTTTAATTTTCATGCATATTTTTGAGAGGTTACTAGACTATTCTTTCTTGACCAACTCATTTCACAAGGGCATCAGTTAAGACAAATAAGACAGCCTTGACTTGAATTGCTTTTTCAGCTTTACAAACTAAATATACTAAGTTAAATTGCAGATTATAGCAGATGTAGCAGATTATATATTACGTAGAATATTTAAAATTGTAAGTAAATATATTCTTTGATTCGTATTTATAGGTCTAGAACTTCCTTTTATGATGATGCCCCATCCACTAATTCCTGTAAGCCTACCTCCAGCCTCTGTTACCATGGCTATGAGCCAGATGAACCACCTCAGTACCATTGCAAATATGGCTGCAGCTGCACAAGTACAAAGTCCACCATCCAGGGTTGAAACATCTGTAATAAAGGTAATTTTATAATTGATTTAATTTTTATGTTGCTTTACTTGCATTTAAAATAATAGATCATAAGTTCTACTAATACTTCAAATAAGAGTTCAGTACTGAATATCCATGTTCTAAAGTCTCTAAATGCTACCTTTTCTTGCCTTTATTATTTCTGTAAATCTTTCTTGTTGTGCAGTCTCAGCCATAAATATGTTTTTGACTGTAGACACATGTAGCCCATATAGACCCAAATCATTGATGACCATTGAGATCTCCTGTTGTCTGATGATAATGCATGGCACCATTTGAAAGCAAAACCCAAAATATTTGCGGGTGTACAAATCCTTAAAGGGAATCTATCAGGGCAATTTGGGACACTAAACCTCCCACACGTCCTGGGGTTTAGTGTCCCAAATCACCCTGTTATAATGCAATCCATGGCCGCATTAAAAATAAAAAAGCTTTATACTCACCCTGCCGCTGAACTCCCCGCACCTGCGCAGTTTTTCACTGAGGTCAGAGGAGTACACCTCGGCTTCAGTGCGCATGCCCCGCAATTACGCAGTGAAGCCAGGGTGTCCATCTTTGGCTTCACTGAAAAACAGCGCAGGCGCCAGGAGGTGTGCCTCATGAATAAGCCGGACCGATCTCACCTAACAGCGTCAATCGGACCCAATGGTCAGTGTGCTATCTGAGTTTTTCCTCGATTGCACTTTGACCCCTTAATTTTTATGGGCCTGTACACATGACCGTGAATTCCTATTTCTGCCCGATTTTGCAGCCCTCCTTCCGCGACTCCTATACATTGAATGAAAGGTGCTGCGGAAGCATGGCCGCTGCACGGGCGGCACACAGATGACATCCATGTGTCCCCCGTGCGCCACCTGTGCCTTTCATTCACGACAAATGGCTTAACACCCATTGATACCTATCAATTAGCAGTTCTTAGAAACTAATACATAGAGAATGGAGCAAGAAGCAGACAGCTCTGTTTAGGGACAAAACTGATTCACTGCAGCTTAGGTTCAAACCAAATGATTGGGAACTGATCTGCAGTAGCTGATTGACGGGGGTGCTGGGTGTCACATCCATGCTGATCTGATATTGGTGATCTATTCTGAGGATAGGTCATCAATATTTTTATTGATTTTAACTTTGGGCTTTCATCAACCTGCTCTCTGTCAGTGTTAATTTTTTGGGACGGTGAAGGGAGTTGACCATGCTATTCTGCCCCGCATAAGAAAAAAAAAATGCACATGGAGAGCAAGTAAAGGGATTCTAAAGTTGAATCCTTTGAACTTCATCTGACCTATTAAATTAAAAGGATCCATTGCATTTTCTGGCATCCAGACATATATTCCCGACTAAAACTATAGTATAGGGAAAAAATGTGGTGCCTTAAGCAATCACTTGAAATAAATGTTGAAGTTTTTGACTCTAAAGATTGCCCTACAGTAAGACATGCTATGCATAAAATATGAATTCTGGATATTGTAGTATGTTTTATAATACCTTTAAACTAAAATTATCCTTTTATATAATCCTTTTTTCTATACTGTTAAGACACTGCTTGGAGAGACTTTTGAATAGACATGAATGCATTGTGTGCTGTTACAGAGATTTGAATAAGATTGCTACATGAAAGATGAATAAATAAAAAGGTTACTTTTATTGTCAGAATGGAAAATATTATTCAGATTATAGCGATTATAAATAGCTTTAAAATGATACTAAGAAACTAGTACCTTAGGTCAACCTGTCTGAAATTACATTTTGAGAACTATACATGGTTTTATGGGTTGTATTATGTAGCTGCCTTGGCCTCATGCTGAGAGATTTTTTGAATCTGCCCTTTCTGAAATGAGATGAGCATTAGATGTCCTTTTGTAATAGAATGTTTAGATATATGAGATGGGTGAATGGCAGAGGAGCTGTAACAGGCTGGGATAGCCCAGCTTGACAGCCATGAATCACTCTGTGTATGATTGCCATGACCTGTACATGCTGAAGACATGGAGGGGTATATTTTCATGCATTTTACAATGTTTCATTTTGTTGCAATTGAAAGGATTACGCCAAATATAACTCCATATATTTTATGACCTTATTAGCCATAAAAATCTAAAAATCTACAAAATGGCACCATAAAACACTGCAGTCTATTCTTTCAGCAGCAAATCTACAGATATTTCTGGGCTTCCTAATAAATATTGAATTTATTTAAAAGCCAACATAAAACACATTATTTGCATAATGAGTTAAAGCAAAGTCTGGGAAATCTCTATTGCCCCTATATTTTTTTATGTTTAAGCTGTTAGAAGGCAAAATACTCTTGAACTGTATAAAGAGTATTTGTGCTGTATTTTATAAAATAATACATAAAATTCTCATTTTATAAAAGCCATGTTGATAATATAAATTAATTTTGTTTTTATTACTTACGTAACATTTAGGAACGGGTTCCAGATAGTCCATCCCCTGCACCTTCTCTGGAAGACGGCCGAAGACCGGGAAGTCACCCTTCATCTCACAGAAGCAGCAGTGTTTCTAGTTCTCCAGCACGGACTGAAAGCTCATCGGATAGAATTCGTATGTCATATACTTCTATACATTTCCAAAGTAAACAAGCAATCTTATTCATTTTACATATGGCTTTTGAAAGGGAAGCTATTAAATTGCTAATAAAGAGCACATAGAAGTAGTAGTCCTTCATCCCTCTTTCAGGAGAATTGCTCTCTACAATTTCTTTGCATGCCTGTTACTCGCTTCCATCTGTCTTCTATATCTGTTAACATACGTTTTGCAGGTTGACAAAAAGAGGGAGCAAAAAGTACCAAAATAGTGTTTTAGAAAAAAAAAATACACATATGTCCAGCCAAGTGGATTGGTAAGGAAGGACACATCTGTACCTTTAAATAAAGACATAATTCTGTTATTTCCTATATAAACAATTGTTCATTGCACCATGTTTGCGATGAAGCATGTTATGAAATAGCTGATGTCTTGCAAAATGCATCTTTACTAATTCAGTTTAAATCTAGATAAAATATAGGGATGATGTATAAGAACTTTATAGTGCAGTTTTATAATTTGTGAAAAAGGTTGTGGTGTGGTGAACCAATAAATAGGGCTTTAAGTACACAATTTGTACCTTTGTTTTTATCTCCACAATTATATTCTGTTGTATTTTAAGGACACCATTTGGGGTATATATAATGGGGCAGATTCATGAAAACTGTCTAAAAGAAAAAAACTGTCCTTGCTTTGTTGCCAATAGCAAGCAATCACAGCACAGTCTTCATTTTGTATTTTGCACTGAAAAAAATGAAAACTGTGCTGTAAATGGTTATTATGAGCAAAAAGATAGTTTGTTTTAGTCAGTTTTCATAAATCTTCCCAATCTGTGAGTATTATTATATCAATACCACATTTATATAGTTTTTCATGTTTTACTACTTTTGCATAATAAAAAAAAAACCTGAGGAGAAAATAGTGACCTGGAACACTTTTGGGATATCAGATAAATAAAACTAACAGCAGTGTAAGAATTGTTACATACATAATATGCTCATTTTACGATACAGATCAATACCATGCAGTTATAGCAATTATGTTCCGCTTTTAATGTTTGCTATTATGTTTATTATGTTTTGCTATTTTTTAACTTGTGTTATTTTCTAAAGTTTTTTGAAAACTTTTATTTGGTTAACTTTTTTTTAGACCTTAGTAAGGGACTTGGATGTGCAATCTCCTGAACATTCATACAGCATAAAACATTACAAGCGTTCAGTGTAAAACTGACAGACAGCCTATTAATAATAATAATAATAATAATAATAATAATAATAGTCCTTTAATAGTCCCACAATGGGGAAATTCAGTGTGTTACAGCAGCAAAGATAAGCAGATACAAATACAAATACAACATGTACAGGAATGTCCTATTAAGTCCTGCCTCTGGAGGTTTTCATACAAGGCAGACCGGGAGGACATTGTTTGGTTTTCAGCTGTCATAGCAACTCTTCCTATGTCAGAAGGAACCCCCTCTAGCTAACTGCTTAGATGCTACAGCCGGTCTTGAGCTAAAGTTGCTATGATCTTAGCCATTGCATCAGGGTGTACGCGTTATGTTAAATTTTCGGGGGCACTAAGTTAATCTAATTTATAATGTTTGCAATATTTGAGCCTCATATATCTGGTTTAGCAGCCCAAATTCTATTTATATAGATTTATAGTTTTATAGTCATATCATAAACTCTTATTCTCTTTTCAGTAGATAGAACAAATGTTTGTGCTCTTACAGTAGCTGTGATCTAAATGTGTAAAGGCACAAGTCTGCTGAATATTTTTGGTCCTGTAACATTTCTTATCACACTTTTAGATTGTTCGCACAATACATGCCAACTGTATTTCTTGAGGGTACAGTACGCACTGTTTGACAAATGCTACATTGAGTACATAAGTCTTTCAATTCCTACATACAAGTTTTTAATACAGCAAAAGGAGAATAAATAATGCAGTTATATATTTTTCCTCATTGCGTAAACATATGTAGTGGAGTTAACCCAAACTTCTGCAATTGGTTAAACTACTGTGGTGTGATATCTTATCACAGATGGCAACAAAAAAACAATAAAAAAGTCATAGAAAAATCCTTTTCCAGAGTTAACCCAAAGTTCTGCAATTGGTTAAACTGTTGCAGCATGATATCTTACCACAGAAGACAACAAAAAACATTGAAAAGTCAATGTAAAATCCTTTTCCAATGACTTTTTATTGATTTTCGTTGTCTTCTGTGATAACATGTCACACTGCAGTAGTTTATTTAACCAGTTGCAGAAGTTTAGGTTAACTCTGCTACATCTGTATGTCACTCTGAGTTATTACTAATGCTATACATATTTAACATTAAGGCTGGATTCCCACCTGCGCCTGCATTCCGTTCCAGGTTTCCATCCCCGAACCTGCTGAAGAAATGCAAGCACTTTTCTCTCTGCATTTTTTGGGCGAAAGCCAGGTGGAAACCTGGCGGACCCCATTATAGTCTATGGGGTCTGCGGGTTTCCGCGTGTAACCGCTTTTAAGCGGGATAGGTTTCCGTTCTTCAGGTCCCCAAGTGGAACAGAACGGAAACCCAGGTGCAGGTGTGAACCAAGCGTAAATTAAAGTAACTGAAGTACACCTACATCAGCCATGTGAAAAGTATATTCAGTGTTTATTGATACAGTATTTGTGTGGGAAATCTGAGATGGGAGGGATGTAGCTCTTGAATAGGTACTCTCCACTGACTTAAAGAAATAATAAAGAATATGCATAATTGTTGTTGCAGAATCTTAATCTTAATATTTTAATAATTTGATATTACAATACTTACATTTTTTAATATTTTTTTTCTCTATTTTGTATAAAGTGGTAAAACATGTAAAAATTTGAGATTCTCATTCAAGGCAGTGAGGATTAACTAGACCTCCTGGGGGCAATTGAGTGCCTTGTGAGCGTGAGGGACTTGGTGTGTCTGTGGAGGTCTGCTGTAGGGGGATTCCACCCCTCCTTGGGAGTTCACCTCCCCCATCCCCTTTTTTCTTGTTTTCTCATATCTTCCAACTGCTCATTATTTCCTCCCTTTCTATTTATATTGACCTACTGCTTCTCTTCTGATCTTTCAGGTTTCCAGGAATAGAGTTTATATTTAAGCTTAAAGAAGACTTTTCATCACCTCCACCAACAAAATTTCTTAGAATCTGTTAATAGGTGCCGCTTCACTGATTTCAGTACAGTCGGAGCTCAAAATCACGCTCTTCCATGCTCCTATCTGACACCTCCCATCTGACAGTACAGAGCCTAAATAGCATATCAGTCACCAAAATCGACAGCATGTATTGCTCAGGAACATTGAGAGCTAGTGAAAAAAAATCTAACTGTGCTTGAATCAGTGAAGACGCACTTCAGCTAAGTGCTGGACTTGGTGGAGTTGGTGAAAGGTTCTCTTTAAGGCTCAGTGAAATGCCGAATAGTGGACTCCAAGTGGTTCAAAGCTCTACCTCATTTGTGTTTTATGTTATGCACCCAGCCTGGTGATATGGGCTTGCATGTATTCACCTTCTTTACTTCAAGCTTCTAGTAATTTTTGGAGGCTGCCTGTTCTATGGATGCATCAACATCTTGTCTCTCTCTCTGTTTCAAAGAGCTCTCAGCAGTTTACAAACCACTATATTTTTTGTTGTCTAATTCTGGAATTTCCTTTGATTTTTATAGTATTGATGTAGAAACTTTGCAGTAACTGCATAACTCTTACAGTAACGTTTGCTACATTGAGGTATAGATTAAGCTGATTCTGTAGACAAGTCTGGCTGACTTCATTCACTGGATCTAAGTACCAATTAAATTTGGTCCATTACTTGATTGACTGAGGGGACAGATCCTTTGGGTGATGTAGATGTTGGATAACTCTCTTCTATAAATAGGGGCATCAATAATTTAACGACTGGTTTGTGTTTATTTAGGTTTCTTATCTATAGTATTATATACAATTTAAGGATCAGAGATTTTCAGTATCAAAATATGCATTAAAATAGGGAATAATACAATAAACATACTTTTTCATAAACTGCTGTAATAGTTTACAAAATATTTTTATTTTTCTCCAGCTATTCATCAAAATGGCCTCTCCATGAATCAGATGTTGATGGGCTTGTCTCCAAACATTATACCTGGTCCAAAAGAAGGGGATCTTGCTGGGCATGAAGCAGGGCATGAAGCAAAAAGGATACACATGGAAAAAGGTTGGTTTTCATTTAAATGTCATTAGAAAGCATTTCCTCTTAAAGCTATCTTGTCTTATAGATATTGGGGGAGATTTATTATTACTGTTGTAAAATTTAGGCAACTTTAAACTTAAAAGTGTTATCCACTTTCCAGTATTGATGACATATCCTTAGGAGAGGCCATTAGTATTAGATTTGCGAGGGTCTGACACCCGGGACCCCTGCAGATCATCTGCTCTTGGACAGCGCAGCTCCTGGTAATGTTTACATGCCAAGAGCCTCACTGATCATCTGCTGTACAAACTGTAGTGGCAGCTTTTCGTACTGCAGTGCCTTAAGTTTCTGCTACAGTTTGTAGGGCAAGTGAGCAGTGTGGCTTCAGGCATGTAAACATTACCGAGAGTTGCAATGCCCTGGGGAACCAGCTGTCAGACCCTCTCAGATCTAATATTGATGGCCTATCCTAAAGATAGGCCATCAATATTAGAAAGTGAATATCCATTTTCCAAGCAAGTAGACAATGCACCAAATTTGCCACAGTGGTTCACATACTTTTTCTAGTTATGTGTGTAAAGTGCCTAAAACACATAATAAATCTCACAGA